>JAODKM010000108.1:25727583-25753707 GCA_026780845.1 Petrocephalus sullivani
CTATTAGTTAAGTTCTCCCCAAGCGAGCTTGATGGGCCGAATGGCCTCCTCTCATTTGTATAGTTCTTATGTTCTTAATATTTTATGCAATGACTCCCAAATAATGGAAAAGAGAGAGGAGATAAGCTCCCCCCAGTGACCTTGTCCATCAGCTATGGGGCACTTTCATTTTAAACTACATCCAGCCTATCACTCTACCCCACAGCACGCTGTCACCTTGTGTCTTCCTCACACCAAGCTTCACCTCCAGCCCTATAGGCAAACACATACCAGCAGGATTTGTCAGAAGCAACATTGCTAAAATCCTGGAATACCACAAGTATTAAAGCGTGCATGAAAGAATGAAAGCTGACCCCATGTCAACAAAACAATACTAATAATATTATGTGAACGAGAACAAAGAACACACTTGGAGGCACTGACTGTGTTTGCCACCTCTCAAACCATGCATTTGAATGGGACCCTAGAAACAATGATACTCACCCCTGACTGCAGGAATGAGAATTAATTCTCAATTGTACCTTTTGGGGTAGAAGTTTATTTATCACATGGATGAGACTTAGAACACAGCCACAGCGAGGTTCAATGCTAGCAGCTCTTTGGAGCATCCTATTTACACCTTCATAATCTATTTCCTGGTGTAGGAAAGAAGGATAGAAGATAATTCCAAAAACATTTTCATAGTTGAATTTTATATACCCCATTTGTATTGGTGCCATCTCCATGTCTCAAGGGGACATAAAAGGTAAACGACAAACATTATCTCAGTAGCTGAGATTGTTATTATGGAAGAACAAATGCTGCTAATTGCTGCTATTAAAAAGAACAAATTTCTTTTTTAAGGTGTTCAGTGAAGCAACTGGGGGAAACTGGTATGTTTTAGCCAATCTGGGTCATCAGACCAGCATTGTCTTTGCCCCTGCATAATGTCAATTCAATGAATAATTATTGAAAAATGATTTCAGTTATTTTCAGCTATTCTGCCTCGTGATTATCTACCATGTTTGGACCTTTAGTGTATTATCATCAGAGGCCCATTAACATGTTTTTCAGAAGACGGGTAATAACTCTAGGTTTCAAATTTTCTTGATGTTACTTTTTGTGTCTGGCAACCTTTTGTGTCTAGGTTGTTGTCTATGGCCATTTCCTGTTTCCCTGCGGTATAATATGAGGTAACACAAGTTAAAATTCTTTTGTCAGCCATCAACATGGATAAAACCAAAGAACTGTTAACTCAAATTATTAAATAAGTTGTTGAGCCGCATAGATTGGGGAGCAGCTACAAAAAATAGGTATTCAAATAAAGTTACCAGTAGGTACACTCAGAGCCATAATAAAGAAGTCTGAAAAGCATGGCACTGTTCAGATTCAAAGAACTGATCAAAGAACATAGAATCGAGGTTTTTTAATGGACCTCTCAGTCTCCAGATTTGAACCCAAATGAAAGTCTGTGTTCTCAACTGAAGAGAGTAGTTCGTAATAGGAAACCCAAAAATTGTAATGAGTTGGAAATATTCTGCATGGAAGAGTGGTCCACAATCCCTCTCAAGTGTTCTCCAGCCTTGTTAAACACTACAGAAATGTGCTGCCATTCTTTCCAGGGGAGGCTCCAACAAATACTGACATTTTAGGGGGGCAATATTTTTTTAATCTGTTTGGAACCCAGTAGCAATTTCTGCCTGGGATCAATGACGTTTTCTAAAGTTTTCTGAACACTATTTATTTTATTACAAAATCTGTTTTATAATAAAATCATGAGGTATACCCTATTGTTTAAGCACAAAATATCACTCATTGCATGTGTGGTCCCATTTATATATTAATTTCTGGTATTTTTTATGAAGGGCATGAAGGACAGTCAATATAATAGTTGACTGTACATGTTCCCATGCTGTAACAGGTGTAAATGAAATTATTGTTTTTGTTCTTACTCTGCTCAGTTATATACATTTCTCAGTGATGAATACATTTTCTAATTAATCAAAAAATGGAAGGATGATTTGAATAAGAATGCCGTGATGGTTCTAGAGAACAGAGGAAATAACTCAGCTTAATAGTGTGTTTATTTTAGTTTTAATACTCGTATTTCTTAAATCCAGACAACACAGTTCAGATTATCAAGCAAATATCTATAAATATGTAGCTCTTTCTTTATCATCTGAACAGAATTCTGACCTTGGAACAACATTATACCATATTATAAGAAAATTACAGAAATAAAAAATACATCAATTATAAACACATTATCTTCTCTTTTAATTACTGGCATTCAATTTAACGGTGATTTTGTTCATTTGACATGTAAACTTTTTAATGCGTGGAATGGTGATGCAGTCGTTTGCACTGATGTCCGACACTTCCGGGATGTGTGTGGAGATTGCATGTTCTCCCCATATCATCATGGGGTTTTCCTGCCACAGTCCAAAAAACAAGGTCCACAGGATTTGGTGTGTATGCAACCTGTAATGGTTGTCGCCCTGTTGTGGGTTAATCCCTAGCCTGTGGGGTAGGCTCTGGACCCTCGTGACTGTACACAGAGTGGGTATAGAAAAACGGATGGACATTTCTATGCATATTGATCGTAGGCCAGATGGTGGCTACTAGTTTGTATTCAATAATTGCTCTTTTATATTTCCCAGTTCTCTTTGGATTTGTCTTTAGTTTAGGCGTACATAATTCTCTTATTTTTTATGTGAAAATAGCCACATCAATACCGACACTTGGAAGGGTTTTTAAAAGCACAAGCACTAATTGGATGTTGCTTTTCTAGACGAACAGCATGTGGCTTCAGTATATTCCATCTTCCTCTGCTGTCTCACAGCTTTTAATGGGTGTGTTTAGCTGTAATATCATTCATGCAGCCTAATCCATTGCTTGCAGTTAAATATTCATATATCTAGTGGATTAAATAGCCATGGATCATTAAACCGTATTATTGTTAGCTTACAAAGTCTAACCATAGGCATCTTTCAAGAAAACCAGCTCACTAAAACCTGCATTTTTGTTTTGTTCCTTTCAGCTGTGATGTACTGTTTTCACAAACCGCCAGTGCAGTTATACCTGTTAGCAAACTGTGCTTGTATTCAGAACCTAACATGGTTTTCAGCCTTAATTTTCTGCTTGCCCCCCTAGAACATTCTCCAGTTTGAGACAACAAGTCTTGACTTAGCTGTTGTTCTTAAATAAGTCATCAGTATTTGTTAGTCTCTCTGCTGCATCTCCAAAGCCCACATTCAATTAAACTTTAAGTGTAAGCTGAAGGCCACATGTGATTGTACATAACACCAAGCTGTCATTAGAGACAATGTAAATTATTACTATGCTACAGTCAAACATTACTTACTAACGTCACAAAATGATACTGGAAATACTAGTATCATGTATTTATTCAATAACTGATAAATTGTGTCAATTGAAATGTTGCACTTAAATCAGACATACAGTAGGCTCTGCATTACGTATAATGCTATTTCTCCCATCTGAAAGTTCTTCATTTCTATGAAAAGTATTTAAAAAGTGCAAAGGTGACAAATAATATATAGTGTCAAAGTAAACGGCTCTGTCTTCATGTGCTTTAATACTAATGTAGTTTTAATTTAAAGAGATATAATAGACTTTAACATCTATTACTAATTATCTCCCAATAGACTACCATACATGTTACAAGGTTACCTAAAACTTTTACAACAAATTCGCCACCTTTAAATTAGAAAAAGTTTTCAGAACAGAGTAAATGTATGTTATTATTTTACTATAGTATTTATTTATATATATATATATATATATGTATGTGTGTATATATATATATATATATATATATATATATATATGTGTGTGTGTATAATATTTTTATAAATATTTTACTGTCATCTACCTACGGTGATGGCAGTTAACATAAATTGTTCGCAAAATGGAAATAGCAGACTCCTTGGTGTGATTAGTTTTGTGTTTCCTGTCATCCCATTGTATTCTGCATCATTGTAAAGCCCGTCCCCAGCACACAAAGCCTTGACCTTGGGACACTCAGAAATGGTTAGGCTGGAGGAAGGAGATGCAGCGATGGGCTGTTGGGCCGGGCAGCTAGGATGTAGATGGCACTCTCTCTCAGAAACTCCTGCCAGTCCACTTGTCTGCTAAACAAAGCAACAAAGATCACTATACCTATGACCCGACAAACATTCAGCATGTCAAAGGTGTCCGTAGAGAAGGTCTAGTATGTTTGCTCTTTAAATACAATACGTTAATTAATTGAATTGTAATTTTTAAATACTTACAATTAAACAGTAAACTTCAGAATACGTTTAAGAGGATAGTAAAATACCTTTATCATCATACCCACATGCACACTCACACACATATAAACCCAATTTAATAATTCGGTATCGAAGAGTTCTTAAAGGAATTAGTCGGACTGGGAGCACACCTGCTTTGGTCCTTGTCAGAGTTAAATGTCTTCCCTCTGCTCTTCTCACTCCCAGAGCTGGCTGGGCTGCTCTCTGATATGGGCCCGACGTGACTGATACTGGACAAGACAGGAGACAGGAGAGGGAGATAACACCACTCACTCGACTGCAGCACACACTGCCAGAGCTGAAGATGTAGCACCACTCACTCCACTGCAGCACACACTGCCAGAGCTGGAGATGTAGCACCACTCACCCAGCTGCAGCACACACTGCCAGAGCATTTATGGTCAGGCCTACTCAAGCGGACAAGCGTTGGTTCCTTTTAGGGTGTTAAACGTTATTATGCTGAATATTTGCATCACACATAACGATAACAAATACCTAATATCAAGCTTACAGTGGCATAGCAAGCATAACATAATAAATACACAATTCACATCATAAATTGAGGAGTAGTCAGTATGTCTATGGGTTCCCCAGTTCCGGTCCTGGAGTGCCAGAATCCAACACAGTTTACAGATTTCCCTGCTGAAACACAACTCAATCAGTTAATTACCAGGTTTAGTAGAGGTTTGATAGTGTTTGAATAGGGAACTCTAACTGGTAATTGTGGGGTTACCATTACCTACATATATCCACTATCAGTTTTTGCTTCCATTTTTGTGCTAATGTTTTACTGTTGTTTATTCTATTATTTTATTATTGTTTTATCATTTCTATTATTATTTGATTATTTGATTATATGACCATGGCAGCCATATCTATAATAAACTATACATGACACATAAACATTCTGGGATATGGTAAGTAACTGGGTAGCATTATTTGTCTTCACAGCATGATGTAGTACTACAATTCATTTAAATGTACATATTAAACTTTGTTTCATTACTTTACCTCCAGTGTATTTATTCCATGAAGCCAGTGCATTGTCCAGGTTAAAACAGAATGTTTATACAGTGAATTCACTTGTGCTCTAGTACCGCAGGCCTGGAGTGGTAGTACTTTTTTCCTGTAGTACTTGATAATTTAACATAATGACAATATGTGACCACTTTTACCAGGAGAACCAAAACAACCTGCAGCAAAAGTACTTACCACATCGGCTCTCATAAGTGGTGTAATGTATTTGTGTAAAGGTTATTGTGTCTGAATATAAAAGTCACATGTTGACCTGAATGAAACATTAGTTACATTAATTAGTTACATGCAAAACTGGATGCAAAAGTTGCCATTAATCTGTTAATACTGCATTAAATTTTTACTTAAACTGACCATCTGTCTTTAAATCCTATACCTTGCAAATCCATGCTATTATTTATATATATATATATATTTTTTTGAGATACTTTATTGATCCCCGTGGGAAAATTGTCTTCTCACCTCCTCCAACCTTGCTCTCTGTGCGAGCAAGCTTGGCCATGAAGGGCAGCCACCTTGAGGGCTGCCCTAACATCTGTGCTTAAATGGATCTCTAAAAACAGCACAGTATTACACTGGTGTTCTGTCCGCATTTCTCTTGGCCCGTGTACTAACTCTTTGACTCTTACCGATTGTGCACTTTTAGGAATCGCCTAGAGAAAGGAAGGAATTATGGCCGGACTGGGAGCAGTTCTGTCTAAGTGGTGGTAGCTGCTTTGACAAACTTCTCTGCAGGCAAAAGTGGAGGGAGTTGGACTAACGACTAATGACAATTTACTGAAGCAAGGACAAGGTAGACAAACTGTGCAATACATCAAGGCTATCCTGCGGTAAACATGAGGTTTCAGCCAAAAAAATAAGCCTTGTTGGCTGCTTAGCAGGAAAGCTGCATCTCGTTATTTTGAAATTCAAAAGATCTTGGCAAACTCATAGCTGTTGTTGTCTTTCTGCTATGACATGATTGGGCATTTCTATAAGACATTTATGCATATGCAGATATTCCGGGGAACATCCAGATATATGCTAATTACTGTCTAATTTACCAATACAGATTAAGCTCAAGTCAAGTCAGTTTCCTAGCTTGTGAAATACAAATGAATTCACTCTTAATTTGACATGACTCGATTCATTTTCACAGCAGAGGCAAAGTCTGAATGGTGAATGTACATCTGAGCCTTTACCTAACACTGCAGGACTGTGACTCCTTAGTGTGTTTCTGGAACCAGGATGTTTGGACTCTGCGTGTCTCCCACATGGTGATGAATCCGTCTTTATCCTGGTCCAGGCCCAAAAAAGCAAACCTCGCACGATCTCTCTCTTTGGCTGTTAGCAACCTAACCAGTGAGTTCTGGAGAAAATAAGAGAAGTATTGTCAGGCCACAGGAACTATATTGTGTCCAGTATGATTAACTTAAGTCTCTAATTAAACCCCTTAACACAAACATTCACAAAACACAACCCTATAATTAAAAAGTTGTCTTTTTTAAATAGCATTTTTGCATTTTTTAAATTACATTAAATGAAATACAGAACATGGAAGGCTTGGCTACCTGAGTACGGAACTTCTTCAGGACCCCCAATGATTCATGGTACAGAAAGTCAGACCACTCAATGTGGCCCTTCTTCTCGATGTCCAGACTGGCATACTGGGTCAGGACTTCCTCCTCCTGCTCGTCTGACAATTCCCTCTCAAAAAGCTGCTTGAACACAAAGTGCTTGTAGTATAGGAGACCGTCCGACCCGAGGCATGACTCTACAGGGAAAGAAAATTAATTCACAGTTAATTAACACCTGTCCAGGCGGTATAGTGGTCCAGTTGGTATAGTAATCCTCTCTTTATATATAAACAAATATCTATAGTGCAATTAATGTTTTGGTTTAAAATCATTGTGTCAGAATTTTTATTTTTTTTTGTTTTTATTAAAATCACTACAGGGTCTGATATATTGATTAAACTTTACAACTCACAGCCGCTTGGCAAGTGCAGGGTTACAGTGACCCTGGAGTGTATCCAAGGAAGCATAAGGCATGAGGCTGGGTACAGTCCAGCAGTGGACTAGAGTATTAGAGACACCAGTTCACATAACCTTGCCTTTTCTGATTGCAGGAGAAAAAAAAACATTTTTATATACATTAACGTCATCATTAACTTCATCATCCACTTATAGACCGTTCAGAACTGCTCACCTGGAATGATCTTACACTCTTTGAAGGTTTCCATGAGACTATACATCTCTTCTTCTGTGAGAAGGAGGTTGACATTGTCCTGTAGGAATTAAAAGAATGTGTTTGTAATTTTAATAATAATACGAATTATGAGGCAATTTCCTGAATGTGCAATGTTAGTTTGCATCAAACTTTCATCCACCCATACCATCTTCTAACTTTGCTTCTAACTCTTCTAATGGGGAGAACATTCAAACTTCATATTTAAAGAGAAGACATGAGATTCAAACCCCCAATGCCTGAGCCATTGCGCCATCCTGTATCCAGACTACGTACAAAATCCACATACAAATCTTCAGACTATTTATAGACACCAATCCTGCTGAAGCATGTCTTGGGGTTACGGTAGGAAAAGAGAAGAAACAAAGAGTCAGAGTAGAAATTAAACCTTGAGGTGAGCAGATTTACCAATGTGGTGTGGGAGATGCATTAGAAATAAAATCCATAGTCACTTCAAACTGCTGGTTTAAGCCAATCAGATCCCCTATCTGTCTCCTCCAGGTTTTTCTTGCTTCCTGCACATCTTTCTGCTATATACAGTGACCCATCCTACAAGCTAAATCCAGAGGATGAGAGGAATGAGATCAATGCTGCAAGATGTTGATGTGACCCAGGAATAACTTGAAATGGCTCCTCAGCCTGCCTAAGTAAAGTCTGCCTTGGGTTCCATGACTGCTAGTAGTAAAAGCCACGGGGAGAGAAATATATTCAACAAAACTAACATGTCCTTCCTATACATGACTGGAAAACAAATTCCTGTAAACTTCACTATTTACACAAAGAGCACTTGGGCTACACAGTACGGCTGGCAGCTGTCCAACTACAGAGTGAGACCTATATATCATTGCTGTCCAAACAAACATATTTCTCTAAAAATGTGTGATTTCAGGAACAAAAAATGCATTTTTTTCAGAAACTAGTTTACAAAATTACACAAAAAACTGCATGAGTCCCTTGGAAACACAAATATAAACCTATTTTTACATGGCCATCAGTGAAATGTTTTATGTTTTGAAGGACTTACATGGACTGTTGTTCCCAAGGAAAATATGTCAGGTCTTGCAAAATAAAAACTAATCTCACTTTATATTCACAATTAACAATTATGTTTGTTATCTAGCTATCAAAAATTTGCAATATAAAATAATACATTCAAATTACCATCATTAATACAAATGATAAATAGTACACATATACTGTAAGTACTATTTAAACAAATGACTTCATGCAACATCTTTAGCCAAGTACATGTGAAATGTAATCATGAGGCAGAATAGTGGATGTATTTAAACGATAGTTAAAAGCCACAATCGTCAAAGACTGGACAGGTGTTTTTTATAGTATCACAGCGACAATATATTATGCCTTATTTTGCATGGTATAGCCAGGTACTAACTTGGATCAGTGTTGTTGGTCTTGCTGTGCAGGTTTATTGTGTCTAAATCAAAATGCATCCTGCTGAACTGCTCACATAATTAATTGAAATAACTGAGCATGATCTCTCAAGTAACTTAAATAGAATTAAATTCCAGCAATGGAGACACTGCGTGTTTATAACATATTATGAGAAAATGAGAGCAGTATCATCACATCAGACTATACGGTGTCTAGTATTATGCATATGCACATGGCCTAAAAGTACTGGGACACCCCTACAAATTACTGAATCCAGATGTTCCAGTCACTTCCATGGCCACAGGTATATAAAATCAAGCACCTTGGCATGCAGGCTGCTTCTACTAACATTTATGAAAGAATGGGTCACTCTCAGGAGCCCAGTGCATTCAAGCATGTTACCCTGATAGGATGCCACCTGTGCAATAAGTCCATTCATGAAATTTCCTCGCTACTAAATATTCCATGGTCAACTGTTAGTGGCATTATAATAATGTGGAAGCAATTGGGAACAACAGCAACTCAGCCACTAAGTGGTAGGCCATGTAAAATCACAGAGTGGGGACAGCGCATGCTGAGGCACAGAGTGCAGAAGTCACCAACTTCTGCAGAGTCAATAGCTACAGACCTACAAACTTTGTGTGGCCTTCAGATTAGCTCAAGAACAGTGCATAGAGAGCTTCATGGAATGGGTTTCTATGGCCGAGCAGCTGCGTCCAAGCCTTACATCACCAAGTGCAATGCAAAGGATCTGATGCAGGGGTGTAAAGCACACTGCCACTGGAGTCTAGAGCAGTGGAGACATGTTCTCTGGAGTGACAAATCATACTTCTGTGTCTGGTAATCCGATGGACGAGGAGAACGGTACTTGCCTGACTGCATTGTGCCAAGTGTAAAGTTTGGTGGACGGGGGATTATGGCATGGGGTTGTTTGTCAGGGGTTGGGCTTGGCCCCTTAGTTCCAGTAAGGAACACTTGATGCTTCAGCATACAGTACAAAGCCATTTTGGTAACTCCATATTAAAGCCTATGTATTAAGAAAAGGAAGTCATTAAAGTTTGTGTGTGTAAAGGCAGGTGTTCCAATACTTCTGGCAATACAGCATGTGTGTGTGAGTGTGTGTGTGGGTTAGCATTGATAACATTTGGGGAACAAAATGTCCCCAGTGTGTGGCAAAACCTGAAACTACCTTAATTTTGGGCATATTTTTTCAGGTCCCCATTTGGAAAACCTCAATTTTACAAAAATCTGTGCCTGCAATCTTGTATTTATGTTGGTTACTTATGGTTAAGGTTAGGACTGGGTATGACTGGGATTAGGGTTTTTCCCATAGAAATGGGATGCCCATTTGTCGATTTTAGGCTGCATGCTTGAGAATGAGACTCTGAGACTGTCCTCAGACAGCCAGGTGCTTAGATATTCCATACATTTTCAAGAAGCTAAAATCTCTTTTCATAATTTTATTGTGAGGACATTTCCTATTATTATTTGGAACATTTAATATATTTCTAGTAAAGACTGTCTGAAGTTGTTATTGAAATCATAATATGGCCTATCTGCATGACTTGGATGCTGGGACAGTATAGTTATGGATATTCAGACTCTCTCTCATATCAGATGAGTGTAGAGAAAATTCCGTCCCCCAAGCCTGAAGCAGCAGGAATCTCAGGGTGGCTGGCCCTGTTTAGGAGCTGGGGGAGCATTGCCCAGCCTGCCCCCTGCCTCTCTGTGCTGCACCGATAACAGCATCCGCCTCCCTGCTCGGGGCCTCTGCTAGCAAGTCGCTCCGCGGCCCATGTCTGCAGCCTAGCCACCCAGGAATCTTATCTCCCAGCCAGCGAGGTCTGGGCCGGAGCTCCACTCACCTGGCTCTGCACATATGGAAATGAGATCAGGCCCCAGACCATGGGCGGCAGCTGGAGTACCAGTGAAGTGTCTGTAGAGGGGAATCGACCCAACACAGGTACCGGTGCCACTTTCTATAGTGTTTGCTGTTGTGCTGCTTGAGAACTACAGCCTGAGAAATCACTGTTTCAGGAGAATGTGTTTGGATATGTCTGTTATTTCAATTTTTTTTCAGGATATCAAAATGTATTTTTTATTATTTAAACTGTTTCCCACAGACTGGAATTGTATGCCCAAATACTTGTTCCCCCTCTGCTTAGATAAATCATTTTCCTTGAGGGAAACAAAGATTATTTATGTAATATGTCTTGATATTATTATTTTACTGGAACAATGTCATTGATCCTTTCCTACTATAAAATTGCTGTCCATTGGGAAATACAATTGTATTAAAGGTGGAAACTAATATAATTTACATGTTCTTTAGTTTGTTTATTTGGTTGCTAATGTTTAAATAGTTTAATAGCCCGCACACTGTACGAGATGTGAATTAACATTAATATAGTATATGATCCAGAAGGTCACATATGTGTTTGAAGGGAATTCATCAAAAGAGCACTTCAGAGTAGACCCTTGTTAGATTAGATGCCAAAACGTGCACCATTAATTCTTGCCTTTTAAGCAGTCTGCATAGTGTACACACCAAGGCCAAAAGAGTCCCAAAGGTTCATCCAAAATCCCAATTTGTAGTTACAATGAAAACCAGTGTCCCCCAGTTTGTTTGGTTTTCTAATGAGTAGCTTGTGTGCTCAGGCCCAAGAGGATGACAACAAATGGATCGTTTCAATTACTTTCTCTCTGATGCCATTTCAACACAAAAACACTCAGGAAAATATAACATTTTTCCACAGCTTTTAAAGAGGGCTTTTAATGATTAAAGTGCATAAAACAAAGTCTGATTTTTTATTATTATTATTAGCTATGAGTACGGATGAGACTGCTTAGACAACCAAGCTGATTACCAAAACATGCATAGAGTAAGGGAATCTACCAGGAGACCTAATGAATCAGGAGGTGAGCCTCAGATGCGATGGAGGAACGGGCGCCCATCTCCCGGATTTTAAAGATCAAACCCAGGGACACCAGTTGGCCCTGTTTAGGTATTGTAATGAATGTACGGTGTGATAGAAACGTGGACTCCCATTAGACTTGCTAATGAGGAATATGCATGTGATGTTGCAGAGCCCTTGTTCCCGCTGAAGGCTTTTTGATTACTTATGGTGAGGGATCATTGCGCTTCCCCAAAGGAAATCTGCCATTAGCGTAAAGTTCATGATTGGCGACCGGTGGGTGGGCAGTGCTTTCGGAATTAATGTGGCCCTGAGCCATCAGTTTTTTTTTTCCTTGAGATGATTTTTTCCAATCAGCAGATGGGAGACCATTATGGGCGAGTTCGCGGCTGGAGACGAAGAGGCGCTCGTTTGCCTGAGCAGATGTGGCCCTCCAAAAACGCATCTGCTAGCCTCAATCCAGGGGCCGTGGTCCTGCTGGCGGGGGGGGGGGGGATTCACCAGTCATTGGCTCATCGTGCTCTGGGGATGCATTGCTGCTATGCTGTACATCAGGGACCTCATTGCCGCATGAGTTACAATCCACAGGAAAGCCTGCCTTGATGTCTGAGAAGACAGTTAAGAGGAAATTATGTCCTGTTCCTGTTTTTGTACATTTTAGGGACAATAAACAGAGTAAGGATATAAAAGCCCTCATTCCCAAAGATGTCTTATGCCATAAGGTGTGCCAGCTGCATTGGCCAGGATCAAAACTGAAGCGTCAAGCCATTTTGATGTCCCAAATGTCAAAGAGAAGAACACCAAAGGAGTAAATCAACACGGCTCGGTTAGGCTGCCAATGTTTGCACCAGGATCCCAGTTTTACATTCTGCAGGCTTGATGTGGGTGGGGTTTCCTCAATGAGAATGAGGGGGGTCTGTGATGGGGGGGGCTGAGGGCACAGGAGGCCCCCCCAAGCTGCATACCAGTTTGCCTCTGAAGCACAATTTCCACTGATAATGCACCATTGGAGTTGAGAAGGCCACTACCAGACCGTCTGATGGGAAGCTGACCCGAGTGGCCGTATAAGGCAGCGGCAGCTCCAGTGGGCGTCACACTTGCACAGCTCCTGGCATTTTCACCATCACATTCTTCCCTCCTTCTTCCAGCCACTTAGCTCAGTTAGGGCCCAGAGAGGTATGGCTGATGCCAGTGTTAGCTGGCATAGAGCATGAGGCAGGGGACGTCTGGGACAGGCACACCACTATCACAGAGCACACACATGCACCGCGGGCAATTCATAGGCACCGATGAACTGAACTGTATGTCACTGTATGAACAGACCCCAAGGAACCGCATCCCAATGAACCCCCAACATGGGAGGTGTGAGGCAACAGACCTGTCTACCAAGCCACCATGTTGCTGAGGCAAATGCACAGAGACTGGAAACAGAACTGTAACTTTGTATTTTTGGTAAATTTCATATCCAGTAGTACTACAGTATACTCCAGTATATCATTTCGACAGATGTCAAACTCGACTATACGTCGCTTGTCTGTAGTAATGTAAGTGATTTTAAGTAAATAAGTTTACATAAATTAACGCGGTCCATTTATGTTGATTAGCAGATGAATGGAGGGGCTTGACGAAACGTACATAAATTATGTAATTTATTTTGATGAAACACAATACGAAATATTTAATGTAGTCACTTTTATTACAGTAATTTCTATTTTGTTTTTCTGAGTTCTAGGTGAACACTGACTTTTAAGATTCCAAAGTGAACACTGGTTTTTATAATGAATTACCTGAAGGCCATTGGTTATGTGGTGTTCCCCAAAGGGGGCCACGTGAGAAATCATACAACATAAAAAGTGTCCCATCTCTTTGTACTTGAAATTTTAAATTCACCTAAAAAACTGCCTCTGACCAATTAAAGGGAGAATACACTAGTACAAAGTAGATATGAAATTTAATATCATTGTCATGGTCCCTCCCGTCTGATCCTCCTGTGTGCCATGCCCCCTCATTTACCTCTTGTGGAATCCCCGTGTTCACCAGCTGTTTCTCGTTGCTCGTCTTTAGTATTCTGTCTGTGTATTTCAGTCTGCATTCGAGTCTGTTTCCCCAGTTTTGTCATTGAAGTCTCGTGCTATGTGTACCCTTTGCGTGAAATAAAGCCCCCGACCAGGAAATTTCCACATTCCTGTGTCCGCCTTTTCCATCACCCTGACCAGACGTGACGACTATATAGTGATCAAAAGTACCAAAGTTATCAGTATTATTTCAATATTCAAAGTTCTACTTCAAAAACCCCATATACAATTAGCAGCACTATGCACTGTTTTCATAAATATTAAAATAATAACATATTATTGTTATTATACTACTATGTAAACATATGAAAACCAAACCATCTCCTAAGAGTTCAACTGTTTCCTGAACTTCAGACAGACACAAATAATGGTGTAACATAGTAGTTACACTGGAAAATCCATATAGAAAAATGAAACAAACTGGTCTAAAGTTTTCTGCTTCAAGAATATATAAATACAAATAGTACAATAGTAAATGGACATTCAACTAGCTCTGATGCATAAAACAGTCCCATTTCCAGTACACCACTGACAACGTGTGAAAGCTTCAGTTTACATTACTTACAAATTATTAGCAAGTTAGACAAACCAAACATCTTCCCTCCATTCTAAAGTTCCAACAACATGCATTGAGCTAAATGTTAACTTATCTGGCATTTGCTTTGATGTAGTGGGTGGTGATCACGAAGATTAAAAACCAAAATACGACTTCCATAAGATTTAGTTCACATAAAAGGCTGAAAAATCTCCAGCACGCGGTTACTGCTTTCCCCCGTTTTCCCGCTGCAGACCCACCCTGGCCGCCGCACATGCACACTAGCGTCTGGGAGACTGCTGCCACCTTGTTGCTACCAGGTTTTAATGATAATTTGAAATACTAACATTGGGAATTTTACCCTGAAACTGGTAACCATTTGATCTACACTTAATTTAAAGTTAATTAAACAAAAAAACTAGAAAAAATATGTAACAATAGAATCCGACTGTGGGCCAGATTAAACTTTTTTTTTTTTAATCAGGCGCGGGCCGGAGGACAGGGAAGAAAGGACCGGAAATGGTCCATGTCGGGAGATTGAGACCGCTGATCTATATATTGTATCTATAGGTCTCAAAGATATCAAATATTTATTGGATTATGTACCATTAGTTTGTGGTACAATTCAAATAAAAACCTTGGGAACAGTCTCTTTGCTTTTTGTCCACAGCATCCTCGCGTAATTTTGCAGCATTAATTTAGCACAGCCTAGAAAATGTGGCTGTATTCTCTGGATGCTCTTCCAGTGAAAGCTGCTGCATGTTTCATTAGCATGCCTTTGTGCAGTGCAGAATGCCGGCATCCTCAGCTGAGCATGGCAGTGTTACGAATGTGTGCACCTCTGTCGCTCGGCCTGGCTTCCTGTCCACCCAAGACTGAGCCCAGCTGCCAGCAGCTCATGCCATTGGCAGTATGCTCAGCATACCTGCTTAAAACCATGTCTCGAATGCCAAATCTGCCATTTAGTCAGCAGCCAATAATACTGCAGCTTTATGCTCAGGATGGGCACTGGCTCTCTCTGTCTGTCTTTCTTTCACTCCTTCCTATACCCTTGTTCTGTCTGTAGCACTTTCTATTAACTTTATTACATTCCAGTTTCATTTTAAGAAAAATATGAAATATTATATTGTAGCGCTTCGCAGACCAAGGCATTTGCTCAACGGCGAATAACAAGGAGGCTCTTCTAAGGGGAAAATGCAGCCTTTTATTATAGCTCCTACGAGGACTAACACAAGCCCCTAATGAGCCCTGGAACCAAACATACTGGGGAATCACAGAAAGGTCAGACGCTGGACAGTAAGTCTCACACATGGTGGTTAACTTATACATAGGCGAAAGACATGTGAGGATCAGACAGGGTTCAGGCAAGACACGAGCAAACACATGCTCGAAAATAAGGAAGACAAAAGGTATTCACAACTACACAAACAAGGGCTATTTACATGACAGGCACTTGGGCTATATACAAGGCGAATCCTATATACAAGGCGAATCCTGCCAGTGCTGCAATATAAACTTATAAGATTAAGCAATAACAGTATATGTATTTAAAATATAAGCAGAATACAACAAATGATACTATAATATTCAATGCTTAAATAACACCAATCAGACATATGTGTATACATGCATGAATGTGTATGTACAAAAGCCCCGCTGTGCTGTGTATTTCTGAAATCTATATGATCTAACTGATGTACACGTTCTTATTAGTGCTTATTGCACACACTTAAAATCGTTAAGTCTTGAAGAAGAACTGGCCACAATACACACACACACGCGTTTGTATCCACATCCTTGTGGGCACAGTCCATTCATTTCTAAGTTAAAAGTCCTAATACCAACAATGACAACTTTAATCCCTACCCAGCACCTTAACCATACGTAAACAAACTATTTATATTTTTCTTTTTTTGATTCTGGTCACAGATTTTTATAAAACTGAGTTTACCCTTGTGGGGACTGATAAAGTAGTCAACGGTAAAATAAAAGATTTTTATCACATTGTGAGAATATTTGGTCCCCACAATGTAATATATACCTGACCCACACACACACATACACACACAACCTACAGACAAATGTCCCAGAACATGATGTACAACACCAATAACTCCAAAGAGCTGGCCCTCCCAGTCCAGTTCTATGTTTTAATATACTTTCAGGGCTCAGACAATATCTCTGGTGTAGCAGTGAGCCGCATCTGTTGCCAGGAGTACTCGCTATTGAAACAGGGGTATGGACTGTAGCTGGGGATGAGGGGGGGCTCTGTGTAGCCTGAGGTAGGTTAGAATGTCTACTTTCATCAGAAAGAGAACAATTTTATTGGTAGCCGCCTCCTAGAATTATATGCTTATGAAAAGCCTTCCAAATGAATGGCAGGGAAGAAGAAACAAAATCTCAGCAGCTGCCACTCAGAGAGCAGTGAAGGTTTCCTCTGTCACTGGCTGCATGGCCGATTCAAAGCAAACCCCTGCCTAGACCTCCTGTCAGCGAGGTGTATTTATGTGATTTTCCAAATCAACTTTATAGCAATATACCTTATATATACTGTTCTGGAAAAAATTAAGAGACCACTCTATATTTTAAAAAATCTGCCTTTTCAAATCCTGGTTTAATCCTGGTCCAGCTGGCAGGAGGCTACACTGAGCGGCAGGTTGCTTCCAGGTTCAAAATTTCTAAGACAGCAGTACACAAGAACAAGGTGAAGCAGGAGACACTGGGACCGACGAGAAACCTGCCAGGTAAAGGGGGGAAGCGACCATCTAATGCCAGAGATGGTAGTCAATTTATCCGACGGTGCTTCATGAATCGGAGGAAGACCTACAAAAAGAACAGGAAACATTAAGTGGTAATGTGCAGGTCCAAGAATTAGGACTGAAGTCCCATAAAGCAAGTGTGGAAGTAAAAAATCTCTCTTGGTATTATTTCTCTAAATTCTGGTTAGCCCCAAGTTTGAAGAAAATTTACCTGGGTAAGATAATATTTCTTTATTAAAGCGTTAAATATGTTGATTAAAGAGCTGACAGCGAAGAAACAGAGTATTCCCGTCCTTAAGAAGTGAACCCCGAACAAAGGAAAAGCTTGATTCTTATACATTTCTGGAACTTCCCTAAAGGGAAATCTTCTACCTCAATGGTTAAGATGAAAAGTGTGATGGACGCAGAGGTGGTGATCTCATACACCTCCACAGTCTTCTAGGCCCAGGGACAGGCCCAGGGACAAACAGCTAGTCGCCATCAGTTGCATTCCACCCTCACTAGTCCTTCACGTATTACCATTTAATCCATCCCATTCAATTAATCAAATCATATTAAGCAAAGCACACATATAAGATTGCACACAAACATATGCCTGTTTCTATTCGATATTTCTGGCTTCTCTCCCATTATCTTCCTCTGCGACACTGAGCAGCCGATGTAAGGCGTCTTGCTCCCTCAACACGGAAAACGAGGCTCTGATTATTTTCACGAACAGGCAAACAGGCAGTTTCAGCTTCCAGTTTCAGGGCCAGCACATAACACAAACATTCTTCTTTGCCTAAGGCCTAAGACATTGACAGCAATCCCACGATGCACCATTCCCCGGCCCTATTGGAATTTCTTTTCCCTTCATTAATGAGAAGCAGAGAAGAGCCAGGCTGCAGTTTGCAAAAAAATATATTGAGAAATGAGTGACACAAAAAAATTTGCTGTGGTTTCTTATTTTTTCCAGAATTGTATTTACCTTTACATATTTAGCAGATGCACTTATCCAAAGAAACGTGCAAATGTGGCAAATAGTACATTACAAAACATGCCTGTCAAGCAGTCAATTATGCATAAGGGCAGCTTGGCCCAGGTACACATGTAAGCAGTCCTGGAGGAAGAACTACACAATAACTACACAACTACAACAACAACTTAAAGTAAGAACTTAATAAGACTATTTAAGAGCTAGAAGTGCAACATGAAGTTATTCAAAGAACGTAAAGAGCCATCACATTAGTAGAGGAATTCATGGAACGGATTGGTCTTGAGGCATTTCATGATAGTAGATAGGAAGTCTGATTACCTGACGTGGGTCAGCGGCTCATTCCACCACCAGAACTGTCTAGAATAACACTTCTCACATGGTGGAAGAAGGGTCAGGTAGTGTGTTTGTTACCTGAAGGAGGCGAGATGGGACATAAGGAGCCTTTTGATGGAGATGGGTGCCAGTCCATTGACGGACTGTCAATGTAATCCAACACCAAGGAAATTCATGTGAGTGCCTACAGGGAGCCAGTGAAGAGAGACAAGGAGGGGTGTGAAATGAGACTGTTTAGGTTGAATGAATATCAGACCTGCTGCCAAATTTTTAATTATCTGTAGTGGTCTGATAGCATGAGCTGGTAGACCTGCTAGTAGGGAGTAATAATCTAGCGATGACATAACAAGTGCCTGGACTAGAAGTTGAACTATATACTCAGACATAAAAGCCCTGATCTTCTTGATGTTATACAGGATGAATATACAAGATCAGGCCAACTGGTTGATTGGCATTACCTAGCAGACCTTATTAGACAGACTGGACGATCCAAGATGAACAATGATGTCATAATGGATGATAAGGCTGTAAAGCTGTATATTTTTCAAGCAATTTTACTATAGTAAAACAGCAATACCTCAAGTAGGATCTAAATCACAAGTTCCTTTTTAAGAGGACTAAACTTGGAAGCATGACCAGTATCACAAGGTCATCCAGTTCCTTGAGATGAAGCAGTTAGCTATGAGTGAGTCAGAACTGTGAGTCTAGCCTGTAGCAGGTGGTTTGATTATTTAAAAACATTCATTACTTGAGAAAAATGTCCACCTCTTTCATGCTTATTTCATAGTAAAAGTGAATTTCATGTGAAGAATTGCCTGGTGATACTGGGATGCAATATTGACTCCAAAATTATTTAGAAGACTGTAGTTAGTTAACACATTGCCAAATCCATGTAGCTCAAAAGTTGCTAATACTCTTCTATTTTAGTATCTTTATGACAAGACTACAGTACTGTAAAAAAAAATTCAAATAATATGCAGTATTAATATAACATTGTAATGGACACAATGAGTGACATTTACTCAAGGTATGCAAGAGGGTGAAATATATATATATAAAAACTGGAGAGTTTATCTTATATCACTGAGAAAAGTTATTAACATGAGAATAAATCTGTTGTAACTCTGTCTCTCTATCTCTCTCTAAAGTGATACATATGTCGGTCATTGGAGTCATGAAAAATCAACTTTGGGGCCGACTGGAGAGAGAAAAGCCCAGGGGCTTGCAGACTACTAGCTGGGTTGACTTTTCTAAAAGTTAGTGTTCCTTCACATTCAGTTTCAACAGAAATGCCCAGCAAAACCTACAACAGAAATAACAGAAAGAAACCTCTTAATTAAAACTCATAATTACATGGCCATTAGACACCAAAACCATGCCGCATTTTTGGATCCTACCTTGAGCATGCTAGGACACTATTTTGGTATGAATTTTCACACTACAATGTTATTTCTGATTAAGAAATTATGTAGCTTATATTTATGTGATACTTGTTAACTCCCCCTGGTTAATGTCTGTAATTAATCAAGAAGTAACAACAAAATCATGAAGTCACCTTAACACATATTAATCAGATGCAGCTGTTGGAGATGTTCTGGAATGTTGTGTATTGCTTTTATTGTTGTTTCACTTTCCTTTTATGCTTCAATGAGGGAAATGTGAAATGAACTGTGGTTACTTTTATTGCATTTATATAATAATTCATTTGTTTTGCTTATTAATTTATAGTTTTCCATGGAGAGGACTGTCTATGCTAAGGAGGAAGACGTTACAGGTACAAAGTCTAGGGAATCAACACAAGCAAAATGGTATTGCCAGTAAGGTGCTTGTGACACATTCCTGTTTCTAGAATTATTTTACATTTTATAACGAAACCCGGGATAATATGTTCTATTCTTCCAGACAAAACAGAATATGTAATTTTTATATATTAAAGGGATGCCTATCAAATGGCCTAAGGGGTCTCCTTCAGTGTAAATAAAATGAAATATCTGCTTATTCAGATGACTGGTGATGGCAGCTCTGCTTTTCCGTAGCAGCCAACCTCCTGTCCATCATATCACTGATTACTTCAGAATCACATTTACACATGGAAAGAACAATGACCTGTAATGGGCATAAGTGTCACTAAAAACAAAAAAATAAATTAATAAATTAAGAAACAGTAGGATATATCATTTGCCTGCCACACCTCTTTCTACTATAGTTAAAAGCTAAAGAGGTGCAATCAGAACTGTTCTAAGACGTTCTTGGCATGTGCCTTAAAAAGTAACTTTGGTCACTCAGTTAGGTGTGGCATTTAAATGTAGAATGACACAGCCTGACAAAATATCACCCTGTAGTACCAGCCTAGACTGGGAGAAATTAGCAACATGTTTTTTGTTATGGATTGTTATGTTCTTCTAAGCAATTAACAGCGCGAGATCATTTCAGAATAGCAAAAGTTATTGTTAAATACGATACAGCAAAATAATAATCATTACTGCATAAATGAAGGAACTTTAAGCTGGTAATGTGCATATATGCTTGGGTTGTTAAAAGACATTTAGTGACTATTAAGGACAGGACTTGTTTAATCATTATAGAAGCGACCAGACATTTCAGGACAACAATAGCATTCAAATGCGGATCAGTCTGAGCCATCAGTGGAACTGGATTTAATGTGGAGTACAAGGCTGATAACAGGAGTGAAGAGTAGCACAAGCATACAATATATACTCATCAGCCACGATCAGCAGGTCTCACCTCTCTTATAGTGTAATTATTTTGGCATGTATCGCTATAAACATTAACAATTTTTAAGTCAGAAATAAGCTTGTCTCCCAAATAAAGGAATTATAAACGAAATCTCATTAAATTTCACATTAATTTGTTGGGGGGGGTGAAAATATATGAGATTGAGCTTTTCATTCAAGAGAGACCATCTTATGTTGGATTTTGAACTTGTTTATTTGTTTGTTTGTTCACTACGGGTTTATTCCACTGAGCTGATTGAAAGCTGCTTGTCATGGTAGAAACAGGCAGGTTCTCCATGTGATGTGGGGCTTTGGCATGAGACGGGGATGCTCACACAGATCTCAAAGTGCTAATCCTCACCCCACTTTTCATAGAGAAGGGAAGTACTCCCCCATGGAAATGAAAAACTCTTGGCAGGGCAACAATTAAAAAGTGCTCTGTTTTTGTTTTTTTTTTTTTACAGTTTTGCATCTAATCTGTCATGTAGGTCACGTTTAGTGCAGTTCCTACTGGACTGGGACAGCATTCAGTCAATCATCATGAAAATAAACTTGTGCTCACTTTTTGATAGTGCTTCACTATCAAATGTTAATTATGAAAACGCCATCGGTAAAGATATTTTGACTGTATAGTGTACCTTACTGTTATTTATTTTGTCATATGACATGCACTGTAAATGTTTAATCGGAAAAGGAAGTACAGCATTATTGTCACTGAATATTTTAGTTTGATGTATAATGACATTTTAAACACTCACCAGAATTTATCAGCTTAGTACATTAGCATCATTAATATCTGGTCCTACCTAAGGTGGGGCCTTAGGTGGGCATCACTGCCGGCCCCCTCATAAAGTGGCACCCTAGGCGGACACCTATGTCACCAATAGATGGCCATGGAAACCCATTCCATGAAGCTCTCTACGCACTGTTCTTGAGCTAATCTGAAGGCCACATGAAGTTTGGAGGTCTGTAGCTATTGACTCTGCAGAAAGTTGGCGAGTTCAGCACACTGTGTGCCTCAGCATGCTCTGTTCCCGCTCTGTGATTTTATGTTACTGTTGTTCCTAATTGCTTCCACTTTGTTATAATACCACTAACAGCTGACCATGGAATATTTAGTAGTGAGGCTTGAATTCATTGAGCTCCTGAGATTGACCCATTCTTTCACAAATGTTTGTAGAAGCAATCTGCATGCCTATGTGCTTGATTTTATACACCTGTGGCCATGGAAGTGATTGAAACACCGAATTCAATGATTTGGAAGGGTGTCCCAATACTTTTGGCAATATAGTGTATATATAGATATTTTTATTTCAAGTAAATGTGCACATACACTGGCACCCTGCACTATTTTTTTTTTCTTATGTGTGTTTTCTCCTTTTCTGGTGACAAAGTGGCTATCTTGTTCTCCCTACTTATTTTGTTACATCTGCTTTAACTCTTGTCTATTGGCAAAGGGTTACTATGTATTAATTTCTTTGTGTTGTATATGTCACTACCGCCATGTCAGGGTCGGTGCCTGTCCTTCCCCCTTTGGCCAGCTGGTCATTGGCCATCCTGACCCTCCCCTGTGTTGCTTACCCGTGGTCTGGTCCCCATACTTCCTAGTCTGCTGCTTACAGTAGCTCAGTGGGCTGAGCATGTGTTTTGTAATGCCCAGCAGCATGGGTTCAAGGCTGGCCTTAGGCCAGTCTTATCTGTTTTGTATTTATTGTTTTGTATGTTATAGGTTTGCCCTTGTTTCCTGTCTCGTGTAATAGGTCTGGTTCTGTTTTAGTCTAATGTATTCCTTTGGTTTCAGTTAGTGTTTTAGTATCTGTAGTGTTCCCCTCGTGATTTACTTTGACGATCCTCACCTGCTCCTTGTTACCTGTAGTCTGTTAACCACACCTGCCTCCTGTTAGTAATTGTGTTCTGTGTATTTTAGTTCCTGCCTGTGTCCTGTTCCGTAGTCGGTCATTGTATTGTTCTGTGCTGTTCCTGAAGTAGTTGTATGGTATGGTTCTGGAGTTGTTGTAAGGTTTCTGTACCTGTTTAGTGTAGCTCCTGTTTTCAGTTTTTTCTTAGTTGGTTTATTCTGTGGTTCTGGTTTTTGTTGTGACTCCTCGTGGTCTGTTTTCTTTTGTAGTTTTCCCCAGTCTTTCTGTTCCCAATAAACCCCTTTTTTGTTCTGGAGCTGCAAGTGGATTGTCACCTTTTTCCCCCGTGAATCCTGCACCATGCCCCGCCATCGCCGGAACCTTGACATTTACTCTTTTTATTGAAAGAAAAATAATCAGAATCATTTATTATCAATGTTAATTATCAATGATAATAAATGATATCGATGTTAATTGCAGTAAAAATTGTACATTAGAAATATTGCACAAGTAAGTGACTATTGTGCCTTCATAGCATACTTGTAGTCAACAAGTTTAAACTGCATAAAACTGTTCTTGAGTCTGTTAGTTCTAGACTTAATGCACCTTTAGCGCCTACCACAGGGCAGCAGGAAAGTTGATGGTGGCATGGGTGTGAACTGTCCTTGACAATTTTTCTTGCTCTGGTGAGGCAGCGAGAGTTGTAAATGTCATCCAAGGTGGGGAGAGTGTGGCTGACAATTGTGCAGCTGTCGTACCACAGAGAGATGAAGTATGTCAGCAGGCTTGTAATGCACAATCTGTAGGTCTCCAGCACTTTAGTCCAGATTGTTCTTCCTGAGCACCTTCAGGAAGTGTAGTTGTTGCTGGGCTTTCTTGATGACTGCCATGGTGTTTGCAGACCAGGAGAGGTTGTCAGAGATAAGGCTCCCAATATACCTGAAGGTGTGAACCCTCTCAACAGTCACTGTTAATATAGAGGGGGTTGAGGTCAGGCCTGTTCTTCCTGAAGTCTACAATAAGTTATTTCATTTTTGTGGTATTCAGAACCAGGTACAGTGGTGCTCAGCAAACAATCAACTTTGAGACCTCGTTCCTGTAGTTCACCTCATCACCTTCTGAAATCAGCCCATATGTAGTGGTATCATCTGCAAATTTAATAATGGTGTTTCCATGGTAGGTGGTGGTACAGTTTGTGTAAAGGGAATGGAGTAGGGGGCTCAGCAAGCAGCCCTGGGGAAAACCAGTGCTGAGTGTGCAGGAGGAGAAGAGAGAGTTTCACTGTCTGGGGGCGATTTGTCAGGAAGTCCTTTATACAGGAACAGCTGAGTGAGGGAAAGCCTAAGGCTAGCAGATTGGTGAACAGTATGTCTGGGATGTTGGTATTAAAAGCTGAGCTGCAGTCTATGAAGAGCATTTACACACAGCTTCCTTGGTCCTCCAGGTGGCATAGGGCAGTATGCAGAGCTGTGACTATGAAGCCCTCAGTAGATCTACTTGCTTGGTAGGCATATTGATGTGGGATGAAGCTGGGAGGAAGACAGGCTTTAATGTGATGTTGAACCAGCCTCTCAAAGCATTTTGTGATGACAGGTATGAGACCCACTGTCCTTTAGGTCAGTGTTTATCAAACTTCTTTGTCCTGGGGTCCAGTCATGTCAGGCTTTCGGGCTGCAGAAGCAAGGCTCCACAGACTGGCAGTAACCTTGTCGCAGACCTGCGCCGGTCTGCAGCCCATAGTTTGAGAAACCAGGCTGTCTGTGGCAGGTTTATTTGGAACAGGGATGACTGAGGATGATTTCAAAAAAGATGGAACGACAGCTTGTGCCAGGGAGAGGTTGATGGAGGTGAAGATACATGAAAGCTTGTCAGCACATGCCTTAAGCACCTTCCCTGGCACTCCATCAGGGCCAAGAGCTTTCCTGGGGTTCACTGCCCTGAGCACTCACCTCTTTATGCTCCTCGACAGTGAGTGAGGGGGGGCTGGGGGTTGGAACAAGCAGCAATGGAGTGGCTGTGTGCTGCTGTGTCTCAAAGCATGCAAAGAAGCTGTTCAACTCCTCTGCAAATGACTTATCCAAACCTCTAGGTGTCACTTCATGACCTCTGTATTTGGTGATGTTCTGCCATTCCTGCTGTGGGTTGTTTTCTGAGAGAATGCTCTCTATCTTCTTTTTATAGTCTGCCTTAGCATTCCTTATTCCTTTCTTTGGCTGCACTATACATAGTTCTGTCACCTGACCTGAATGCTGGGTCATGGACCCTGAGGAGCCTGCATACATGGATAGTTATCCAGGGTTTCTCTTTGGGGAAGAAATGTATGCATTGAGCCACAGTGACACTCTCAATGCAGAACTTGATGTAGGACAGGACAATCTCTGTATATAGTGACAGGTCCGCATGTCCGAATACATCCCACACAGTGTGTTCAAACCAGTCCTGTAGTTGAGTGAGTCCAGACTCTGGCCAGACTGTAATAGCTTTTATGCCTGGTGGTGATCTCCGTCTGTGGGGGGTGTACGCAGGGGCGAGCAGCAGGGAGAGGTGATCTGACTGGCTTAGGTGAGGGAGGGGAGTAGCTCTGTATGCATGCTTGATGTTTGAGTGATAATAATAATAATAATAATAATAATAATGTTTTATTTATATAGCACCTTTCAAACACTCAAATACACTTCACAGAAAAAAAACATTTAACAAAGCAAGCAAGTTACAAACAAGATCAATAATATTCATTGAATAGATGTGTTTTTAACGGGAGTTTAAAATGGATAACAGATTTTCCTTACGGAGACTATGAGAAAGAGCATTCCAAAGTTTAGGAGCTGTTATACTAAATGCGCTGCCACTCATAGTTGATAACCTGTTTTTGGGTACAGTGATTAAGTCTGCATCGGATGATCTTAACGCATGGGCAGGAGTGTACGGAAAGAGTAACTCAGACAGATAGTGAGGGGCTAAACCATGAAGGGCTTTGAAGGTGATGAGG
>JAODKM010000108.1:25757607-25790908 GCA_026780845.1 Petrocephalus sullivani
TGTTACCATGTTTTGTTCAAGAATGATAAAAAAATAAAAGTCAGATTTTTTCAGATTTTTGTAGCAATAACTTCAATAAGAAATAGCAGTGATTTTGTTTGATTTGCGTCAATTGACGCAGTCAGCCCTTCTAGTGTTAATAATGATGATTTATATTCTACATGGGGACTGGCAGATCAGAATCAAATCTACTAATCCACTGCAGGAAAACTTCCTACAGTACTGTTTATATCATTACACACTTTTTTGCAGGTAAGAATGAAGAGAAAAAAATCATACAACATGACTATCGTGTGTTCCTGGAAGACCTTGGGTTCGCTAAAATGGCATGCTAAAATACCCATACCCAATGGGAAAAACAGGGTTGGGGAATGAGGGGAGAAACTTAGTAACTTATGTAAAACAAAATTGACTAATAAAAACAGTGATACGAGTATGGGGGATGTTTTGAGACAATATTTAATAAATAAATACATCCATCCATTTTCTATAACCGCTTGTCCTATTCAGGGTCACAGGGAATCTGGAGCCTATACTGGAGGCTACAGGCACAAGGCAGGGAACAACCCAGGATGGGGGGCCAGGCCATTGCGGGACACACGCACCTATGTGCAGTTTGGCAACTCCAGTTAGCCTCAGCATGTTTTTGGACTGCGGGAGGGAAACCAGAGCACCCGGAGGAAACCCCACAATCATTTCAATGACTATTTAAGTTCTAACTGAAATAGTCATTTAAATAATCTGTTCATTTTCCTTACCAGCAGGCCCATAGTGCCTTTCTGCAGCTTAATAAATATGTCATTTAAATGACTATTTAAATTCTTACTTAAAGTGTCATTTAAATTACTATTTGCACATTTTGCTTACCTGGGGGCTCATGGTCTGTTTCTGCAGCTTAATAAATACGTCATATAAATGATTATTTAAACAATCATTTAAATTGCTATCAGAGGGCAGAAAAGCTGCATGCTAACATATCATGGGCTAGGATGAAGTTGAAACCCAGAAAATCCAGGAGTGTATCCAACTAGAGTGACCAACTAAGGGAAGAAACCATCAAAGGCCTTGCTAGTATAGACAACAACACCTTGCTTCCTAATAGGGATGCACTGATTGCAATTTTCTTGGCCGATACCGATTTTTAAATTTATTTATTTATTTATTTATTTGTCTCTCCACCAACACTTCCATCGTGTTGTGGCTATTTGCAGCGCGTTTTAGAAGTTGAATGTGTTTTCTGCATTTGCAGCGGGTTTTAGGAGTTCAAAATGTTTTTCTTGCATGCAGAAATGTAATTTAGTTTTCTCTGCAGTCATTCATTGATTTCATAAATGCAACACATTATAGTTTGTTTATACATAACATAAAAGCAAAACAAAACGCGTTATATGCAGTATTATTTCATTTTAAATGTAAAAAGGGTTTTGTGGCTCCCAGTGTTTTCTTTACTGTGGAAAACGAGTCCAAATGGCTCTTTGAGTGGCAAAGGTTGCCGACCCCTGGTTTAAGAGGTCCCAATCTTCAAAATCAAAAAGCTGGAGAGGACAGGTCATTCATCAAGAAGTAGCTAGGTCTCCTGTGGTGCCTCAGCAACATTGGCTTGTATGGACATGGTATTGTGGAACTGCCTGTCTGATGGAGAATGTCCTCCCTCCCCTGACCACCGAATTTGTAAACACCATCCCCTTCATAAAAGCAGGACAACCTCCAGTGAAACTGTCTACAAGATTGGAATCGATTGTCCTGGACACTTCCCGGGACTGGAAGATGCAGGGAATCTACAGCTAAGGGAAAGTTAAATTTAAGACTTTTTAAGACCTTTTCAAGGCCATTAAAATTTAAGACCTTCCATTAACAAAATTGAAAATGTCCACGTAATTAAAAGCTTAAATAACACAAAGATTGAATCAAGATTCATAAAATATATTTTTGTGTAGTAGGCAGTACACTGGCAACTTGCAACAAACAGAAGTCCACCATTCAAACTAACAAGAAAGTGCCTGTAACATTTAACAAAAATAAATACTTAATTAAAAATCATATGTAAAATAATTAATTCCCATTCAACAGAGTTTAAAATTCTTTTTACACAGAATGCAACGAAAGTCATAGTCACAGCCTTCAGCTGGTCTCAACCAGAGGTGCGTTTCCCAAAAGCATAGCTGCTAACCACATTAGCAACTTACATAGTTAAACTCATGCAACTGAATGAGTCCAGCTACTGTATGTTAGTTGCTAAGAGGAGCTTTTGGGAAACGCAACTCAGGTGGCAAACTTGGCATTACCCAGCCAACTAGCGTTAGCTGATGCTCTTGGACTGATATGCTCTACTAGCAAATGTAGCTGTCATGTGCCCGGAGGTAATTCACCCCCAGAACCGAATGACTGTTGTTGGTTCCGCTCATTTCGGCTTGTTACGTAAAATGGAACATCCAGTTCACCGCATTCAGTGTTAGTATAGCAGGAAAAATAATAACATTGGTGTGTGAGTTTGGATGGACCCTTTTGTCAGTGGGACTGCAGCCAAGTTCCATTGTCTGTCTGTTTATGGTTTGTGTAATGGAAGTACAAGTTCAGTGTAAATGCTCGGACACTACATTAGCAGGTCATGCAAGAAAACTGCACTCGGCTTTTTAAGACCCCCGAAATACACATTTAAGGACTTTTGTCCTAAAATGGCCATTTTTAAGGAAAATTTAAGGCCATAATTTTTGGTTAAATTAATTGAAGACTTTTTAAGGATCCGTGGCCACCCTTTAAATCAGAAGCATACGTTTCTGGCTGAAATGATCACATCCAGGCTTAGGCCAGACCTGATTTTGTGGTCAATGTTGCAGAAGTCCTTGTTCATCGTGTAATTAACTGTGCCATGGGAGTCCACAGCTGATGAAGCATACTGTATGAACACAAAATTCTGAGGTATGCAACTATAGCAGCTGAGATAGAACTGTAATACATCCTAAATTGCCAAAATCTTAAATAAGCTCTCCTAACTTTAGGATAACAGTTAAGCTGTCCTAACTTTCACTGGCCACCACACAGTGTTAGTTATAGCTAAACATATTTTATCTGTATGGCTGATCTGGCTCAGATGTGTCTTTACTGAAGAGA
Source organism: Petrocephalus sullivani (assembly GCA_026780845.1). Taxonomy (NCBI): domain Eukaryota; kingdom Metazoa; phylum Chordata; class Actinopteri; order Osteoglossiformes; family Mormyridae; genus Petrocephalus; species Petrocephalus sullivani. The sequence goes on from JAODKM010000108.1 coordinate 25,760,719, forward strand.
ACTCAATAGGCTGTATTATTAAAGTGGAGGTATATCCTAAATTACAGAGAACAATGGGGTATCATCCTAGTGAAGACTGGATAGGAATTTTTTCCTTCAAAGATCTGTGCAATTAATCTTGGGATCTTGACAAAAAGAATAACGCATTTCTAGGCTGAATTTGAAAGGTGGCTTTGAAATTGGACAGCCTTGTCCCACCACTGTGACACATTCGGTCTTCAAATGCAGCCTTAGAGGGATGCAGCCCCTGAACTTGGACACAGCCATAGACCATGTCCTTTAAAGGGTGCAGCCCCTGAACTTGGACACAGCCATAGACCATGTCCTTTAAAGGGTGCAGCCCCTGAACTTGGACACAGTCATAGACCATGTCCTTTAAAGGGTGCAGCCCCTGAACTTGGACACAGCCATAGACCATGTCCTTTAAAGGATGCCGCCCCTGAATTCGGCCACAGCCACAGTGATGGGCCTACATTGTATAGCGGTAACTACTAGTGCTTAGTGCCTGCATCCTACACCAGGTCGCATATAACCCTGTACCCAATGCCTTGGATTATATAAATGGAATATTATACTAATGCAAATAGAAAATACCCATGATTTTAAATGTAAATAAAACAAAACATGCATCCCGACTGTAGATTAATTCTTTTTTCCTTCACTAATTCACTCACCTCTTCTCTCTGATACAGGTCACTTTCAACTGGCTGGTCATCATTAATGTCCCTTTTTGGCCGGATGAAGGCTGGAGGGACAAGCTGATTGGTCTTTTTAAGATCCTCTGGTTCAACCCCTTTGCCATCACGCAGCCGAGACCAGGCTTCCTGATTGGCTGGAGAAGACACCTGCTGGGTAACAGGAGCCGCTTGTTTCCTCCCATTGTCAACCTCCTCTTCCTCCTTCTGGTCTGTTTCAGTGGTTTCCGGCCCCTCAGTGGGGTTAGTGTGGTCTTCAGTGTCAGTGTGGCTAGCTTGAGGTGGTCGGTTGGCTAGTCCCTCCTTGAATACTGTAACCACTGCACTGCACTTCTGCACCTTCTCCACCTGCTGCTTCTTGGACATCAGGACACCCATGTCTGGAGAATGAGAAGAAAAAGACACTCCACAGTATTAACGATATTATCCCAGTCATATTACAAACAAATTCCTGTCCACACCGACTGTTATAATTTAAACCATAAATAAATAAACCAGATGTGGTGCTATCACAAATGTCACCATTGTATTCCTTGGACAATCTAAGCCATAGTCGTCTTACATGCTGTACAATTTCTAGATTGCTACTGTAGATGTACTTGGAAATTTAAAAGTTTTTACCTGAATGTCATGAGTCCTTATTGTGATATACAGGTCTGAAAGTATACTTAATCTATTCCGCATGCCACTTATAAAACAATTTACAGAATCTTTCCCGACAAATTTTGAGGTAACTTGTATTCCTTTGTGTATGTCCAGATTTGAAAAAATGTCATTTATGTTATTTTTTATGTATTTAAATATCTGTATTCGATGTATTTCTCTTTTCCACTATGAGGGAATACTTCTCAAGCACTGGTAAGTAGAGCTAACAGCTGGAAGTTCTGGTTCGCCGGGTTCGGCCAAACTTTGCCGCAAAATTCGAGTTTGGGACCCGAACTTGACCCCGAACCCAAATTACTGTATTTAAAAAACATTTAAAAACATAGCAGAAGGTATGCATCCCATCATCATCTCAAATGATAACCTCCAGTTGTACTGGATGAAATAAAGCAGAGCACAATCGTTCGCAACTTTCAGAATATCCTATACTTATTTACGCATATTTTCATTTTGTTGCAGGAAATATTGATAAGGATATTTTGCTTATATACAAATATACAACCCAAGCCAATGTCCTTATTAAAACAGTACAGTGCTACTTTATTGATCCTTGTGGGGAAAATGTCTTTTCACCTATTCCATTGTGCATTCCTTGAGACACACGGGCAGGTGAAAGGAAGTTGGGGGGGGGGGGGGGTCAGTCTACTAATGTTAGTTTTTGAACCAGGGACCGGGCACAAGTACTAACCTGCTGAGCCACAAACCAGCCCCCAAACTTGTGTCACAAATTCAAAAAGTTGTCCTATGCTAATACCAAAAGCCAGTCGTTAGTTTAAGACTGCCTGCTACTGATCTCCATGGCCAGTCTTTAGGTTCAAATGTGCAAGCCAAATGTGTAGTACAGTAGTACAGCAAGTTAAAGCTCTCCAAGTCGTGCATCTGCATCTGCAAAGACATGAAGCACCGCTGTAGTCAGAGTCCTGTACCAATTTTTTGATCTTATAGTTTCCGTTAAGAACCGTTAGAATTTCAGATTATAACAATGGATTTAGTACTGTAGTTTGCCTGGCTGGCACTATGTGTGCGGTTACAGAAAATTAATCAACACCCTTCTGATGCAAGACTTCGACAGCACTATGGTATAATAAAATGTATTCTTGGCTCCACGACTCAGTACAGCCGGCCTGACAGGCCTCAGCAAGGGTATAACTAAACTGTAGATTTAAATAGTGTTATGCCTGTCAAGTAATTCAAACAATACAATCAAAGAATATTATCAAGTATTCAAGTCATATTAGAAACATTTGTGTCAAGAGGACTGAGAAGACTTTACTCTTAACAAGAAACGTTATGGGTAAGGTTTGCCGTCATTAAACTGAGGGTGACACAATTAGGTCAGCAGCGTAAAACTCCTGTGTAGAGAAGTTACAGTACTGCTGTTCCTACAAGTCATAGCTTGGCAACTAAAGTTTACATATCTATAACACTGTGTAAAATTTTCTTTTTGTTCCTGGCAAGTAAGTGTTATTTCCTAATTGATTATGCCTCAGAAGCATAGAAAAATGCTATTATTCCCTAAAAACGTTGCTTTTATGAACAGGAAATTTCCCTAGACTATTCCAGATATACTGAGTGCTGCGTATACTTGATGTAACTTTCTAAAACTTTCCAGTAATAATAATATTATTATAAATTCTGGCGCTCTAAGCCCACCGGTCCAGTTCAGGTCCAGCTGCAAAGAATTGCCCAAGAAGCTCATTAGGAAGGCAAAAGCAGTTTTAAACAACTTGGGAAGGAAACCACAAAGCCGAAAACTATGTAGAGCTGGTTGAGACTTACAAAGAATTACAGTAAAATGGACTGCTGGATGTCCCTTACAGTCCATAGCTCTGATGCTCATCTTGGTAAATTCAAGGAGAACATGGGAGCATTCCCAGAGGAACAAGTTTAAGCACTTCCTCCAGGAGATACTAGACCTTGAATGGTGGTACCAAAGAAAGTAATGTATAACAAGAACAAGATGAGAAACTACATTTGGGGGCTGAGTCATTTACAGTATAGTTGTAAATCTCAAAAAAACTACTAATTTCTAAATATTTCGTGGACATATAAATGCATGTTCATTTTTTACTCAAACTGTATGTTGTCTTCTGACTTTATGCAAATGAAAAGATGCAAATTTGCCTGTTTTCGCATTGCAAATAGGTACATTTCTAAATATCAGTGTCCTGGTGACAAAAGCAAAGTTTGTGGGGAATTAGAGCCATTTTCTATACTTTTTAGGTACAAGCAATTAGGAAATAACACCGACTACTCAGGAACAAATAATGTCACACAGTGTAATACATCCAATTCCCGATTCACTTTGTAACCACAGGCTATACACAGCAGCAGGACAGAAAAGGCACCATTACAGGAGGACTAACAATGTAAGGGGAGCCAAAATTTTGTTTGAAAAGAAGGATTCTTTAAAAATCTATAATCCCATCAACAGGCCGAGAACAAGTCCCTGTGCGCCGTTAGCCTTTGTGAAGCATCTGCCGGTGTGAAGCATTCTGCTCAGCTCTGGTCTCAGACAGACCAGAACGCCGCCTTCTCCATGTCCATTTGGCAAAGCACCTCAGCTCAGGCTTTTATGGACAGCACCAAATCAAGAATTAATCCAAAAATCATTTAAGATCCCAAAAAACACATTTGCATAAGGAACCGTGCATTTTCTTTACAGCTGAACACATCAACCATTTTTGTACCCATCATTTTATATAGTTATAATAAGATGAAATGGATGGTGGTATAATGTCTCTTTAAATATTCAATATTCACATAATCACATCTATTTATTGTACATTACTTCGCATAAAACACTGCATTTTAAGGTATTAACATCTGCAAACCCTGTGTCCTTGTCCAGGATAAGATGATGGATAGATGGAATGTCTATTACTCAATATTAAGTAATAGAAAATGTATTAAATAAAAAGAAGATAATGTTTTAGGAATAACCACAATAAGACTAGTTTTTCAATGTGCTTTTCAGAAATTTATATTTGCTTTAGCAAATCACTCTTCTCAGAACATGGTATTTTTGACGTTTGAGCTAGAAGTATACATTAAGATATTCACAGCAGTCTGCTTTCATGTTTCTCAGCCATTTCATTCCAAAGAAAAAAGAGAATCACTGCTGAATTGTATGAGTATGTAAATGGAAGACAAGTTAAAATATTCTGTTTCTTCTGAATAACGGCACATAGCAGACAAATAATCACAGAAACCTATAATCCTGAAACTTTACAAGTTTAAACAACAACATTCCAGTACAACTTGAATGCCATGGTCTTATATGATAAGATATATAGCAGCATATGGATAAAACAGTAGCACAAGCTTCTGTATAGGTATCTTCATATGACATATAGCTGTATTGATCTGGGAAGCTTTCATTCATAAGGGCTTCTCTAGAGTGTCTTTTTTTAATGGATTCCTGTAATGGTTCTGAACTCTCAGCTCCTCATGTAGGAATACAGATTAACCCCCCCATGCTGGAGGCCAATATTTCAGTAAACTCCACTGACAATTCTAGCTACTGCTTCTCCACAAAACCAGTTGCAACATATACTGTAGTTTGCTTTCCCGTATAATATACAATTTAACTTTTCATTCTTTTTTTGCTGTTAAAAAATCTTTTAGGTCAGTGTTTCCAAATATGAGTGGTCTCATACCATCACCAATCTGAGCTGAATACAATTCCATCCATTATTATATGCTTACGTACATCTGCTTTAACTGGCATTCCTGATGATAACAAGGAAACAAAATATGGTTCTTAATACACAGAAACTACTAAATGACTACTTAGATGCAGGGCAAAGGACTCCCATTTTAGCCACTTAAGTTTTTCCACTTGACAGAATGAAAACTATGACAGTCTCGTCTATGTCTATGGCAACCATTTGAAAAAGCAATGTACACATTTCCTCTTCCTGGGATTTTAAATTCCGTTGGTGATTTTGGAGAGAGGAGCATTTGAATGTGAATGCATGTTTAGCAAGAAACCACCACCCTACATTTTTATTCAGCCTCTGCCAACTGCAGAGCCACAGTCAACCAAAGCACTGCAAGGTACGAACAATAGGTATGTTGTAGAGATGCCATTAAGAATGGCAGCGATCAGCACAGGATTAAGAATTCTGGGAAGGCTGGAGTAGGGGGCGATGGCTTTTGGACAACTACTGCCCTGTCTTATGAAATTGTATAATCAATTTGGGGAATATGGTTAGGCAAAGATGAGCTTCATTAGTGATGAGCCCAGACTTCAATCATAAACTAAAGTCCTGCAAATGGTCATTGACACTAATGATCTTTGCTGTACACAGTGTGCCATCATATTAACACGGTACATTGGACCCTGTTTTTACGGACTTGTCTTACAGTGTACCATTGTACAGTAAGTGGTATTAAACAAATGTAGTGTAGACATGTATCCTAAGTGGAATCAGCATCCCAAAGCTTCACATTATCAGAGTTACATTTCTGTTCTACCTTCAGGCTTAGTTATAGCTGGGCAAATTCGGAAGATGTCCAATAAAAAGAAACTGCAGTGTGGTTAAACTGCAGACCCATCAATTATTTAAATTCAATTTAGATGATCCAATTAATATCTCACATTTGCTTTAGCAGTATGGATCATAGAAATGTAAGCTGTCAGAGAAAATAGTTTTGCTCACGTTCTCTTCATAGATCTGCTGTATGCAGTTCCAAGCAGCAAACTGACATCCATACAGAAGGCAGGGAAGTTTATGAAGCCTGCTTACCCCTTCGCTGATGTGTAAAGTTTAAATAAGGCTACAGGTGAAGTAGGAATTAATGCAGAGATTAATGATACATAGTTGTAAATAAATGGCTGGTTCAAAAAACAAACTTGCCCTGTAGTTGTGGGTTTTCAGACGACACTGTTGACTCGTAGGCAGTTTTATCTTTTTGGGGGTATTGTCTATATAGCGACGCATCATTTATAACAAGAAATGAACAGCATAACAAGACATTTCCTCTTTATCGTTAACTATAAGCATAAATTATTTAGGCGTGAAGACGTTCTGCATATATTGCTTAAATATTAACTACCTGCTTGTAGTTAATGTCCTAATCAGGAAACAGATGGCGACGGCAAAAAAGAGGGAGATTTATAAACATAAATAAATGTGCTTCGCTCGCAATGGGAATATGATTCTCCGAAACCATACCGCTTCATGTAGAAAATAACGACAAAATAGGTGTTAATCCCACTTAGCCAAAACCCACTGCAAGACCAAAACTGCACAATAATATGTTGAAATGAAATTACAATAATAATAACATGCAATGATCCGTAACATACACAGATATATGGCAGTTGATTGCAAAAAACGGCGTTGGACTGAGTTCGATATTGGGGGTGGGAGGACAACTTAATTATTTTAATACAAAGATCTATTTATTCTGGGGATGTATTAAGCTAAAATAAATGTTAGGGTGCTTGTCCCTTCCTTCGATCCCCCTCCACCCGGTTCTTAACCTCAGTGTATAACGCATCTATTAAGGCGTTAAAAATAAAACAATTGCATTTTGAGCTACTTTAACGTTAAATGAAACGACATATACTCATAAACAAAAAGCGAGACACTTTCCTTGCAAATTGTACAAGTACGCAAAGCAGATCGTACCTGAGACGAAAGCGGACAGCACTCGGTGACTTGGTCTTTTTTCCCCCGTCTCCCTTTGTTTTTAAACCTTCAGCAGGGCATTTCAAGCTCCGCTTGGCTTAAAAGTGTTCGTTTCTGATTGTTGTTTTTTTTTTTGGTATCCCCACAAAGCCCAGATGCGAAGAATTAAGTAAACGGGCAAATGCAAATAAACCAAGCGCTGGGGTGGCTCGTGTGAGAGTATGACGAGGTTCATGCGGAGAAGCCGAGGCTCGGACAGCTCTGGTGCTGAACAGCGTTGCCCGTTTTTAAAGAATAGTCGGTGCTGTCTAATGTGCAGCTCTTTGGGCTAAGAATAAACCGCCCTGAGAAACATCACTAACTTCCAGTTAACGCGTTAACCGAATAAAACCCGCGCGTGCGACTGACGCAAAGTCGTCCACATCTCTTGCGGTCTTGGCCAACTTGTACCTAAAGTGGGTTGTGAGTCCTTATCAATTGCTACGGGTACTTCTTAAGAAAATGACGTTTGTCCCCGGAAACACCAATAACAGCTCAGAGTACTTTTAAAACACAATTTTAATATTACAGACACATTACATTATGTGACAGCCAAATGCAAGTCTTTGCATGATTGTGTGCGGATACAGCTGCTGCCTGAACGATAATTGGGTCTTTTGCTTTTCCGCGCTGTTTCACATGGGATCCAGCCTCAGCATCCAAGAATATCAGGGATTTTGTTCTGCAAAATGTAATACTTATTATCAAGTGTGACGTCAAGACACACTGATGTCTGATTGTTAGTCAGTAGAGAAAAAAAAATCCTATTAGTCACAATTAACCACATTAATTCCCTTCAAATTTTCTTACCCAAAGAGGTGTTTACAACATGTTGTGGTTAAGGAGGAGAAATTACCCACAGTAAGACATTTTTGTACTGGGTTCATTTGGCAGAGGCCTTGAAGCATCAAAAATATCGAAGCAATATATGCCTATTATTAAAATAACAGAAGGAAAATTGCAAGGTTCCAATTGTTTTGGTCTGAAGGAAAATCTTTCTATTGAGAGGGGAAATAGACTCAGCAGCTACAAGGGCAGCTTGGCCCACCAGTAATGGGCACATGGCTCATGCCTTTTGCATTTTGGTCAAGGCCTTATCCGTTTATTCATTAGCACTGTATAACACAGGAGGGATATTAGACAGATCTCTTTGAGAGAACAGTCGAAACAAATTACACAGCACATGAGGACAATAATTCTTCTTTTTAATATAGCTATAAATTAAAAATAGCTGTAATTCTTTGTACGTGCCATTGAGTACTATAAAACAAATTGTCATTTGTGTTATTGCATCATTCTGCCTTCCGTGTACAGGGGTACAATGCGTATTTTTTTATGTCCCATTGGTGTTGTCACAAAATGGACTCAGCAAGAGCAGAAGGGACAGTGGATGGCAATATGCAGGAAAGACAAATAAAAAAATAAGGAATGACATGAAAAGAAAAGGGATGTTTCAAATACATAAGTAAAAAATCAGGATGTCATAACGTAGGGTGCTCAATAACTAATTTTATTGTTGTGTTTGGATAGAGCATAGATGCAACACATCTTGAGCTTATCCATTCCATCCAACGGCCAGGTTTCCTGTCCAATGGTCCCTGAACAAACTGGACAAAACACTACAGGGTCCAGGTAAGGACATGAGGCCTCTGGCTGTGTGCTTCTCATGAAACGAGTAAAGGAAGGACTCAAGGGAGGGAAATTGCTGGAAAACAGTAATACAGAAAGGAATATTAAAATCTGAAAGTCACAGGTTTATATCTAAGAACCACTCCATTATCCTAGGATCAAGCAAAAAAATGGAAATGCAGGTATCTACAGGAACTTTTGTAACTTAACTTTTTGTAACAGTAAATGAAAATAAAAGCCAGCTAGCATTCGAATGCTGAAAGCCACACAAATTGATTTAGATCTTGGTTGTTCCTCCATTAAATAATTTAACACTTGAACACTTATTGTCTTCAAATGGCACCATAACAAAAATCCTATTCAGAGAATCAGTCCATCAGAATAAGTGATCATTTTGCTGTGGTAAGCATACACAGATTGACCTGAAAGCTAATTGCAGCCTTGCTAGTAATGAGAAAAGTGTATTTCATGCCAGAGATAGAAGCTCAGACCATTTGTTGTCCAAATGATCTAGAATCTATTTTCTGTTCTTTGTGGTCATTTGCACAAAATACAGAACCTGTGAAGTTATAGCGAAACATGACAAATAATAAACAACAAATCATAACATGTTCCCTGCTCTTGGTCTCCAGTTCACACAAGAAGATACAGATCAAAATTAAATTTTTGCTTTACACTATAAATAATCTGGACAGTGCAAAGCCGCAGCATCCATACACACTACAATACTCTCATACTTTTACTTTACTCACCCCATAATAGAAGTTACTGTCCTGTAAATATTCTTTGTTGAAAGACTTTAATTTTTTATCTGTATCACATGATAACCCTTACCCATTACTTGCCACTGATACCTATGCTACCTTCAAATGATTAAACTATAAGATAGTATACATAACATTTACCTACTTGATGAAACATACATAACTTTCAAGTTTTAGATACATAGTTCTAGATTTTCTTATGTGTTTTAAAGTTCTAAAATATGGAATATGAAAAATTTATAGATGATTGTGTGAAATGTACCCTGCCTGGTCAAAACATAGTTGCACATTTTAATTTATCATTGGACCACCTTGAGCTATGGCACACATTTGTCATGGCTTTGTTTCCACGTGCTTATGCAATATCTCAACATTTTTTCCATCCAGATTTGCATTCATTTTTCATCAAGATCTTGTATTGATGATAGGTGAGTTGAACCTATCATCAATACATCATCAGCACATCTCAAAGACTTTCAATGGGGTTAAGGTCAAGACTCAATGGTGGCCAATTCATGTGAGAAAATGATTCTGTATGCTCCCTGAATAATTGTTTCACAATTTGAGCCTGATGAATCTTGGCATTCTCATCCTGGAATATGCCCATGCAATTAGGAAAAAAAAACCTAAGAAAAAATAACATGGCCATTCAGTAGATTCAGGTACTCGGCTGACTTCACTTTTGTGCTGCATAATGTCGCTGATCTGTGATAATGAATCAGTCATTGGCTGTTAAGTACTTGCTGATTTAAATTCAAACACTAACTTCTTTTTGGCCAGGCAGTGTATCTCTTTGACTAATAAGCTCCATGTAGAAAAATGTCTGTTGATGCAATAAGATGACATCCCACTTGGTGTGATGTCACACTTCCCTTCTAAAAAAAGGTCTTATTTTATCTTTCAGGACTCAAATAACAAAAAATAATCCCCAATTCAGATTTGCAATACGAACATATTTACCTCTGTTTGCATGAAATTACTTCCATTACACTTATTTACACTAGTTTTAATTAGTTTTAATATTTCATAAATTTTCCAAACAAATACTAGCTATCTAGCCATATCTTCGGTGTTATGGAGATGTTTTAAACATAAATGAAATGACAAAATTTGTTTTCTGGTACTCTGGGGGGAGAAATATGTAATCTGGCTAGATATGTACAGTATACCCCACATCTCCTGGGGGCAGTGGTGAACTTCCACCTGCCGCTAATGCTAATGCAAAATGTTCACCATTAAGCAACCAAATGCATAAAAACAGCCACATCTTGGAATTCCAGTTTTTTGTAATTCAACGTCAATATATAACTGAGATTTTTTTTTTTTTTCGCCATGAATAGTATAGCTAATGTTAACTATGATGTGCATGCTGCGATGTTATGTGAAAGAATACCAGATGCTACTTTGTCTTGGGTGTATTTCCTTCCCCCGGTAGAGGCTTTGGGGGTGACTTGCAGGTGCTGCGCACTGCCGTAGTGACTAGCATAGCATGTATGCATGCATTTTTAATAATAAGACAGAACATTCACTCAATAGCATTTCAGAGGGACAACCCCAACTCAGCCAGTTAAAAGTGAAATCAATACTAAGCTAATTAATATTTTAAAAGACTGTTGGATGAAAAGCAATTGACTGGACTGGATTTAGAGAGTAAGATATGAAAATGAGAGAGGTGATGTGACCCTCCCTTCTTTAAAAACCTGAAAAGTCTGCCTCATGTTTAAAGATCTCTGCGCATATAACAAAACCATGAAGGCTGTCAAGATACTGCTGAACTTGATAATGTGAAACACCAACAGATCCTCGGAAAGAACACAACCATGTATTTAATCGTGGTATTTAATAATTGCCTCTGTCATTATAGGGCGTTTACGAACATTTGGAATATTTATTTAAATAATTTAATGTACATGTATGTGTTGTTGTATTTTTTCTCCCCATTTATTGCTGGTGTTTCATAAACAGTTTAAGTGGGTGTATCTACAGGCCCAGAAAAACTAAACCAGCAACAAAACCCAAGCAGTCTTCCACACAAGAAGGAAACTCTGTATATCAGAAACAACCAGTCTGCTAGCCTGACCGATAACATAAAAGTTTATTTATTACCAATTTCTAAACAAAAAGTACTGTACTGTACACTTTGTATGTTAAATTGCTTTGGTACTTTCTATCAAGACCTTTCTATATAACATGTAAGCCATCTAAATTATGCCCCAGTATATGTACAAAGTTACTACTGTATGCATAAATGCTCATTTACAAATGCACTAGGAGCACTATGTTTTGCACCTATTTTTAAAAATGCAAAATTAACAGCAATGACAAGTTTAGAAGTTACTGTGAGAAACTCAAGATTCCATGACCATAAAGACAGTTAACACATGAGTAAGGTGGATTGCCACTAGGGCTGGGTGGATATAGCTGAAAAATTTATCGCAGTAAAATATGATGCATCCTGCTCGCTCTGCATACCAGGTCTTGCTCTCCTCAGGTGATCTTTTCCAGTATAGCACAGTCCACTGGAATGAATGTTAGGGCCACCCATTTTAGCAGTTTTGCTAGAGTTGATGCTTGTTAAGATTAGTCGCAGTTGAATCATAAAGTTGAGTCAAGGGTAATGGGAGGGTCTGTCGGACAAACTGTTAAAGCCCTCTAGCACTGACAAGGCTGCAGAATAGCATCCAGATTCAGCCATATTCCTCAAAGAGTTTTGCTGTGCGGCAGAGGAAGGCTCCCATGCTGGTCTTCGTGACCTTGGTGTGTCACTCTCTGTGCTCTGCTGTCATCATTTCCTGTTTTCAGCTGGGAGATCAGTTATTTTGGAGAAGGGCGCCTTTTTCACATGTGGGATGATCCACTGATTTTCACCTCTGTGCAGCCAACAGAGCTCTTTTTGCCCAGTACAGTTTTGCATGCAAAAAGCAGAGCTCTAACATGAGAGAATGCCTCCCCAAAGCCAGCCATACTGTCACAGCGAGCCAGTAGATCTCCTCCATCTCTCTTGGCAAGGAACCAGGTTCTTGTGGGAGTAAAGGAGGCTCTCTGGGAGTGGTGGACCTGTTACCTAAAAAACATTCACTTATCAAACCAGTACCAAAATAGTGAATAATAAGCAAATGATCTATACTTGTACTTAAAAGTAAATATGCTAAAATATTTCATCCACTCCATTTCATCCTCTTCAGTTCTTGTACCCAGTCAGAAATAAATTATAAGCCTCCAGGCTTTTAGTTACCTTCATTTGCTTCAGACTCACACATAATGTCATTTTCTCTCTATATCTTTTGCTTGCATCCATTAGTATAAGTGTCACCTATAAGGAAGAAAAATATATTACACACTTTGACACTAAAACAGGCTTTCAAGAAAAAAGTCGAAAGTTAAACAGCAGAAATATGTCACTGACTGTGATCTGTTGGAAGTGAGTCGTCTAACATCACACCATATAGATGCCTCACATTCAGCTGTTTTCTTCGTTTATTCCTGCTAGGACATGGGTACCCAAACAATCCACAAAAAAACAGTGCCAGAGACCCCCACTAGACTTATACAGTACTAGTGATGTCCAACTTTTGTTACAGTGATCAATCAGTTGCAGTTAATATCCAAGGTTCATTTTCATTTTAATCACAATAGTTTATTTCTACTTAAATTTTACTTTATTCTGACAATTCCATGCTTATCCAGTACTTGGTTATAGTCAACTTTGAGCCTATCCCAGGGAATGAAGGACTGAAGGGAAGCTGGGATGCCAGGTCTCACACATACAGTACTGTGCAAAGGTCTTAGATGGCCTAACAAAATGATGTTTAAATGATCTTTATATTGGTTTATATTTTTTACTAATTTTATAGTGTTACTCTTAATGTCCTAGTGGTAAATTGTGTCTTTTTCAGCAAGTGTGCATTTATTACCTAAATAAATAGCTTTAAACATTTCTTTTCACAGCCTAAGTACTGTAAGTCACACTAACAACACAATAGAACATTTAGATGCAACAACAGGGCTGTGGGACCCTGGAGCACCCAAGTGGAAACCTGACAAAGATGGGGAGGACATATAATGGCAGATGCCCAGAGCTGGCAACAAGACTCAAGCCTATTACCATAACCATGATTATTACCACCAGAACCACAATAATAATTTGTACTATTCTTCAATTTACAAATTTCAGTGATAACTGAACTGAAAGGTTTCATACTGGGATCAACATTTATAAGCCTATTCAGAGGGGTAAAGATAGCAGCTTATATGAGTAAAATCGTCGACTAAGAACATTTATTATATAATTGGCCATCATCGTTGAAATTTGACATATTGGTTTATGCATGTAAAGTAAATAGATCACAAAGCTTTTAAGAAACCACAAGTGTAACATGCCATTTTATTCTTATAATCCTCATCTCAGAGTATGGGGCTTCCAGTATTTTATTAGTGTATATTAAGAAGTGGTGGTCTTTTCAGTGACTAAATGTTTTAGTACTTACTTAATTAAGCTAAATATCTGCCGTTTTACTTCGTTACCTGCTGAAGTAGATCACTCATAATATAACATCACAATAGAGTGAGATTTAGTAAAAGAGGCCATGACAAAAAAATGCATAGCATCTGACAGCTAATTAAAAAATGACTGTCCTCCCTTTTTTTCAACAATTTATCCTTGACTTTAGCCTTGTCTTATTATAAATACCCAGACTCTTCGTCAGCAATTACTACACATGACTTGCTCAGGTTAATGATATTCTGTAACGAGAACAATCATTTATTAACCCTGAGATCAAACAGTTTTTTTAAAAAAGGTGGCAACAACTAATAATTTTATATGTATCTATATATTCATAAGGTATCAAAATAATTGGAATCTATCTAATACCATTAATATTTTACTTTAATATTTCTATTGTGTGTGCCCTGAAAATATATCAACAAGGAATAAGTGATTTCAGTGCCGGTACCCATTACTGTTTCTCTGCCTGACAAATGACACTAATGGATGGTAATTGCATTAAAGCCACAGACCTAAAACCTGCAAAGGACAGCTGCAATCATTCTTTTATGGTCTTATCTGTTTCCAACAGGGCATAATAATTGCTGGATGGGTTTTGTGTTGAAATAAGGCCCAGAAGAATCAGATTTCACTTCCTGCTCGGTCTTTTAGTAGATGCACAATTAAGCCCTGCTTTTTTGACAAAAATAAAACATAGTAAAAGTGCTTGTTTAAATACAAAGAAAACATTGTATTCAGTACAAAAGTGCAAAGTACAAGTACTAAATAATAATAAAAATAATAAATATAAAAAAGAATATACCGGTAATACAATGTGAAGCAGTTTAAAAGGTTGAGTGAACTGGGGTTACTAAGAACCTGGTCCAAACCAATAAACTTTTGGACTATTGCGTTATTGCTAGAGATCCAAAAATTTGAGCACTAAAAGTTCCTTTCTTTACTGTGATAGTTTAATATTATTAATTTTTTGTGACATTTTAGAAAACAATCATTTCATTTTTCCGAGTCACATGTGAATCTACAGTATTTCACAGTTTTTAGGAATGGATAATTGAATCATTTTTTAAAAATGGCAAAACATTTTTGATTGATTATAACAGGAATGAGGCGAGTACTAATGGTGCCCCTATATCTCTATATCCCTATGTTTCTCTCTCAGTGAGTCTCCTGCAGTCATTCCATTAAACGAGGTTCACCATGTAGTGTTAAAAACTTTGAGCAGGCAAACTGTTTATAGATCTACAAAAAGCTGACTTTGTTTAACTGGAGGTTACTGCAGAATAGAATCTTTGGTTTATCTTAGCTGTAAATTTAATTAATGCATGCTCAGATGAATTGCTGGCACTCAGTGTGTGTTGATTGTGCAGGTTTCCCAGTTCTCTTAAAATCCTTGACATCATCTGTAACAGGGCAGACGGCTAAATAAATTCAGTTAGGAGAATAATTAGCTGAGTGCCTGGAAACGGTGGAAGCTGGGTCTTTTTCTTCCAGTCTGGACCAGAAAAAACCCAGTCCTAAATGACTTTGCAGAGGCAACTTTTATCTCTTGAAGCCACTCTGGGGAGGGCCAGGGGGGGTTTGTACAGCTTTGGTTTAGCCAATGGATCATTACAACATGGATGATTCACACAGAAAGCGTGGGTAATAGCTCTGGGAAAATCACTTGGTGAAACTGGTATTTTGCTCTAGATATTTATTGTAATTACTGCTTTGTGCCGTGTCTCCTCACACAGAAACACCTAACCTCATAGCCTACATTTCGTATATTCTGGCCCACATTATTTGTATAGTACAATCCCAGGTCTTATAATTTGGCTGCTATTTGGTTACTAGTAGAATACATAGCATAGGCATTAATATGGAGTTGGTCCCCTCTTTGCCGCTATAACATCTGCAGCTCTTCTGAGAAGGCTTTCCACAATATTTTGGAGTCTGTCTATGGGAATTTTTACCCATTCATCAAGAAGAGCATTTGTGAGGCCAGGCACTGATGTTGGCTCACAATCACCATTCTAGTTCATCCAAAAGGTGTCTGATGGAGTTGAGGTCAGTGCTCTGTGTGGGCCAGTCAAGTTGTTCGACACTAAACTCACTGATCCATGACTTTAACCACCTTGCTTTGTCCACTAGAGCACAGCGTTATGCTGGAAGAGAAAAGGTTCTTCCCCAAACTGTTGCCACAAAGTTGGAAGTATTGTATTGTCCAGAATGTCTTGGTATGCCAAAGCATTAAAGAGTTCTCTAAGTAAGGAGCCAGAGCATGCCCTGAAAAACAGCCCCATACCATTTCCCACCTCTACCAAACTTTGCAGTTGGTACAGTGCAGTTAGGCAAGTAATGTTCTCCTGGCATCCATGAAACCCAGACTTGGCAATCAGACTGCCAGACAGAGAAGCATAATTCATCACTCCATTTTACAAAAATACCTCAATTTCTGGATATATGTCCTTGTTTTATGAAAATGTTCAGAACTTCTTTTTTTCAAAATAGCCAAGGAAAAATTCAGATATTAATTACTGCTGAGACATTTAAAGGAAGTGTCAGTGAATTGGGTTAATTTATTTTTTGTAGTTATATCATGACACACTAGCAGGCATTTTTTTTCGAGAATTCTTGTATGTGGTGATCGGTGATGTCGACTTTGACCCTCAGGTTAACCTGAAAATTTCTAAATACAAAGCAAAGCAATCTGCTTACTGTACATCTTCTCTTCGAGAGAGTACATTTAATTTCTTTTCAGAAAAGTAATCAATGTCTACCTGCATTAATCTGCACTCGGTAAAGGAACAATCCTGTCTTGACAGAATTTCATAAAAACAAAACAAAAAAAATCACAATAAAATCAATAAATCAGTGCGTACTCCTTAACCAGAGCTAAAAAAATTGTTGGACTCCATATAGTTGTTATTGCTATGGAAAATTCAAAATCCTGGAGCAGTTTTCTTAGTTAGAAAATACATTTTAAGACAGAAATTTGAAAAGGTATCTAGATCTAGTTCTAAATGATTCAGGAGGAAATCATAGTTATATTCAAATTATATTTAAATTTTATTTTGGGGTATTGTCCACTAATTTACACATACTGTTGACAGAAGACACAACTCACTATTTTTAGTATAAAAAGAACTTTGTCCATTAATGTTTCACAAAAGTAATGAAACTTAATAACGTAAATGTTTCCATTAATGGCAATGATCAATTAAAGCATGCACATTGATAGGCATACCATATACGCATAATTGTTACAGAAAAGCACAAATACACAATAAAGTATATTTTCAAGTAGTGCCCAGATACAGTTCATAAACAGTGTAATATAAGCATTCATCTATCAATCCCTGTTCTAATCGCATACAATGGGCCATTGCCATGGGTAAGTATAAGCAGCGTAGTTTGAAAAGCATAGTATATAATTCTGATAAAAATACTGTATAACAATAATTGACTACAGTAGCAGTAGAATAGCTTCATCCAAAATGAATATATTGCCATATAACAAATCTAGTCTCTCTATGAAAGAGCAGCACAGTCCAGAATAATTAGCACATTCATGGCGGATGCTAGCCTGCGATTTATTTACTTAAAATTTCACGGTGTTACAAATGGAATTACAGATGGAATGTAACCCATGCAAATGAATGGATACAATTATAACTATAGTGGGCACAATTTTTTAACCTGCACTGCTTGATCTACCCACTGAACCCATATACTGTATAAAATCAGCAAAAAGCATAACATTCATTTATTAGTGACGCAGAATGCTTTGAGAAAATAATTAATGGAGAAAGGCATTATCCTGGGTGAAGGGGGCATTTCCATCAGGGTGCGGTGTTACCATTGTGATATCATCTCTAAACAATTTGCAGGAAAAATTAACCTCTTAAAAAGGCCAGAGTCCAGTAGACCATGTCTACAATTTAATATTTGATAGGCCCCTTTCACAACAATAATGACATTCAGTGCTGTTAAATGCACCTGATGTGCTTTTCATGACCATGGTAGAGAGTGCTTTCCATTAAATGGGATACTCAGTGCCCTTAAGAAGCTCCCAGTCTCCATTTATGAAGCAAGGGGGCATATATAACCCAGAGTTTGGATAGAGAAGTTTATCACAGGGCATATTACCGCACTCCAGAAGCAAATTTCATCCTAAATGATTTTCCATTGGATGGACATTGGTTATTAGCCCTCAGCCCAGTGCAGGGGTGGGCAATTATATTTGCAATGGGCTGGTCAGTATGCAGGCTTTTTGGGATAACCTTTAGATCAGCTATACAAACCCAGGTGTGAGGATTCTTTGGCCAATCAGTCCTCTAATTAGTAATCTAATTAGGGAGTGGCAGCAAAAACCCACATACACAACGGCTCATTTTTCCCACCCCTGGTCCAGTGTATACAAGTTATTTAGTGGAAGACAGCTGGCCCTATAAACAAATACCCTGGGTAGAATACTCCCAAGCGGCTGTGTACAATGTTAAGGAGGGGTTTAGAAAGATCAAAATACATTGTGACAGACCTGCAAGTGAGAACCTTACAAAAACCTGGACTCCACCTAAATGGGTTGAACATGCATTAATGTAGAGTGAAGCTGTCATGAGCAGGAAATAGCCAGGGATGGAGGAAGCCATTGTATTCTCAGAGAGGGGCCTTCGTTTACAGTGTGGGTAGAGAGGTGAAGCCTGAGTAGTCCTGATTGTTTGGCAGTCTGTGTGTGTTGTGGGGTCATGTTGGTAGAGTCTCATAGGTGAGGGTGATTAATCGTCATTGTTGACACACCACAGCACACAACAACAAGATGTGTCCTCTGCATTTTACCCATGTGACATCATGACACAGTTACATGAGCACCTGGGGCCTAGTGATGGGAAGTTCGACTCAATTAATTGATTTCGATTCTTTCTAACTGTCCGTTGTAATGAATCGATTCTAAAATCGATACTATGATTCACTTATTTTTTTGCGTACCTGACTCTATGACTCAACGGATCATGGGATCATAATAAATCAAAAGGTGTCTCAAGGTCACGTTATTTGACTGAAAGATGGTGCTGGTGTTCAACAAAAATGTTCAGCCTGACTATTCACAATAAAAAAAAACAATATATACAAATCAGAAAGTGTGTCGATGTATATATAGTTCTTATTTTCTTTACTTAAGCTAAATTCATGTGCATGAGTATCAAGGACTACATCACAGTTAACAACAATTGCAATATTACCAATACAATCACACATACACATACAATGAGCATGAGTAAACTTGCATATGTTGTTGTGTAAACGTCAAAGTTAATAAATATCTTTGTTTTTTTATAAAAAAAAATTTTATTCCTTTTAGTAGAGTAGCAGCATTTACGCAGTAAACGCCGCGAGGGCTCTTGTGATCGATTCGCGAACCGTTCATTCAAGTCACCGACTCAGTGTCCGAAAACCGTAAGTTCGATTTGTTCATCGAACGTTGTTCGGACGCGTTTGAATGATGAACGACCATCGATGAACGAATCGAACGCAATGGCTCTTGGGATCGATTCGTGAACCGTTCATTTGAGCCACCGACCAAGTATCCGAAAACCGTAAGTTCGATTCGTTCGTCGAACGGGTTCTCAGGTTTTTCGAGCCAGTATTTCCCTTCACTTATATAGCAATTGTGTCTCATGACGAATTAGGCGCTCGGCCATTCGGGTGTTCTCGGCAGGCGCTCGGGTGTTTGGGTGTATACGAATGCAAAAGAATGAACGTAAAAGTGATAGGATTAAGAAGTGCTGACGGAACATGAAAAATAAATCTGAAATCGCGGGGGACGATTTTGGATGTTGAATGACCAATGTTCAGTTTCGAAAACTTTTTTTTTTAAATTTAAAAATCGATTCCTTCAGGCTTACGAATCGGTTCGACCCGTTCACAAAAAAAAAACGAGTTAAAAAGAACGATTCGTTCGCGAATCGGCCATCACTATTGGGGACGGTACTTTGCTCAGGGTACTTCAGCGGTACTTTGTGGGTCGGGGAGTCGAATCTTTCGACTACACAGTTGTGTCCCTAACCACTACACCACCTGCCTGCCCAAGGGTGTGGTGAGTTTCTTAGGGTGAGGTTGGTTCTTCTGTTGTACTTTTGCTCTGCTGTACTTTTACAATACGCTCCATATTCTGTTCTTGATTGGGTGCCCCTGATTGACAGTACAAACCGGAAGCTCCCTCAGTAATTACAAACATCAGTATTCTGCAGCTATGCATAGAACATTCTTCAATCTAATGAACAGAACCAGGTGACAGAAGGTTTTAGGGAGCATGTCTCTTTTGGCAGGGCAAAAACAAAGCAAACAGTAACCAAAGGGAAAAAAATAGGAAAGGAATCAGGACTCAGAATCGGTGCCAAGACAATGCCCCTGTTCCTGAAAGCCAAAAACAAAAATAAACTAAGAACGAGAGATCACAAAAGGCTTCGATGAAGCCATCATTACTCATTAAACCTGTATCATGAAGCACAAACTCTAATGGTGACAAAGAACCATTCCTGTGTTTTATGAAAGAGCATCAGTGAAATTCATATATGATTTTTATTTCCTTGAATTGGCCCATGCAATGTCACATAATTTATACATCTCCAGGACTGTGAGTTTGATTCCAGCTCCCGGTTCCGAGTGTGAGGTTTGATTGTTTTCCCGGTACTTGCATCAGTTTTCTCCTGGTCACCTGGCTTCTTCCTACCGCCCAAACATTTTTGCGAAGTGTGAATTAATCTCTAAATGTGCACTCAGTGATGGAGATGGAATCTAATGATGTGGTTTGGCAGCTCACTCCACCATTGGGGAACCACACGAGAACCATCTGGAGTGACTGTACTGGGTATGTGGTTAAACAAAGAATAATCTGAACAACTGCTTAAAATTACACCTAATAAAGGTCATTACCTTAGAGGATCACATGTTTTTCCAACAAAGATCGCATGAATGGGTTCAACTGAGGCATGGAAGAGTACAATTCTGTGTATAATTTGTTTAGTCATATTTTCATTATTAGAAATTTGATGGTGGATAGATGACATTTAGATGAAAATAATGCAAAATAGATCATATACTTTGTTTCACCACTGTCATTAACACATGATGAAAAATAGATATGTTGTTTTTCAGTGGCAGAGTGGGTGTGCTGAGAGGCGGAAATCTTATCTCCATCCTAACAAGAAAGGAAATAAGCTGCCAGCAGTCGATAAATTTGCAAATATAAACAGGGCTGTTATGGTATAAACTAACTGTAATCAGCATGGATGGCTCACAGAAATAATCAAGATTATGGTTGAAAAGTTCCATGTTCAAGCAAGACTTCTCAGCCATCTATGTAATCCAGTTTAATGGTAAGTGATAAGTTAGCCCGACATGAAGAATTCTTTCAATAAGCACTGGCGATAAGAATAGTGCTCAGCAGAGCAATTTCACCAATGGGCCCCTGAGCAAGACCTTTAACCTCAGTTTCTCCAGGGACTGCCTGACCCTGCTTTCTGAAAAATGTATGCCACTTGATAAATAATATCAAATAAATAAATTAATAAATAAAGAAATATCAAATGCAATAATCTTCAGTCATTAGAAATGACGTGTACTAACTGTTTATAGAGGCTTCTATTACCAATGCACAGTTTGTATTATTGATTGGATGGCATGGTACCTGTTCTTTCACACGATCGGGGTTTCACCTCCCACTGCTGGGGGTCTTGCATTTGCATATTCTCGGCATGCTGGTCTGTTTAAGTCCCATAATCCAAAAGTATATGCTTAGGGAATTAGGAATAATGTGTAGTTGCGTGCATGTGCTCTAAGACGGACTGGCATGGCATCCAGGTTGTCCCATACCTTGTTCCACTGTGCTTTTTGTCCCACTGTGTGGGTGGAAGACTGGATAGATATTTATTTACCCTTAAAATGAACTCATATTTGCATTACAATGGATGTTTTAACTAGACATCTCACTCCTTGATCAGATTTTTTCAAATTTCATGATACGTGAATAAACAGGGGTAGGCACAATGGCTCAGTGGATGGTGCTGTTTTCTCACACCTACGAAATTTGGGATTTGAATTACATCTGCACTTGTTTGCGTGTGTGTATGTGTGTGTGCGTGTGGAGTATTCCTTTTCTCCCAGTGTTGCACAGCTTTCCTCTGGATACTCTGGTTTCCTCCTCCAGCCCAAAGACATGCAGTTAGGTTAATAGGTGGCTCCTGTAAATTGCCAGTAGCACCTGACTATGTCTGTGTACTCTGATTGACTGGTGTTGGCTCCTGAATGAACCCCAGTTTTGTGCCTGCCCGGTGCTGCCTGGGATAGGCTTCAGACCCAGCCTGTAACCCTGACCAAGAATCAGGGTCAGAATATGGATGAATGGGACAAAATTATTTTTAATAAGACACCACATCTGATATAGTTCAGTTATTACCAGACAAAATATTGAATTGTGCAATGCTTGAAAGGTGTTATCTGCGCTCACGGCTTATTATTGAGCGTACATGCTGGTGTGTGTAAATTATTCGACATTCAGGCAACATTTCTCATGGTTTGTGTGTTTGGAGTATTATGTGAAAGCCTAGCCCGCGCAGAGGGGAACAAGCACCTGATGAGGGATAGTTTTAGCACTTTTAGATGTATCTAAAAATACATTCACTGAGGAAACAAATGGAAAACTCCACTGTTACCAGAAAGATTCCACATTTGATAAACACTACAAATGATTATAAACCTTTATTTTAGTGTTCTTTCTTTGAATAATGAAAATGTTTCAATTCGTATTTTTCTTACACAGAAAACTGTACTGTATTCTTTTTTCTTCTTTCAGACCCATAATATAATTCAGTTTTTTAGGTCAAAATGAATCTACTCAAATGATATATACCTCAAAAGTGACCTTATGAAGCCACCCAGAATTATTACCAAAACAATATATAAAGCAAAATGGAATTTTAAAACTGCCAGATTATGTCTTAAATATTATGGCATGTGACAAAAGGTAATATGATGCAAAATATGAGAAATATGTTGACTGAGATGGCTAGGCTGTAATTATGGACTATTACTACTGTAGATAAGTTCTATTTGGCTGTATATTTAAATTTTAACTCCTAAATATCACCACAACCTCAAATATGACAGTGATGGCAGTCATAACTCTTCACAAGTATTGTTCAGCCCTAAATATACATATTATTAATTATTATTATTATTATTAATAATAATAACAGCAAATAAATAAAAGTTGCTATTGTTGTTGATTTTATTAATAGTATATGGCTATTCCAATCTGTCGTATTATGCAAGATGATCCAGCTAAGTGATGCGGCTAACTGTTTTTGCAGAAGTTATTTTGACATACAGGAATACTAGAAAGTAAATTTAAGCAAAGTAATTTAAGTCAACATGATGACAAAGACAGGCTAGGCTACACCACAAGGCTATACGGCGCATAGCTATGGTTATCCTCGCATTACTGAGTGAGTCCGAACATATTCTTTTAAGATATATTTGCATTGCTGTCGTTCTGTAATGGTTCTTCTTTGCAATAATTACAGACAACTACATTTTCATTCAGTTTTAATGTGAGGTACTTCTACACAACTAATGCTTTTGCTCTTTATTTGGACCTTCATCTGCTGTAAACTGTCTTCCTTCCTCCATACTGCCGCGTCATTGTCAAGGAAAATTTTAATAATCAAGGAATCGAGTTGAATCGCGTAATTATGGCAGCACTAAGTTTGATATCCTGTGACAATTCAGCAGCATGTTCTGTAAAAGTTCTTGATGGGTGGGTGGCGAAGGCATGGGTAAGATCTGAAGCCATGCCCCAGTAGAGATCGGCTAATTTGTTTTTGGATAAATACCATAATTAAAAAATAAAATTGTCCTTTGCCAGGTATCGTGACCGTGTTACATTGTAGTACGTAGTTACAGTTACACAAGGTTATGTAAATTCCCAGCAAATAGCAATATGTCCGCTTTTGGTCTGGATGATTTTAAATGACTTTTTCTTACATCCCAAGGAAGTCTACAGGGCCTATTATGGACTTTTTAAGGACATTCTAAGAGCATATTATGGACGTTAAACCAAAAGCAAATGCCTGCTTATAAATAATTAATATCTAACATTTTAGCAGTAATGCAAAGGACATAAACATAAAAGAACCAAAGGATGCCCCCCGGACAGCCACATCATGTCCCACTTTTTTCTTTTCCTGTCCCTCATCCCAAGGACATCCATAGCATGATTCTGTTACTATGAAAACTAAAGAAATCCATCACAACAATTTATTATGACAGCTTGCAGTAATAGCAGTTAAATATAAATAATGTTAATAAAATATTTCATTGTCTAGAGGACAGCCATAGGATATCTGTCACATCCAAATGCGAGAAAGACAGCAGCACAGGACCGGTCAAGACACATGGCATGACTAGGGACATGGAACAGGGACCAGAAGAACAGCAGAAGACACCAACAGCACAGACTCCAGAACAGGGCAGATACTGTAGGTAAAGGGACAACAAGGCAGGAATGGAGACATGGGAGCCCAGAACAGAGGACACAGACTGGGGCTAAATAGAGGCTAAAAAGGGGGCCAGGACAGGGGCTTAGGGCTGGAGGCATGCAGGATGAAGACGGGGCACGTGGAGGCATCAATCAGGCCACTGATCTGACCACTGGGGTTTCCTGCAGAATGGCAGGTGAGACAGTATCCTGAACAGCCTGGAGCAGTATCCTGGTGGGAGTCGTGGTGTCACCTGGGTCTGATGTAGGCAGAAGAGCATCTCGCGGGCACAGTTGCTGGGGGACCAGGCGCAGGCGGTGTGGCACACCTTTGGCTGGGAACCTGGGACTCGGGTGGAGCAGCCCTCTTTAGGCCGGGAGCCTGGAGTGGCGGCAAGCTATTATATTATATTATATTACATTATATTATATTATAATAACCTAAAAATGTTTTATCTCACTGTTCATAGGAGGAGAACGTCTGCTTAAAGTCTTAAAGATTAATTTTCTGTTTGGATATGGTTGTGACAGGTTATGAGATAGAAGCCTTCCATAGGAACAAAAAAAAAAAAGTAAAGACTGCAATAATAAACATAAAATGTGGATGATACCTATACCAAGATAACTATAAAATAAGCATTACGGGGTTTAACAATTAAATATATTGACCAGCATCTCAATTAACCAACAAGCATCACAAACACCATGAGAGATTTCTGTCCTTCCCAAATATTTGCAGCTGATGCTATTTAGCTCTAACAAGGTAATCGGTCCAGTGAGTTTCATTACTTGATCAGTTGCCATGGAAATATGTGCCATTGCTGTAGCTCTCAATTTGCAGATAAAGAGAAGGATACATAAAACTAGGAGTGAGCAGGGTTGCTGCCATATTTTAGTAGTCCTAATTTGCAATTAGACAGACAGGCTTAATGTAATACAATTTTTAACATTTTGTATTTGATGCATATTTATATTTTATATAAAAGTCATTTATGCTGTTTTTTCTTTTTTCTTGTTATATTCTATAATTACTTTCCCCAGCTGGGAAATGCATATGTTTCTGCCACTGCCATATATGTTTTTAAAGTTAAACCTCAAAAACTATTTGACGTTCTCTTTTAAGCTTTGCAGAGGAGTTGTATGTGTGAAAAAATGGAACTGATTAAATTTTTAAGACATATCACCCCAAATCTGAAGCAATGCCACACAGTGGCAGCAAAGCACCACCCTGGAATTCACTGATCTCTTCAGAACGACTACAGGGCTAGGTGCTTGATTTTATACACCTGTGGCAATGGGTCTTAATGAAATACCTGAATTGAATGATTAAGAGGTGTGTCCCAATACTTTTGTCCATATTGTATATTATGCATTATTAAAATGATGTGAGTGAATACATTCACTGTCATTAAAACCAAACTATTCGTGAGCTTGACTCCACCTTCTGGCTTTGTGTTCACGTTTTCTTTAGTACTGGGCATGACAAAAAAAATATTCTGATTGCACTAGATGGTGTTCTCTAGTCAAAAAAGCCAAATCAAACCAAAAATTCCAGGTAGTGGAGTCAAAAAATACTGTAAATAGTTCCTGAAGCTTCATTCCTCACTATCTCTCTCTGTAATAGTTCTTACTCTTTTTTCTTGGAAAATGTTAGTCATAGTGCAAATGAGAAATAAACACAATACAATATTTAGACATAAAAAACATGAATAATATAAATTACACTTTAATTAAGACATGGATATTAGGACATACAGAAATATAGGGTAATATAGGGTAACCACCTAAAAGAAAGATTGAAAGATTGGCATGTAAGTGGAATGTGTGATAAATGAATAGGTGTAGTTTCAGAGCATCGTGTCATGACTCAGACTCTTCAGCATTCAGGTATAAACACATTTATTACACAGATTTCCAGTTGATCCACCCAGTACTTGTAGAAATTGTACAGTTTGGTCGGTGTGTGAGGAGTAGGGATTAGATGGGTGGAGCAGGAGACGGGGCCTGTCCGGGGAATACAATGCTGTCTCTCTGACAGCCTCCCTTTCTAGTTTAATCCTATTAGCAGGAAGCAGTTTGCATGCTTTCCCCCTCATTCCACCCTGCAAAGCCAGGATAATTTGCTTAAACAGCACTGAGATAATGCTTCATTATGGATATGCCATAATGTGCATCATCATTCTACTACACTCAGCCATACTCAGACTCAGAATAGAATTAGGCATGGTGGTATTGATGCCTCCAGAACACCAAACAAAAGTTTCCACAATTGCAATTCTCAGTACTCACACTCAGGTTCCATAAGGGCCAGGAAAGGAGGTTCTGAAACACTAGAGACTGCTATGGGCTTCACCTCTCAGAATTACCTTGCCTGTCAAAAGTTTACTGCAAGATGAGTCTATCACCTTGATTTCCCAACACACCCTGAGAGAGAAGAATAAAATCCTTCGACTACTGCTATCTACTTCAATAGTTGGCTGTGGATAATAAAAGAATCTATCACACTTTCTGACAAATGGCTAGTCATTCAGTATTCAATATTTCGCCTGCATGAAACAATATGATGATTTTTTTAACATTTAATATCACATTTGTATCCATGGGGGCACCAAAGTTCCAAAGAGGTCTTTCAGTCACATCAGTCAGAAAAACATCTGCGCATATATATATATATATATATATATATATGTAATATAGTATAATATATAATATAATATGGAACTTTCTCTCACAGACACACTGCCGGTGTATTCATTTTTTCCTATCTATCCACCTATCTATCTATTTGTCCTGCCTAGAATGTGGTTGTGGGCGCAATGTCCTCTAATGCAAATAATACAATACAGGGGCTTTTTAAAAGCTTCATGGCAGTTCAATCTGCTCCACAGCCTAATGCAAAGAATGAAAATGCATTTTCCAACCCATGTAATAGAAGGGAGGGACATGCAGCACAGAGCAGCTGATGGGGGGCCCTGAGTGAGTGGGGGCTGGCTACTAGGAAGGGCTGTGATGCCATGTATGTCCATATGTGGAAAGCCGAGGAGTGACATCAAGTGGAAAGTGGAGAGTAAATGAGGACAGTGACCCAGCAGGTTTCCCAAATGTCTATAAATGTGAAATTCATTAAAATTAGGGAATGGACTCAGTTTCATCAGATGAGCTCTTGTGTCTTATGGACAGTTTAAAAATGTATTATCTTGGCAGTATTTCAGTGATCAAATGCCAAGGCATAAAAGCTAGATGTCTGAAACCACCCAAGGAACAACATATCGTGTTCATAACATGTGATCATGAATTCTGCCATATTAAGGCAAAACACTGTAACAGTATACTTTATTAAAACTGAGTTATGACCAAAATTGTGTTTTAGGCTCTATTTTATCTTGTGACAAAAGATCTTAGCTCAGCTATGTTCAGTTTTGAAGAAAGAGCACAGACTGTGAACATAATGGTAAATACAAAATCTTCTCTAAGGTAAAACACCCTTTTTCAGCTTGTGTCACTGCAGTTACAGTGTTCTGTCTTTGGGGCAGTATTAGTCATTGATTCAGAGGGCAATAAGGCATCATTCATCATCATCATTGATGATTCCCAGTTTACTATAAAAAGCACAGGAAAAAAATCTTAATATACCCTACTTTTAAAACCTCAACATTTTAAACATCAGCATTACATGTGAGTCCACATCCACAAAATTATAACTGCACAAGTAACAAGCTTTTTTAATATAAACCCCAATATAAAGACATTGCCTAGACTACCAAATGAGCAGCCTTAGCTTTGTTGAAAGTATAAAAAACAAACAGGGAAAATGCTTTGTGGGCGTAAATGAGTCAGCAGAATACTTTGCCAGTTTTTTTAGTATCTATATACTATATACTCCTGTATATTTGCATAACTGTAGGTATACTTTGAGCTACTCCAATTACAGGAATATTGACCTAAAAACAAATATTATCATAAAAAAAACAAATATTAGCATAAAAACAGTACTTCCATTAAATAATTTAGAGTGAAAAGTCCTTAAAGTCTTATTAGCTTTTAATGCAATTCTCATTCTCAGTCCCAAGTTTGCCACCTACTTTTTCTGACTTGTAGTTCTGGACTGGCAGAACATGGCTGATTTATTCAGGCATGACTGAGTAGGAGAGAGGAGCACTTCTGCAGACAGCAGTGAAGCATCCTCTGCAGATCAGTCAGGGGATGCATGCAGCTTATTCTCAACCTTGTATTTATATGTTCTGCCAATATGTTATGCAGTAAGCCTCCATGTACATGAACGTTCAGTTTTAGGGAAACTGATCATACGAGGGAAAAAAAAACAAACTTCTCAAAAGCAAATGTCCAAGCAATTCTGTAGGAATGATAGAAGCTGGCAAGTAACGTTGTGTGCCTTTGTTTATATCCATCTTTGTACATTTTTTTGTTCAAAGATGTAAAGTATGGCCATCATTTCATTGCGAAAGTTCGGAAGTGGGATGATGCCTGTAACGGCCATATGAAGATGAAGCCTCTATACCGACCATCTTATAATTGTGGGCCGAGATGAACCCTTTAAGAAATAATGAGCACTGCAATGTGACTACAAAGGAGAGCTGTGTTCGGCTGAACTTGCAGGATGTAAGGGCTGTAAATGAAGCTGCACATTAACAGGACTTTCAAAGCGACATGAACTAACACAGGACCAGAGGTCTTTCCCGAATTGCAACCACATCAGTGGAAAAAGCCGTAATGATGTTGCAGATAACAACTGTGCATCTCCATCACTGAGGCGATGCGATACACATCTCGATGCATTGCCAACGATCCCATACATTATTATTACTAAGCAACTACTATTGTCTTATTATACAATTCACCCCTATCGCGATGCAATGTGATTCACCATGATACGATGCGACACATCCACGGACACACTTCCCACTCGCGCGGGACTTGGCCAAGAGACTTGCAGAGAATTGGCTACTAACAGCAGCGAAGAACAGGAGATGGGACATGAAACAGCATATTTAAGAAACAGTTAAGAGAGGGGGAATTAATCTAAATATGAAACATGAAAAAGTATTGGTCACATTTCTAAATAATAAAGGCATAGGAACTCTACTCAAAAGTATATATACATACATGTATTCATATTATACATGAAAGATGGGCAAATATAACACAGTTATAACAATATTTAACCAATTACTGGCTTAGTCAACTTTCCCATAGAGCACGGGTGCCCAATCTTATCTGCAAAGGGCCGGTGTGCATGCAGGTTTTCACTGCAACTCCCTAATTTTATCACAAATTAGAGGAATGATTGGCTGAAGAATTCTCACACCTGGGTTCGAACAGCTGATCTAAAGGTTATCCTGAAAACCTGCATACACACCGGCCCTTTGCGGGTATGATTGGGAACCCCTGCCATAGAGGATATAGAAAAACGCAAAACATATTACATTTTATCAAAATCTTTTAAAAGAACCAAATCAGCTTTCATCCAGGTCATTACCAAACATGCTTAAAAAATGGACAGTTCAGTTTTATTCCCCTAAAAGTCAGTCGCAGCTAGGAGCCACATCTTCTCATCACTAATAAAGATGAGCACTGTGCTACGTCCAAACTGATTGCATTCTGTTTTAACTGTTTTAAGCCTATTTTTAATTAATTTTTAATTCATTTTTAAATCATTATATCAATCAGTTTTTACTTTTTTTATTATTATTTAATTATTTATTTTTTATTGTTGTGAT
>JAODKM010000108.1:25813993-25826028 GCA_026780845.1 Petrocephalus sullivani
TCATTAGTTAATCATTAACTAATTCATGTTCATGATTAGTACTTCAGTAGTCAATGAGGTACTACTATGATTTGTGGAACCTCAAGTAAAGTGTTACCCACTTATGTATACCTTCAAAGCATTAACATATTTTGTGTTATTTTGTATTTTTTGATTATTACTGGGAAGTGTATCAAGGGAACAGCACAGTGGTTATCACTGTTGCCTCACATCCCTGGGGCCACCGTTTGAATCTCCACCATAGCTCCATGTGTGTGGAGTTTGCATGCTCTGCCAGTGTCATAGTTTGGTTGTGTGTGTGGTTTCCTCCCACAGTCCAAAAACATGCAGAGGTTAATTGAAGTTACCAAATATCCCAGGAGTGTGTCCTGCAGAGGGTCCGTTCCCTATGCTGGGTTGTTCTCTGCCTTGCGCCCATAGGCTCCAGACCTCCTACAACCCAGAATAGGACAAGAGGACAACATACAGTAGGGTTAGTAAGTATTATTACAAAGTTTATTATTGCCTATCGTGACACATAATAAGGCACTGATATATCTGTAGTATGTACAGATATGCAACACTATTTACAATACTACCCAATATAAAGATGTTCCATATTTGGCTTGTGATATGACCTTTCCCTAAAGCTGACCTTTCACTACAGACTGCTAGAAAACCTCAGCGTTTCACAGTTTTAAAGGTCACAGTTCGTGTAACCTCATTTTTTTACATTGCTGAAAAAGAAGAAATAGTGGTTGCATTTCAGACCCTTAATAAGCAGAAACATAACTTAAACTGTTATCAAGATACTGGGTCCATTCTTAAGTACTTATAGTAAGGAAAATCAGGCAGGACAAGGGTTAGGGTTTTTCCAAGGGTTTTATTACGTAAGTAAAAACAAGAACTGGAAGGCTGCAAAGATGTGGAGGGCTTAACCACGGTTTGCGCTAAAGACTCAGCCATGGAAAAGGAAGTTTGGTGCTTAAAAAGACCCTCCCTGTTCTTTGAACTTATTTGTACAGCCAAATTTAATATTAATATTATTAATATTTAATAATATTTTTTTAATTAGCCGCTATTATATAATTTCCATATTCCATTCAAGACCATTTATATCTTGTTTCCATTCAAGTAATCATCTGTACCAGAGTTCCTGCTTTTTGAGAAGAACTGAAAGATGCTAGGAATGGTAACTGAATGAGTAGCAATGCTGCCATATAACACAGGTTGCATGTTCTTCCCATGTTATGATGGTTGTAGGGTCAAGGGCCCCTGTGACCCTACACTGGATACACATATGGACAGGGCTGCTGCTAGAGACTTTGGGCCCATTAAAATATCATATTGGGCCCCCAATCCAATTATGTTACACATTTTTTTTGGCTCTTGTCACTTATGGGCCCTTGGAATCATCCTAACTTTCCCGCACTCCTTTTGATGCCCCTGCTTATGGAGAATGTTTAGGTGAAAGACATTACAACATTAACTTGGCAAACTCCACAAATTTAAGAACAAGATATAGAACAAGCCTAAAGAACCAGCTGTTTCCTGTAATCTCAAGAAGCCGTGTGTGCCTTATATGGTGTTAGTCTACATAAAGAGAGCGGTTTATCCACAAATGAAACTCTTCAAGGTCCTGCTAAGAGTAGCTATCAGATCAACATTGCTGATCTGATCAGTTCAACATTTTTTCTTGAGGGACAGGGGATTTCTTGAATATTTTTGGCTGTTTCAAATCATTTGTTTTCACTTCTTTTTTAGTATTCCTTGTTAGCTTTCAGACACGCGGTTAGCCACAGGAGTGTGCTCCTCAAACTGTGGTGAGAAAACGAATACTTCTTGTCAATAAATATAATCTAAGAGCTCAGAAAGTCAGCATTTGTTTCATCTAGAATACTCTATGAAGTGAGTAGCAATTTAAAAATCAAATAAAGCCAAGGCACTCGTCTAGTACCGGATGAAACGTTTTATTGCTTAAGAAATGGACCCTGTGGTAATTTAGCTTATCCAAGCTGAAATATGGCATGCATCCTCCCTGGCCAAAAAGGCCTAGCCGAAAATGACAATGAAGATACTTTGACTTGACATTGACTTTTGATAAGTGTTCGACACATATTTTCAGATTCAGAACGTTCAGAATCATGCTAAAAGAGCATACTGATGAGTACTGCTAAGAGTTTATTAAGACTTTCTCTTGTTTGAAGAATTGGTTAAAGAATTTTCCCCTAGGAACAATAAAATTTTATTGATAATAAACACATAATTAGACCCCCATGCACATAATTAGGGGATAGTTCAAGGGAGCAACAAACAAAAAACAATTCAACTAAATCAGGTATTTCTGCCATTTTAGATTTGTATTTTTTGTTTTTGTATTTACGTTCTGTGTGTTTTTGCTCGACTCTCTTTGTCTTTTAACTCCAGTTAATCCTCAATTACGCAATTTCACATGACAGTGAGTACTCGTTTCTTCTGCAATGCTCTGTGCTGTGAGAAAAACTTAAAATATTAAATAAAGCCAAGGCACTCCTCTAGTACATGATGAAACCTTTTTATTGCTTAAGAAAAGAACCCTGTGGTGATTTAGCTTACACAAGCTGAAATATGTGGCATGAATCCTCTGTGCGCAAGAAGGTCCAGCAACTTACTTCCTGTGGTGCTTGAGACAGGTAACGCTGCCACTACCCACCTTCTACAGAGATGCCATTGAGGGTGGTCTCATAAACTGCATCACGGCCTAGTTCGGGTCCAGACCCGATCTCTGCGGGGCCCCGCGCGCTCTGCTGAACATCTACAATGGCCGTTGTATCCAGAGGGCCACTGAAAACGACAAACAGTGATATTTTAACTTGATTTGGACTTTTGACAAGCGTTCAACATATTTCCTATTGTTCTTTCAACGACATATTCATGATTATTGCAAGGAGTTCACAGTGATTGAGACCTTTTTACTTTTTCTTGGTTGAAAAATTGGCTACAGAATTTGCCCCCTTAAAGTATCATCTTAAACATGGGGTTGGGTGATAGGTGAGTTAGAATAGGCTTGCTAATTAGGAGACAGTTGAAATATTAAATATGTGGAAAAAAATCTGTTCTAGAAATTTCTTCTTCTAGGTTTTTGCATTTATTTACTTCCTGTCAGTGTTTTTTGTTCACCTCAAATTCTAGGCAACTTATCTGAGGGGAATCTAAACTCAGTTTTATTGTTATCTACTCATAAAAATACCTGCCTCTACTGAAAGTACCTACTCCTGTCTCTCATGTCAAGATAGGGAGTGTCGTTCTCTTGTACCGGTTGGACAGGGATTTTCCACTCTTTTCAAAGACTGAAATGCATGTAATCATATCAGGTCCAGCTGCATGACCTGTAATTTCTATTGTCACAATGTCTAACATAACTCCAAAGACATGAAAGGTGTTTTAGTCTTTTATTGGCTGGGTTTTTCATGGTTTGTAAGTACATTTCATTTTGTAGTTTGTCGTTGTAGTGTGTTCCAGATGTCAGTTGGGAAGGGAGACAAAAAATTAAGTAATTGCATCCTCCAATGGTCCTGTCTCTGGATCCACATGTCCTGTATGTCAGAGTCCCATCTCAGGTTTTCCATTTCTTTGTTTTTGTGTCCTGGATCTTGTCCATTACCGTCCATTTTCGTGTCCATAACCCCTCATCCATTCCAGAGGACCCCACATAGTCAGCAGTCCCAAGTCAGCTCGTTTGCCTATTGTGGTGTCCTGTCCAGCAGACTCAGGTTCCATTGGGCGTGGAATCCTGGCTGGGGTAGAACAGTCCAGTTGAGGGTGTTTGCATTAATAAAGTGAGTTTTTACCATGCACCCTGAGTGCAATCACAAGAGGGCCAAATCTGAATTCAGCAGTGGTCAATTAAATTGTATTGATGCGGGTTAGTAGAATGCAATGTGTAGAAATGAATAAAAGTTGCAAGTGCTGTTGGAGTGGTTGCTAATTGGCAGAGAGTTTGTTTGCCGTAATGGTTTTGTGGTTTTGTGGTATTACTTTATCCTTTTTAATGACACATTTTGGCGTAGGAGTTGAAGGCGAATCTGTCTGTGGCTTGTCATAGACTCAGTCTGTTTGTGGTTTGTCACAGAGATCCTGATTCTGCTTCTGTGGTCATTTTGGTAATTAAGATGGTGTCTGCTCCTGTCATTCAGCCTCTATAAGTCAACACTCTCTTTTCTGCTGATGCAGTTTGAATGTTTGCATATGCTGTCATGATTACTGAGACTGATCTGTTTGACAGCAAAAATAGGTACAGTAACACCTCAGTTTAAGCCTTACTCCCTATCAATAAGCTGTCACTAAACATTTATATATTAGTAAATAAAAAGACTCAATGTGTTATTCTGTATAATGTGTAAATCTAAAGTGCTCGTAAATGTCAATTATAACTCATCTCTGAGTATTCTTACTAATCCACTGCTTTATGTTTACATGTCATTACAAGTCCTTTTTTAAATACCTGGAGCAAGATACGATTGTGGTGAGTTTCTGGATTTGTTTGTGAATTAATCCATGTATTTATTAATTATTTTCAAATAATTAGTAACAGTTTATTATTACTTAAAGAGCATACTTTAAACTAAAGTGTCACCATTAAATAATATTGCTATCGCTGTGACTATTTGGCCTTATTAAAAATCTTTTAATAGCCTCATATTACTTTGAAAACTTGCATATTCATATTTTTAATATCGTAAGTGCATGCATCTTATTAAAACTCACCTGTGGCTATGTTTGTAATTGACTGTTTACTTCAAAAGTTTTTTTTTTCCCCATTTCCTTCTGGGATTTTCATTTTATTTTATTCACTCCGGTAAATCAGTGCTTTCTCTCCTGCCCCTTCATTTAGAAGTCCCTTCCTATTCATTTTAATACCAAGTCATAATGAAACTAAAGTCTGTAAAAGGAGAGGAGTCAAGCCTGGGAGGCTCAGAGCGCAAGGGACCAAGCATCAGGCAACATCAAAGAAATGGCTGCAACAGCACTTATCAGCATCACAATCATCTCCCTTTGCTGCTTCTATCGTAAGTACTCCTAAGGAACAATGACTTGTGATTGTGGAATAACTAAAGAGCAAAAATAAGACGCATATTTAATAGGATGTGGTTATGTAAGAGGAAGGAAACTTGGCATGACTAAATGCAACATGTTTATGTATACAGCTGCTTTTATGCGGTACCTTTCACCTCTCTCAACTAGGCTCGGTTATTTCAAATTATTGTGTTGGTAATTTGTGACATGAGTCAGGCATGATTCTTCAAATGGAAGGGTCTCTTAAACAACAGTGTAAAAGGCAAACAATAAGTAAACATGTTTAAAGTTAAACTAACCTAAATTGTAATAAAACTGTGATTTAACCGTTTGGTGTCTTGAGGAATCTTGTCAAATGTATAACAGAGTATTGCTGTGTTTTTAAATTTCTCAGCATCAACATATGTTTAACCTTCTACTGATGCAAAACACGACTGCTATCAGTGGCATTCATAAAGAAACAGTGCACTATATTACTCTTGTATCTAGTGCACTGTGTAACCTTAAAGATAAGACCGGAGTCTGCATGTACAGTAAATCCCCATCCTTATCATTTAATACTTTCTATTTTATAGTGTTTGATATTTTAACCAAGTAGAACATAAACTGTAGTACATGCACAGAAATGCAGGAAACCAGAAAGTAAGGCTAGTGGAAATCAGCAATGGGCAGATCATGTCAGTTGCCATGGATACGTTAAAAAAAATATGTATTTTTTACTTTTCCTAATGCGATTTTCACATTAGAATATTCTTACATTGGTAACAGTTTGCATTTTGTCTGAAAAAATTGCTAAACATAAATACATGTAGTTGTAATGGACTGGCATCCTGTCGGCTGCTCTGTACTTCCAGGGATTGGCTCCAGGCTTCCTGTATTAGTGGTTAGTGACGACAGATAAACATAATGCATAATGCAGCCTCAGTTTGCAACTTATTTTTACTGCTTAATGGTTATGCAACTAGGCAGGTAAATTGCAAGTGCACTTTATAAAGCATTATACGCTATTTACTTAAATTTGAAAGTTTTTAATTTGGATAGAAACCTAAAATATATGATAATATTTTGAACTTGTGTACCATAATATAACATGAAATGTAATGAGAATCTAGTTTCAACCAATGACATTTAATACTAGAGATGGAGACTTCCGGACTTTCTAGTCTGTTGAAAAGTATTCATTCCATACTATCCTGAAATTCTTATTCTTATCGCATTATTATATTAATAAATGCATACTCTCACATAAACAAGTCCTTTCTATCAGAAACATTTGTGTATCTGCTTTCCACATAACTCATTCTGGACTTGTTTTTACAGTATAGACGCACTCCCTAAAGATCTCACTTTCCATCTCATTGCCACAGTCACCCAAGGGCAGCTGGCTGTAGACTGCTGCCTGAAAGTCGGTGAGACCCAGATTCCCAAACGTATTGTAAGAGGATACATTCGCCAGACCGGCGGGGAAGGCTGCGACATCAGCGCCGTGGTGTAAGTATCTGCTTATCCATTACATCCATATGCAATAACCAGTTAGCCAATACAGGCTCATGGTGAGCATCTCCCCGGAAGCTCAGACGCGGTCCATCAAACGGCAGACAGTCTCACACTATAGACAATCTAGAGATATTGTAGCAGGAAACCGCGCTATGCAGAGGATGTTCAGGAAAGAACATTCAAACTCCACAAACATACAGGCAGGAAGTATTCAAACCCACACTCCTAGAGCTTTAAGAGTAATGTGCAGAGATAGCACTGTCGAATAAGCCAACAGATGAAGCTATTCAGGGGTGTGTTTCCCAAAAGCTCCCATTAGCAATTTACATAGCTGGATTCATTCAGTTGCATGGGTCCAAATATGTAAGTTGGTAACGTAGTTAGCACTTAGTTAGAAAGCCGGGTACAACACAAGCACATCAGTTATATTTAGAGTGATCATCTCTGACGGTATGCTGACTTCTAGCATGATAACCATTCCCTAAAGGTTTTATAATAAACTGACATACATGCGCACATGGGAACTTTATTTATATAATTGGGTTCTGAGGGCAAAGCAGAAAATGAGCAAATCAGAGAGATAACTAGTCAGATTTTAGAGGAATGGACCAAGACATCTGAATGGTCTGATTGGTTATCTCTCTGAACCAATCATTTTTCATTCTTCCCTCAAAACATTTTTATGTAAGTAAAACTCCCAAGAGCCATGTCTGATACTCCATGGAAGAAAAACACTAAAATGTGTATCGTTTGTATTCCAGCTTCATCACCAAGAGAAGCCGAAGACTGTGTGCTCCCCCTGGTGCACCATGGGTGAATGAGCTGATCACCTACCTGCAGGAGAAACGTGAGGGATGCATACAGAACAAATTCAGGGTAAGAGAAATCCTAAAGAATTCTTTAACATGTGAAAAATAATTTGGAACATTAATAACTTAAAGTTAATGAATAATATAAATAATTAATACTGGTTTTGTATTTTACCTACATAGGTTTTTTTGATTGACATTTTTTAAGTTCTGTGTTCTTCCACTTCTCCAGTGCATTCCTGATTTATTGATTTTTATTTTATTGTTTCTGTGTGTTACAATATTATTCCTGTTTCCGTAGGACAAATGGTGCATGACTCTCAAGCGTTGAAAGGTGTTGCACTGGTGAGGACCAACTGTAAAAAATCAGAAAGTATTCCACAGTGCAAACTTATGCACAAGCCATTTCTCCAGACTTCAGCTGTTTGGTCACTGTATCTAGATGAAAAAAGAATCATATTTTTCTTGCACTTATTGCACTTTTGAAATTATAATTTTCTCTAACATAGCTGGTGATTTTATTTTTTTTACCACATTTCTGTTTGCAGTTTTTTGAGGTAACACTGGTACCATTATCCTACATATGGCATAATATCTTGTAAGCTAACAGTATATAGTTGCTTTTTAAAAACATATTGAGGGCATTTTATGATATTTAAAACCTGAATACCGTTTATAATGAAGATCCAATTGCATGTCTTTAATTTTAAAAGAAAGATCTGATTTGAATTTATTTTTATAAAATGACTTTGTATTCCTAAGGCAGGTTAATTATCACCAGATAATTAATGATGCGTTTTTGACATAAAATTAAATTTTATGCGAATTTTAATGTGAACTAAATACCAAACCAAATAAATAAAAAAATTAAAACTGGTTTGTGCTTCTTTGGTTTTCATTTCAATTGATTTTTTATATAGCGCCTTTCACAACAGTCGCCCCTAAGTACTTTACCTGTAATGTATCACAACACACCACATCATTACGAGGCACCATCCAGACATGTGGGAAGGAAGGCAGAGAGTGGTCAGAACATGCATAGACACATTGATGGACAAGCATGATAAATAAAAATGACATGTACATCAGCCCCAGCAGACACAGTTACAATGTTACATGTTAAGTTGTGTATAAGCTAATCTGAAGTAAGAGGTCTTCATTTGAACATAGCCTGACAAACTATTCTGCAATATAGTGGTCCTGTAGAAGAATGCTGTACCACCAGCTGTCACTTTATTTATATGTGGAACAGCAAGGAGACCTGCATTCTGTGATATACGTGAACAATGCAGCTTGTAAATTTGGCATAATTCTGTTACATAAAGCAGGTGCTAGTCCTTTAAGTGCCCTATATGTAAGTAGGAGAACTTTGACATCAGTCCTGAATCTAACCGAAAGTCGGTATAGGGAACTTTGACCAAAGGTTATGTGATGAAATGTCCTGGTCCTGGTGACAATTCCAGCTGCTGCGTTTTGAATACGTAATGACATTTGAATTTGAACATTTGGATACATAACCTCGGTTTTCTGAGCATTTATTAATAAAAATCGTTAGTGATGCAGGTCTTTACTTTGTTAAAGCAGTTAGCTAAAGTGACATTTGGTTGCACCGGTAGTAGCACTATTTAATTTCTTTATGAGTATAAGTATGAAACGACAGTGGATTCAGGTATATATATATTCAGGTGCTTACAAAAAAATTCATAGGATTAAATATATATGAACTGAGAAATGTATCTCTTTGCTGCAAGCCACACCAAGTCCTAAAGGATGTGGCATGACATGTCAGAAGTGGGAGAATAATCCATTGTCTTTCTTATTATCCTTCAGTAGAATTTCCCATTAGCACGTGTTGTGTAAATGCACTTGAACAGAACCGTAGCCATGTGAAATCAGGCCCCCTTAAATGAGATGATAATCTGTCCCAGATGCGTTCCGGAAATGTCCACATACCGGAGAAACTGTGACGGTGATGTTCGCCGAGTAGAATATATGACAATGGAAATTTCGAAAAACAAACAGAAGAATGAATTGTGTGTTGCGAAAGTGTGCAGTGAAAGTGTATGTAAAGAAGAGCCAGTGTGTTCAGATAACAGTGGGGAAGGAGGCAGAAGAGCAGCTTATGAGGTCATTTTGAGGAGACAGCCTGATACCGATCAAATAATAATACGAGGTACAAAGTGTTTCTCAATAAATAAATGCTGGTGCCTTGAATTCAATATAATCTTTCACATTAAATAAAACTGAGTGTGTTCATGAAAATGCAAAGCAAAAAAAACAGAAGGGAGACCTAAGCATGTGGTAAATTACAAAAAAATGAATAATTATATTATTAATTGACAAACCCTTCAGAATGACTGGCAAATGCTACATTAGTGCAATACTCCAATATATTTGCAAGCCCTGGGAAGGGAAACGGTTAACAGAATACACAAGAAGGATTTTCAAGACAAACTCACATTTACTGACAGGGCATAAATGAGAATAGAAAGTTTCACAAACACTGGGAACAGAGTAGTAAAATTCCAGGCTGTGAAGTCCCCTGGGCCAGATCAGTCTGGGGAACTCCAAAGTGTCGTCCGGTAAAACTGGTGGAAGATGGAAGATGGAAAACAATAACAGAAATATGTTTGTGGTGAAGAACATGCATAATTCATTCCCACTGCTCATATAATTTAAGTTAAATTAAAATTATATCCAGAAAATTATGAATATTTGTAGCAATAAGCCATGCGGTTTATAGCTGACGGTGCAGAAACATAATAATGTTCTTGATAATCTTGATCTTTCTTGGCAATGAGCCACATTTCATTTTCATTTAGTAGTGTCTGTAGTGATATTTATCTATGTGCTGTGTGATTGGAGATATGGTACGGCCTACTGTGACCCTGACCTAGATAGAGGGGTCAGAGATGGATGGCTGGATATATTCTGCTAGGACGCTGTAATAGAGGCAACATACAGTATATCCACGGTGATTTACCAACAAACTGCTGCTTAATTTGTGTTAAAAATTCTGCTTGCAGATGCTGGTGTGGGATCTATCTGGCAAGTAGCAGAGCATTGCCGTAGTACTATTAGATATGATGTCCTCTCTGAAATGCACATTATATTTAAGAATGGGCCACAATAGCTGTGGTGGGAATGCTGCCATTTCTTATGAGAAGCAATCTGAAGGTTTCAGATTTGATCCCCTTGGAAGAGTAGCCCCAACTCCTGTTGGACCCTGCAGCAAGGCCCTTAACCCCCAGAAAAATGACTCCAAGCTTTACTCTCACCGATATACACCAATCAGCCATAACATTAAAACCACCTGAAAAATATTGAGTAGGTCCCCCTAGGGCTACCATAACAGTTTTGACCCATCTAGGCATGGACCCCACAAGACCTCTGAAGGTGTCCTGTGGTATCTGGCACCAAGACATTAGCAGCAGATCCTTTAGTTTGCTTGGTGGGGCCTCCATGGATCGGGCTTGTTTGTCCAGCACCTCCCACAGATGCTCGATTGGCCAAATTAACACCTTGAACAGTTTTTTTGTTGTTCTTCAAACCATTGCCAAATAAATTTTGCAGTTTGGCAGGGCGCATTATCCTGTTGAAAGAGTCCACTGCCATCAGGGAATTCCATTGTCATGAAGGGGGGTACTTGATCTGCAACAATGTTTAGGTAGGTGGTACGTGTCAAAGCAACATTCATATGAATTCCAGGACCCAAGGTTTCCCAACAGAACATTGCCCAGAGCATCACACTGCCTCTGCCAGCTTGCCTTCTTCCCATAGTGCATTGTGGTGCCATGTTTTCCCCAGGTAAATGACCCAGACACGTACCCAGCCATCCATATGATGTAATAGAAAACGCGACTCATCACAACAGGCCATCTTTTTTCATTGCTCCATGGTCCAGTTTTGATGCTCACATGCACATTGTAGGCACTATCAGCGGTGGACAAGAGTCAGCATGGGCACTCTGACTGATCTGCGGCTACGCAGTCCCATATGCAGCCAGCTGCAAAGTATTGTGTGTTCTGACACCTTCCTGTCATGGTCAGCATTAACTTTTTCAACAATTTCTGCAACAAGAGCTCCTCTCCAGATCAGATGGGCTAGTTTTTTCTCCCCACATTATTTTTTGTCAAGTGTAACCATTGGCTTTAAATGTTACTATTATAAACATCATTATAGTCCATTTAAAGTCTGAAATGTTTGTTCTTTACAGGATACATGTTATGAATGATTACTTATTATTGTCTCTGCAATAACAGTACCAAATAGTACCACTGTGGAGGCCCAAGGAAATTCATCTAGAGATCCCATGAACCATTGATTCAACACTGATTGAGTTTTAATTCTAAATATAGGATTCTAATATCACTACAGATAAAAAAAAATCTGGGTAAAGAACCTGTCGTGCTCAGCCCTGCCCTTCGTGTCATTTCCCCTGTTTTGCCCTCAGGTGGGGCTTGATTCGTCGCACCTGTCCCTCGTTGTGCTTTGCCTCATGTTTTACCCCACTTGTTAGCCCTGAACACCTGCCTTGTGTTTAATCCTTGATGTCCTGCCTTATTTCGTCGGTCTGCGTCCTGTTCCCCTTGTTGGTTGATGCATTTGTATGCTCGCTTGTCAGGATCTGTGCCCGTCCTTCCCCCTTTTTGGCCAGCTGGTCGTTGGCTATCCTGACCCCCCCGTGTTCCTTAC
>JAODKM010000108.1:25868665-25907334 GCA_026780845.1 Petrocephalus sullivani
CCCCCCCCCCCCCCCCCCCATCCAATGTACAGTCAGGGTGGTCCTGTTCCAGCAAGTACAGGGAACAGCTTAATTGGGATCCCACTCATACACACACTGCCATGGATCATTCTGAGATTCAAATCCACCTAAAAGAATT
Source organism: Petrocephalus sullivani (assembly GCA_026780845.1). Lineage (NCBI taxonomy): Eukaryota > Metazoa > Chordata > Actinopteri > Osteoglossiformes > Mormyridae > Petrocephalus > Petrocephalus sullivani. The sequence continues at coordinate 25,868,805 of JAODKM010000108.1, forward strand.
TAATAGGATTGGAGAAAATCAGAGTTCCCCGAGGAATTCCACATGAAGATATAGAGAACTCGTCCACACAGGAGCAAGGCACGAGTTATGAGGCCAGCATGCCACTCTTTAATTAAATTCATTATTTGCATTTTCACTAATGTTTCAAATAAAAATGACTTGAATTAAATTTAATTAAATTAAATCAAGCTGCCACAGTTCTAGATCATGTCTTCCCTGGTTCAGAAAACATCCTATTTGTAGGATTTAAGTATTTTCAGTGCATTGACACGCCATGACAATAAAGGTAATCAACATGCAACCTCCTCTCTATAAGCAATGACAAATTTAACCTGAATTAGTCTATAATAAAAAAAGGAAAAGAAAATTGTCTATAATACTCAGATTTTTAGAAGATACTTTAAAAATAGTTGTGGTGTTACAACATTACATGTGTCAAAATAGCAGTTGCTGTCATTATCGACTTAATTAACGAACAGTCTAAGGTTCCTGTGACTGGCAGGGTCATAAATTATGAAACAGATTAGCTTGGTATTAAGTTACCTTATCAATTATTTAAAATATATTTCCATTTAACACTTTCTGGGCAGAGAGAATATTTTTGCAACAGAAATAACCTCTGCTGACCATGTGCAAAACTTGAAATTAACACTGTCATTTTATATACCTTGTGCTTGAAATAGTGCCATATAAATAAAGATTGATCTCTCTATTGTTACTGTCATGGTTATTCATTTTTGTTGTTTATAGTAATAATTATAGCCACGGTAATAATAAACCTCACTGTTACACTCACACTTATTTTTTATGAAATTAGTCTGGATGAAATATTTCTCTGGAACATTGTTGGATGCAAAATGGACTCCTTATCCAGTATAGTATGGACTGTCTGTTGCTGCAGTTAACATAGCTGTAGCAGTTACAGTAGCTGCATTTTCTGTTCTCGGGATGTAACTACCATAGTGTCTTCTGTGTGGGATCTGCAGTAACCTACCCTTGATCATGCTGACGTCATTGGCCCCATCCCCGATGGCGAGGGTGATGGCTTTCTTGTACTTTTTGACCAGTTGCACCACCTGGGCCTTCTGCAGGGGTGTGACGCGGCAGCAGATCACGGTCTTACACATGTTGGCTGTCCGCAGGAACTCCAGTTCCATGCTCTTCTCCAGTGCATAGGCCTGACACGAGGGAAGCAGGGCAGAGGAAGAGACAGAGAGAGACAGAAGAGAAGATATGCAATTGCAATAAAGATCTAAATGTGATTTTCAGACCTCAACAAAATATGCAATTTGAGCAAATTAACATAACAGCTTCCCAGTTACCAGTGATGGACTCGCTCAAAAAGAATAATTCATACTACTGCTGCAATGGGTTAAAAAAGATGAAACCTATTCTCTTACTCACCAAACTGTGTCCGTTGATCACTAAGCCATACTCTCCATCGACGGTCTCATCAGCGACCATCTTGGACTTTTTACCCAGAATTCCACTTTCAATGATTACAGGCTCATCCTCTGAATCAGGCTTAATTTTCTTCCTTGCATTACTGAATACAAAGCGCAGAGAGCACCATATTAGGGGTTTATATGTAGATGTAACTATTTCAAAGTTGGCTCTTTAGTCATTTGCCTCTCACCATAGCTCCTGTTTTACTTCCTCGGATGAGTTTGCTGCCACTATGAAGACTTCATCCATCTCCTCTCGTAGGAGGTTGCACGAGTATCCAATGTTCTCCGCTGTCTCTGTTAAAATAATGAAAATAACATAAATTTTCACCTAAATCTAGTATTAAGATCAGGGCTGCCCAATTCTGGTCCTGGAGGGCTGGTCTGCAACAAATTTTGCAGACATACCAATCCTGGCAAGTTGGGTGAGTTGGGAAATCTGCAAATTGTGCTGCAGATTGGCCCTCCAGGATCGGAATTTGGCAGCCCTGATCTGTTTTTTTGCAGACGGTAATAGATCTGCTTATAATTATGTATACTTTTATTCTACCCTTTTAAATAATTAAAAAATGAACTCTGCCTAAAAAGAGGGAAACTGCTTCATCTCCATGAACTGAAGTTTTGCAATTAGCTTTAATAGTCTTATTCTGCTTTATTCTGCGTTATTCTCCTTTGTCTGTGCCCATCTTAAAAGAGCTTATTGCATTATGCGGTTTAGGACCCATGAAGAACAGAGCAGCACTCAGGAGTCCCTGAGTCATCATTGGTGACTCACCCTGCTTGTCACCGGTCAATACCCATATCCTTATGTCAGCCTTAGAAAGCTGCTCAATGGTCTGAGGGACACCATCCTGGAGCTTGTCCTCAATGGCTGTAGCCCCTAGCAGCTGAAATCATGCACAAAGAAAGAGATATTCATAACTACGGCACCCTCCGGTATAATAGATGAAGAATGCATTGAAAAAGCATAATAAAGCTTAAAAATACTAGACTCCCAATCACATGCATGTATATAGGGTTAGTCAAGTCTTAACTATTTTATATATACATATATGCAAATAATATTTGCTGTTCAGTTGTGTTGCATGCTAAGAGGAGCATTATGTGCTTTATTGACAGGGCCACCTGCATACCAGCAGGTCATTCTCTATCTCCTCATAGAGTTCATCCAGCTTTTCCTCACGGTCCTCCAGGGCAGTGCTGGCCTCATGGTGGCGGGCCTTCCAGCTTTGAAAGTAGGCCTCATCCAGTTCTTTGTGGGCCAGGACCAATGTGCGGAGTCCCTCACCCGCAAACTCCTGTGGCTCAGATAGGTCAGAGATGTTGGATATAGAGAGATGACACATTCACACACATGCAGAAATTCATGGTCAATGTCTGCCTGACAATGAAAGAGAGGGCATGCTGCAAACAAGAGGTACGAGTGACACAGTGACATGAGCGTGCTGTGATTGCACCACACACACAGACAACCCACCTCTCCCGGAAGGTCTGGGGGTCTCCCACAAATTAACAGCAGCTCCATGACAACTGCGAATGATGCACGATGTCCTAGAAATCTGTCATTAAGCTATTCAATTACGATGAAATTAGCCAGCCCCACACACTCAGTAAAATTTCCCTTACCATCTAGCCTCAGTCTGCAAACACCCCGGTATTACCATAATTCTGGCCAAGCCTAACCAATAGCCCTCACCTCTCACCAGTTATTCCTTACCCACCTCCCTGGAATCAGTAAGCCTAAGGTGGGATGTCTGCACATGAAGATTCACACACGCAATCAAAGCATCTCAAATGCACACATTTGGATTTCCATCTTTGTGGGGACTTCCTGATAATCCCATTATAACACAACTTGCATTTCCTTACACCATTCCAACAAACTGAGGTAACAAACAAAAAGGTTTATTTGTAACAAGTAGAACGTTCCACATGTTTAGTATTTCCTAATATGCATGAAGGTATTTGTTTCACGAGAGCATCCAAACAGCATTTATTTTCAAAAGTTTCTGTGTTTGTAGGGACATTTCCTCTAAATTTTTGTGCACAAATACAGCAAGTCCTACACAGCACACACACACACACACAAACACACACAGACCCCTAGACGCACACATACATGCAGGCATTTGCCTGCGTATCACACCGGTGTGACAATAACTCCACTCACATTCAGGTGCTCAGTGGTGATGTCCATAAGCTTGCTGCAGGAGGGGTGCAGTCTCTCATACACAATGGTGTCTGCGCCCTTGCAGTACAGCGAGAGCTTCCCCTCTGCACTTCGCACTATGGCATAAGGTAGATGGGAACACAGTAAGCTACCTGCTCTGCTCCTAGACGTAACACCGAATGGCTCTACACCTGATGTTGCTCCTGATGGTGCTTGTTTGTCATTTTGCAGTTCAAAATAAAGTAAGAGCATTGATGAGACAATTTATGCGAGATTTAATTCGAAAGGTGTCTCTTCGCTGTAGATGCACTCATGTGTTCCTCTGACACAAGTAGTTCATAAATGGAAATGCTTTTTAAAAAGCATAATTATTCCAGCATATTGAAAACGTACCAATGACAGACATCCTCTTGCGGACGTTGTTGAAATCCAGGATTGCCTCTAGATCGTAGCTCTTCTGAACGCCCATCTCCACAATGCTGATTGTCTCCGGGGTCCGGGACCGAAACACAAAACCAAAGTTTCGTGCAGCGGTGACTAGGGCGCCCTCATCTGGTGACTGGGCTTGGTACAGGAGCTCACCTGAGCAGGGGGAACCAGACCCGTTCAGTGACTGCCACTAAGGCTGTCCTGCAGTTCAACATATTAACACAGTCAACTAGACATTCCCCAGAATTAACCTTCAGGTTAGCATTACATTTTCATTGCAAAAATGAAAAATTACTATAATAATGCAAATTAGGTGGTGGGAGCTTGAAGCTAAAACCCCTGATGCATAGCATAAGGGTTGTCAAACCACCACATTAACAGGCTGTCAACACTGAAACTCATCCAGGAGGAAGGACCCAATGAGAAAAACTGGAAAAAAAATTATAAAAATGGGTATGAGTCATCAAACACAGATCATCAGTGCAACCGAGGAGACAAGGTGTCCATCTAACAGCACTACCCCTGAGTTCTTCCAGGCGAGCAAAATTTCAAAGAAGCTTTTCCCCTAGCCCTGACTAATGCATTTAAGTCAAATAATCTTTTGGAAATGTACAGCAATTTCTGCTTGAACTCGCCATCTTTTGGTCAAATTAGTTTCTACTAAAGTTAAGCAGCCATTAATATTTTACTTATGACTTGTACATTTTTACCAGTAGGATTATATGACTGGATATGAAGTTATACAACCTTGTTCCCTAGCACAGTTTAAAGAAGCTTTGGTTACCAGCTTAGTTACGTGGCTGATCTGGCCCCTACTGGCCAAAGCTTACCGGCCCTCTTCTCCTCTGCCATGACAGTGTGGCATAGTCCCAGTAGACGGAAGAACTCATGCACCTCCGGGTCCTCCAGCTTCACAGCCTCCACCAGGCTGTGGTCGTGGAAGGTGAACTTGGGATCAGCCAGGGAATTGTAGGAGAAGTCCACTTTCTCAGTCTTCTGCAAGGCCACAAGAAACACAACCATTATCATTCACAGTATTCATAAAAGCCTGGACAAGAATTCAAAACCCATATTGGTATTCATATCGGATTCTTTTTTGTAAAGTCTGAGGAAAGGTAAAATGCACCCTAGATTTCCATTACTTATGTTCCTTGGAATATGGAGGAAACATTTAAGAGGCCGTAACTATTGTCATATCCTCTGCATACTTTGTGTGGTTTTCACCATGAAGCCTAACTTAATAGACATTAGCTGACTATGTCTAAATCATAAATACTGATGAATATCAGTACTTTTGGTATCTCAGTAAGTATTTTAGTGGGTCAGGCCTATAATACCATACCATTAGTACCAAGTAAGTGTGTATTACTGTTGAGTGGAACAACATATGCCTGAACATTTCAGACCACTGCTTAGCCCACCTCTGTTATCTCGACTCTCTGTCCGGCAAAGTCCAACACATCACCTGAAAGAAAGATGACAGAGTAGATGAGCATGAATAACAGAGATTGCTGGTCGCACCTTTAAAGAGTGATGCATTGTTTGGGGCTGTAAATTATCATAACATCAGTGGGAAAATAGAAACAGATGAATGGGGAATTGAGAACCTCAGTCGAATCAAAAGCTGAATGCCTGTGCTTCCGTTAAGGCCCATTTTTTTCTGATTTAATGTTCATTCATATTATCTTGACGATGTACTTTGCAAATTCCAGATTGACATGGATCAGACCAGTCCCAGAAGGAACTTACAGAGAAGAGTCTCCTATAATCATCATAACAACAACGCAATTAAGCAAATGTGTATTCAGAACACTTATCTAAATTGTTCACATGAAGCGTTGCAGGCTTTTCTATCTGAGGATGATTTGATTACACAGAACTTGAAAGAATTTTATGACAAATAAAAGATGCATTTTGTCTGTCGCTGCAGCTCAGCCCTGATTTTTGATCATCATTTAACTGGAAGAATAGTAAGAATACGAATTTAACACACGCTAAAACCAGGATCATGAACACTGAATAGACACTCTAGTTCCAGCGAAAGTGCTGTATCATACCATAGGACTTTCCATTGATAGAGCACTTGTTGAAGGTCATGATGTTCTGGGTGAGTGTGCCAGTCTTATCAGAAAAGATATACTTGATCTGGCCGAGCTCCTCGTTAAGAGTGGTAGTGCGGGCCTCGGCGGGTGTGTCATTGCGAGGGTAATACATCTTTCTGTCCCAGTCAATGTAGAAGCTGTTACCCAGCCGAATGATCTCCACACTGCCACAAACAGACAGGAGGACAGACCACCATATTAACACTTACGCAGAATTACAGGCCGGCAAGTATACAAACAGATATAAATAAAATATAAACACAAGTTAATTTAAAATTGCAGATCTGTTCCAATTACTTTTAAATTAAACAGACTTTAGATTGCTCAGGTTGGTGGAGGGCAATAACATTTTTTGGGTGTCCATTTCACATAATGGACTTCAGTGCAGTAGCAGCCCATGGCCAGAGAAATACCTGGAGCACATGGACGTTTTCATATTTCATGAAAATTCATATTGGTTGGGATGGCACACTATTATTCAGATCATTTAAATGATTATCAGTAGCAGGAAGTATGCTTCTACCTGCACTGTTAGTGTGAAGTTGGTAGGAAAGGTGTAATATTACTGCTATTACAGCCCACTTGATCTGAAGGCGCCGATCTCAAAGGTTTTCCAGCTAACAGCAACTGTAACTGAATTACTGGCAGCAAGCTTTGGTTTGGGAACCTAAAATTGTTGTATGGCGTCTAAGGCTGGGTATTACTACTTTAAGTGAAGTCTAGCACATAATCTATCTCACCATGTAATTTTATTTTAACTGAGCACTGACATCAATGTTAGCAAACTGTCAAATGTGAAATACTGCTCTTGGAGCTTGCTAGTTAACATTAACAGTACCGAGCGAACTATCTAATGAACAAACACTGCAAGCAAAGATCCTTATTCAACACAACACTACAGCAGTATTAAGAATAATTTTATAAGCGTAAATAAGAATGAACTAATATTCTGCCTCCTTTATCACAGACAATTACAAATGCTTTGCAGAATTAATTTTGTCCAACCAGCAAAATCTCAATTCAGTAAATTCTGACAGGCTGAATGAAATAAATGTGATTGGCAGATGGAAATGGTGCAAAATTTAAGTCAATCAATTGGATGGGTAAAGCCCCTCCCCCCCGTACTCAGTCTTAGATCCAGATATGATTTAAAGCTACCCAAATATCTTTTGTTTTTCTGGGAACAATTAAATGATAACAAATAAGGACAGACACCCAGGGAGAAAAGTGGCTCCACACACATACAGACAAAAGCCACAAGTACTGAAACACAGGAAGCCACAAAAACACATGAATATAGGGGAGGGAGCCCACCTGACATAGAGAGATATGGGCACCACAGTGTTTAGGATGATGACATACGACCAGAAGGTGAGAAAGGCAGAAAAGGAAGCATTCACCCCTTCGTCCCGGGGCAAGAAGGCGGTGAACACAGTGCCCTCCTTGTACTCCCAGATACCATTTCCAATGGCTAGAATGGTGCACATGAAGGCGAGGAAGCCAAAGATCTGAAGAGTAGCAAACAGAGCCCCCTGTCAGAATGCAACACAAACCAGCTAGTTCCCAGCCAGGACTTATGAACCAATCAGTCTGCTGCTGGGGGATCATGTCTTCATACACTTTAGTGTTTTACTCAATTGTATTTACTGATGGAACCAAGCCTCTTATGTACACTGGTTCTCTTTTTATGATTGAAACCTTAAATTTTTTAGCAAAGAGCCCCATATGCTAGTTTCCGTGGGACCAGAACTCACACAGAGCACCAGCACATTCATGAGGTGGTCAATGCTTGTGCGCTTGAACGTTGTCTTGCCACAGTTCTGCATCAACTTGGTCTCGTGACCTAAAGACACAGATAAAGCCTCTTTGAAGACATACACTTTTAGAGCATATCATTTTACCAAAGGCTTAAATAATTAACCAGTCATTTTGACATACTAGCAGATGCTTCTTACCTCCAAAGATTACCAGACCAAAGCACCAGTCTGTATTCCTCAATCTGCAACCACGAAGGAGGATCCTCTCATTGTCCAGGGGGTGCTTCTGCTCCTGAAAGGTCAACGTGCCAGTGAACTTATCCAGCCTGTTGTTTGGAGGCTCACAGCGTACTTCACCTGTGGAGATGGCAGGGGGAGGGGGCAGAATAAGTAACACATCCTGACTCAATAACCATAGCTGGTGTTTCATAGCTAATTGGAGGATCAGCCTTAGTAACCATGGACCCAAAGATGTCCAACATCCTAGCCGGTGGATCAGCTTTATACAGTGGCTCAAAGTTGCCAACCCAGTGGGTCACATCTGCAATGTCATTCGTAAAGACCATTCCATCACCTGCCCTGACTGTAACTCTCCGAGGGACAGATTCAGACGTGCGTGTTGCTTTGATTCCTCTGTAAGCAGGACTTGGGTTGCTAGACCACATATGGTGTGGCTCTTGCTCAGAAATCGCTCTAACAAATGCCTCATTATCTGCACTCAGATCCCTTGCAGCCATCCTTCTCAATTCCCAGTCTAGATCTGAGTTGCCATCAAGCCTTGCACTGCGACTACTCTCGATAATATCTTAGTTGCCCAGCAGGATGAAGCACATCCATCTGGAAACACCAGAAACACCAACACAGCCCTCAGCAACCAGCAGGGTCTTATTATGCAACAAGTATGTGGTCAGTATTCACAAACTGGGAACTTCTGTAGCAGCCTCCAGCGTCTACCCACAAATATGTGATCGATCTACTTTGCTATACCACCAGTCCTGGAGAACCAAGTCATCTGATAAGGCTTAGAGCTCTGGAACCAGGACTCAGTGGCCCACAGATCCTGACCTTCTGCAAAGTCAAGGAACATAGAGCCACTTTCACCACGGTCCCCAGACTCGTGGGGACAGACACAATGCTCATAGCCAGCCCTGCCAGTGCCAGTGCTTGCACTGAAGTCACCCATGACCAGGGGAGTGTCACCTCCTGAGCACCCATCAACCACTGAGCAAAGTGATATCTCCCTCACCGAGATCACTCACTGCGGTTGGAGCATACACTCCCAGAGAGTGCCTTAATCTGCGTCTTATAACACACTCGTTGAAAGGAGTGACATTCGGACTCCATTGGGAGGAGCCGATCTGCCACAGCAACAGCAAACGCCTTGAGCATAGTGGCCGAAACACTGCACCAATAATAGGTGTACCCACCTACAGAGATCTGCCCGGCTACGTACCTGAGGTAGTGCCACCATGCCCATCATGCCTGAGAGACAAGCTGTTCCACACACCTTCCCAGATGGGCCGCCTTAAAATTAGGACCCAAGTGCCGACATGCAGCGGGCAACACTTACGATCCCCAACAGGCCTGACCCCACTGACTCTACGGTGGTTTCACCTCATTAGGGGATGACACCCCAAGGGCTCACCCATATCCCTTCATGGTGCATTCAACCTTCTTGTAGGCAGCTGCAGGTTGGAGAACCACTTGCAGAACCACTTGAGTTAAACACACAAAAAACGCTGTACGATATGCTGTTAAACACCGCATGAAATGCTTATGCTCATGATCTCCACAGAGACTAGAAGCCTGTCTGCGTGGATGCTGCTATCACCCGGCATCAGGAGAAAGTATCAAACAACATATCGCTTACAGATCACAATTCAAAGATTATTACAGAATGTGCATCAAATTGCACCATTGTAAAGTCAGAACATTATAAGTCGAACCATAATCAAACATCATAAAGTGAAGAGCATTGTATTTAAGAATAATCTTCTTTTATACTGGAGAATGAGATAAAAATCCTGAGGACTCCAATACTGGGTATGGTTACCCTGATATAAGGCCCCAGCCCTGATTTGCCACTGGTGTTCTCAGCTCAGACTTACCATTGAAGGCAGCCAGCTTCGCAATGTTGTCTCCCATTTCCCCAGTCACTGTTAGTGACTGTTTCACTTTCAGGTTGGTCTCCCTGCAGGGGGTGAGAACAGAAACATTGATAAACTATTTCAATATGAAAGCAGTGATAAATCATCACAAAAGTAAGACAGCATAACTCAGCAAGTCTGATGCTTCTAAAATTTTATGCTGTCACAAAGACATAAATTTCCCACTAAAAGTGTGACTAAGTATAAGAAAAGTGTGTTAAATCACGAGAGAATACAATAAAATTTTACAACACGTAAAATGGTTGACATGTTCAGTCTGTCTGTTCCAAATTCCATTTTAAGCATGTGCCTCATCACATTACATTAACAGATGCTTTTATCTGTACAAATGCAAAAGCAGTGGCAGCCTGACCCTGGAGAAATTGAAGTTAAGGGTCTAGCTCACATGTGGCGAAATCACCAGCAACGTTCTAATCTCACGCACAGGGTCATAAGCTGCAGAACCATACAAAGCCCAACTGCTACAAAGGTACTGACCCATCTAGCTCGGCTGTCTCGATGTAGACGAGGTTCAGGGGTTCACTGCTAGACAGCAGGAGCAAGTCAGCCTGGAAAGTCAGATAGGTGCATATGAGTCACATACATGACTATTCTTCCTGGGAATGAATGAATGCACATGATGCAGATATGCTTACAGAGGGCTGTGAGTGCAAGCATCTTGTCAGCTCCCAGGCAGTGAGCGTGTGGGGGCCACTCACCGTTACAAACTGGTTGTTTTCCAGTTTAATGATATCTCCCACTTGAACATTCATCCATTTCTCACTCCTTAGCCTGCAAGAGGAATAATAGAGTATGGAGGCTTTCATATAATGTAATTACACTAAATACAAGTCATTTAATAGTGTCAGTTATGTTGAAGTTTAACACCTACAGTTGAAACCAGATATTTACACTTCAGAAAAAAACACGAAGACTTTGTGTCCTTGAGTGTTTGAAAGGCGCTATATAAATAAAACATTATTATTATTATTAATAATAATAAACATTAAATCAGAGTAAACTTTTTCTGTTTTAGATCAATAAATATTAACATATTTTTTGCATTCGTTAAATGTCAGAATTGAGAATTTTTATGTTTTTTTTATCACTTTCATCAAAGTCAGAAGTATACATGCACTAAGTTTATTGTGTTTAAACAAAAAGAAAACTCTAGATGATTCCATTCTGAGCTTAAGAAGCTTCTGATGGGTTCATTGATTCCATTTGAGTTAATTGGTGGCACACCTGTGAACGCATATAAAGGCACACCTCCAACACATAGCTTCTTTCTTTGAAAAGAATTGTGGAGCTCCACAAGTGTAGTTCATCTTTATGTGCAATTTCCAGATGCCTGAAGGTCCCACGTTCATCCGTTCAGACAATAATACACAAGTATAAAAAAATGTCCAGCCATCATTCCGCTCGGGAAGGATATGGATTCTGTGTCCCAGAGAGGAATGTTTTTTAGTGTGAAATGTGTGAATCAACCCCAGAATAACAGCAAAAGACCTTATAAAGATGCTGGCTGAAACTGGTAAGACAGTGTCATTATCCACAGTAAAATGAGTCCTGTACCACCATGAGCTGAAAGGTTACTCTGGGAGAAGAAAGCCATTACTTCAAAACCACCATAAAAAAGCCAGACTACAGTTTGCAACTACATCTGGGGCCAAAAATCTTAATTTCTGTAGACATGTCCTGTTGTCTGACGAAACAAAAATTTTACTGTTCAGTCATTATGATAAACGGTATATTTGGAGGAAAAAGGGGGAAGCTTTGAAGCCTCAGAACACCATCACAACTGTGGGGGTGGTAGTATAATGTTGCGCTTTGCTGCAGAAGGGTGCACTTCACAAAATAGATGGCATCATGAGAAAAGAAAATTATGCAGATGGATTGAAGCAACATCTGAAGACATCAGCCAGGAAGTTAAAGCTTGGGTGCAAATGGGTCTTCCAAATGGACAATGACCCCAAGCATACCTCCGAATTAGTTACAAAGTTGCTTAAGGACAACAAAGTCAAGGTATTGGAGTGGCCATCACAAAGCCCTGATCTCAATCCCATAGAAAATTTGTGGGCAGCACTGAAAAGGCGAGTGCGAGCAAGAAGGCCTACAAAAATGATCCAATTACACCAGTTCTGTCAAGAGGAGTTGGCCAAAATTCCAGCAAAGTATAGTAGAAAGCTTGAGGAAGGATACTGTTTCGGGGCAATTCTACAAAATACTAAGGAGGCGTATGTAAAGTATTGACTGATGAAAGTAATAAAAAAAATTCTCTCTCTATTCTAACATTTACAAAAATGTTAATATTTATTGATCTAAAACAGAAAGAGTTTACACTGATTTAATGTTTGTCAGTAAAGAAAAAAAAAGTTTTGTGTTTTTTTTTCTGAAGTGTATGTAAATATCTGGTTTCAGCTAGAGATCGACCGATATATCGATTCACCAATATTTTTCCCGACATTTAAGCATTTTACCATAATTGGTTATCTGTTTTTCTAATATCGGGTTCACCGATAAACGCCGCCATCTTGTGGGTGTTTTGAGAATTACGCGTATAATCACCATTGCAGCTCGGTGTCTGAGGGGAAACAACAACTGCATGCACAGGTAAAGTATACTTACTTGCTTTGTTATATTTAGTAAACTTTATTTAACATAACGGCTATTAATGCACAAATTAGATGTGTTACGTAAAAGACAAACTCAGAGTCAAGTAAGATAATCCGTGAAGTCCTGTCACAATAAAGACGTAACTTTGCCTGAATTAAAAAATATACAGCCATTAATAAGCACATGTTGTAAATAAAAGTGCTGAATTTAATTCTTTCTCATGTTGTCTATATGCTCATCATTAGTCTCGTTTAGTTGGTCGGCTAAAATAATCCATCAAGTCCTATCCCAATAAATATGTAACTTTGCATGAATTAAATAATTTACAGTCATGGATGAGTGCATCTTGTAAATAAAAGCGCTTAATTTAATCCTCTCTCTGTTTTCTACATGCTAATCATTAGTCCAATAAAGACGTAACTTGCCTGAATTAAATACAGCCACTAATGAGCGTCTATATGCTCATCATTCGTCTCGTGAAGTTGCTTCCATTTTGCTGTTCACTCACCGGGTTGATGCTCATGAAATGCTCCAGCACAGCCACCGCATATAACTTTTAACAAGATTCACTAAAACACCCCGAATTGTATTAACATTTACTATATAACCATCATTCCGCTAATAAACATCTTCTAAATAAATATAACTACGTTTTTCAAAAACGTAATTGTGATATAACATATCAGAAAAGCAATAAAAAAAAGTATGTTTTGTGTGTTATATTTCAATATTTCAGAATATTATTCAGTAAATTAACATTATCCAGCAAATTATTCTTCACTCTTTAGCCTATAAACGGCTTTATAAACCTAATAAAACTGTAGTTCAAAATGAAGTTACATTTCTGCAAAGTTGATATGACTCCTGTGCTTGAAAACAGACATTCTATATTTATTTTACTTATTGGTAATGTTCAATTCAGTGGTGTTGTAATCATTGTGCCAAAACAGAAGTATAACAGTATAACAATAATTAGTATCGGTATTGGTGATAAAAAATCAATATCGGTCGATCACTAGTTTCAACTGTAGCTGCTTCAACAGACCGTAACAAGATGTAGAGCATAGTTATGCCCAAATCTGTGTGAAAAGTTATGCTGCCCTCTAGTGTTTTAAAATGTAAAACCTCGCATTCATTCATCTAACAAGTTAAGTACAAGCAGTCCCCATATTACGAACGAGATCCATTCACTGTTCTATCCATTCTGTCTCGAAATTGTGGGTATGTGAGAAAAAAATAATAATACAGTACATAATAAAAAAATCATTATACAGTAATAATAAAAGTAACGAGACACAGAGCTGTACTTAACGTCGAGACGACGAATTGCTGAAGCTGCGCAATGTTTTCACTAAAGTTTTGAGTGTCCGTTATTACGAACCATTGCATTTAACCTGAATTTTTAATATAAAAGGCGTCTTGGCAGTCCGTTCGTAAGTACAAGTTATCCGTTATCGGACGTTCTTAACCCGTGGGCTGTCTGTATACACACATAGACCACAGAAAAGTTTCATGGCCAGTTTCCTGTTTTTGAGGACTTTCGGTGATCTTGCAGAGGAGTATAAGTTGCAACACTATGCCATGATTCTTACTCATCTACTGAGTCAAATGGCATTAGAGTTGTAGCATCTGAAGAGCATTTACATTAAGGATTCTGTATAATCCAGAGGACTGCACTAAAGTAATTCCATGAGTTTTATATAATCGAGGTTAAACACTGTAAATCTGAAAATATTTTACAAACGTGTTTCAGAGCTGGGTGAATTATCATGAATTCTGGCATAAAAAAAGACTGATGTGAGACATTGTGGGACATTACTTGACCAGAGTAAATGCAAGAGACATGACTTGATGCTGAAAAGAGGTTTTAAATGTCTGTGTGAGACAATGATGGTAAAATATGTAGCTACTAACGTCCCAAAATAGTGTCCAAAATTATAGCCTGAACTCCTGAAGGTTCATAATCTTAACACAGCAATGTCTCAATTATGGGCTTTAAAAGAAAGCATGAACTCACTCTCCGTTGATCAGGACATTGACCAGACGGTTGTTGACCTGCTTGTCACTTCTGTGCCTGTTCTGGAATGGCAAGAGAGATAAGAATATTTTTAAAAAGACTTTTAAAAAGGGGAAAAGAAAGCATACCTTCATGGTGCCCAAAATCTCTAGCAGTGCCTTGATCTCGATATAAACACTGCACATTCACTTCACATTTTTGCCTCCTGAAAGTGTTTCTGATAAGTGTTACGTACAGTAGATTGACCCACTTAAAAGTTTACTTTATTTCCATATTTTTGAAATTCCTCATGTTAGCTGCTGCAACCATAGTCATTAATTAACTAATAATGCTCAAACAGTCTTCAACTGCTGCTGCACCAAGGCAGGGCTGAGGTGTTTGTATCTTAATGCCAGAAATAATTATATACTATTATTGACTGACTCTTCAAGGACAGAAAGTTGAGCATCTAAACTAAAGATGAATTACCAAGTTAAAGTAAAACAAATAATCTATGAAGAATATATAAATTTTAACAAATGGAAAAAACAGCATTATGAATAACTTTGAGTCACATATTCTACTTAATTTATCTAAAATTAAGGGAATAAACATGACATGCAAAAATAAACCAATGATAACAAAACATGAATGGATTAAATTTTTTTTAACACTAATTTTTGCACTTCATGGGATTTTGGCTGGAATCCCAAGAGAATAATAGTGTATCAATAAGGAATACAATGCCCAGTGTAAAAAAACTTGCAGTACTTGTAAGGAAGCATAATTCTCAAAAGTCGCTAAGTGTTTTCCATTCGACAACTAAACTAAACAAATGACTCTAAAAGGAAGGTCCATCTTTCGGGCACTGGCTCAACTCACAATGTCGTCACTGGCATCTTTTGCGGCTGTGATTGACAAGACCAGGACCAGCGGTACCACGGTGGTGAACCAGGAAAGAGAGGAAATGGCCGGAATCAGCTGAAACAGGACCAGCGGCAGCCAGAGTTTACATACAAGCACATGGAGGAAATGAATGGTACACTATACATGTAAAACATATTAGGAATATAAACTTGCAAACACCAAAAGAAATGTTAATATCAAGGATAGTAAATCCTAAAATGGTGCATTTAAATGGACACAGTATACTGTATTAAGGCATTAATCGTGTGACACATTAAGAAAATAGATTATGTAAAACGATGAAATGTCTTGTCTTATCCCTAGTGAGATAATTAGGTATATGAAATAGGTTTATTGAATACACTGTGAACATTCTATTACTTTGTGAACTAAATTAATGGATTTTTACAAATTATTAAAAATTAGATTATGTTCTCGTTTGGAGATTGAAAAAACTTGCACATTGATTTAGGCCTGTGTGTGTGAGAGGTAGGGGGTGGGGGGGGTGGTTATTGGATGAGGATTTGGTCACCTGGAGGATGAGGAGGAAGAGGAAGTAGGCATTGGCTATTCTCTCGAACTGCTCAAATAGGTTCAGAGGCAGGAAGGTAATCAAGTTGTATTTAGAGGTTTTGATGCCATTTGTCTGAAGGATGGACAAAGGAAATAGGGACATGCGTTAGAACAGAGGCAGAAACAGATGATACGAATTCAGTTTTCTCTTTCATTGATAGCTGGTATCAATCAAATGGTTCATCAGTTCATCACATTCTTAAAGACTTACTTTATAGGGCATTGGGTAAACAAAGACTTTTTCTAATACAGTCTGTGTAACAACAATACTAAAACTCTGTAAAGTAAATGGTGCAAACAGGAACTGTATATATTTTTATCAATATATACAAGGGTTGGACATCGAAACTGAAACACTGGCAAATACAGTATCTGAGGTTTCACGCCTCAGTATCTGCAGGGCTTGGTAGCCAGTCTTCAGATTGCACGCTCCATCAGTAAGAGCAGAGTGTGAAAGTTGAATTAGCAGAGCAGTAGCACGGCTGCACATAAAATACTGGAAACCACATAATATAATGGGAAACATGTCAGTTCAAAAGAGGACAGATTGTTAGTGTTCGTCTTGCTGGCACATGTTGCAGGCAGGGTAAAGTCGGCATACCACCATGAAGGATGGACCACATCCAGCAGGAGTAACTGTGGACCTAAGAGGAAGCTGAAGGGATGCCCAGGCACTAATCCAGACTGTATCCAAAAAGCATAAAACTACATACTGCTTTAAGTAGTTCACTGTAGTGCAGTGCACAGCATTAAGCGGTCATTTTTCTTTTACCAAACTTTCCAATGAATGGAATGTTTTGGAAAATGTGAAAACATATTGTTCCAAAAATAAAGTTACGCAATTTTCTTTTTTAGAAAGGCCAGGAAAGACAGGACAGTTCTATAAAGGTGATTAATTAGCTGTCAACATATACTGAATACATGTTTTTGGCAAAATGTTTCAAAAACAGAACAACAAAAACGATGAATATGTCTGAACACTACTTATATTTCTATGCTGTATTAATATCCAGAACACTAAAAACATTCAGTTTTTACTATTCAACTATGCACATTTAAAATATGTTGCGCACAGTGTGCTCATGTTTAAATGATTTAATAGTGTGAATACACTAACTGCAATACTGGGCAAAGCCTGTGTATCGGTTCCTGTTCTGACCACTCCCCTTAACTTCTGAACAGGAAGCGCAGTTACAATTTGATCCCAACATTTAGCAGTCCTTTTCTTTCTCTAGCACACTGATATAATACATTTGCTGATGATTTTTACATAGCAGAACACCATTTTCATTGCAGGAGAACAGACAGCTGTACAATTAAATAAAAAATAACTGATCAGAAGCATATGTTTGAATGTTACAAAAGTCTTTACTGCTCATGGACACTGCTTTGCCTCCCATGATGCCACAATATAAAAACCATGTGCTGCTTATAGCATAATTCCGGGTCCATAACTGTTATGTGCTTTTCACTGCAGCATGGCACAGTGGAGACCAGAACAGCATACAGTGCTATATACAGTACTCTTAATAGTTCTAGTTACATTCACAAGTAATACATTCCTTTGTCTTGCATTTAGATTAGGCCTATTTACACACATAATTATAAACTGGAAACAAAACATTTCACACTTGGCAATATTTAATATTCTGACAAAGAAAAGCATGTTACAATAGTTTCTGAAAAAGCCCTGCAGATGATTCCAGTGCTTACCGCATATTTGTAGGAAAGATTGAGCTCTCTGTCATTAGCTCGTAGGTTCCTCTCTTCCTCTGTTAGGCAAGAGAGACACGTTGTGTTAGGCAGAAGCAGTTTACACTATACGGTGACATAACGGAGTAACACTTACCTCTGAAGAGATTTTGCTGCTTCAGATGTTCAACAAAATACATTGGCTATAAAAAGTTTACCTTGGTTTGAAGCAAAGTTTACCCTGGTTGAAGCAAAATATATCGCCCCAAACGTGTTTTAATGTTTCTGGAAGTGTGTTTTACAGCGTGATACTTTATTGTTTTGCTTTAAAATAACCACAAAATATAGCATGACTTGAATAAAAAATGAGTAACGGTCCAGTGGGTTGCCTTTTTGTGTGTCGCCTGCTCTGGCATTAACCACAAGATCTGAATATCCTGGCTGGTGAGGAAGCCGAAAAAAAGCTTCAGCTTGGGCGGCTGAGAAAATGAAAGCCGGAGGTTTGCAGTGCGTGACATCAAAATTGCAAAAGATGTCATGTGACCAAATTATTTTTTATTATTCATTGGCCATTTCATTTAAGTGTCTGCTGGTTCAGTGTCTCCTCCCTAACCCACAGAATTTTATGCAACAAACTACACACAGTTCTTTACATATCTTAATTGAACAAACCCGACTCTGAATTTGCCAGATATTCTGAATTAGCTAAAATATGGAGTCTCTTCTGTCTGGGCCACTCTGTTGCAGATTTCCCCTGTATTTTGAATTATGCATGTGGTCCTCAGCAAACTTGAGCTATACAGTAGTGTTTGATTAAATGTCTTCCAGAGTAACCTCCCATGAACATCATTCTGGTTCAGTTATAATAAATTCAAGAATACAGATATTATCAAGTGCGAGAGATGCTTAGCTGTCTCTCAGCGTGCCCTTACAATGACCGCTGTAGAAGACCCACGTCTTGAGCGCGAGGCTGAATTGGTAAATCTGTGAATTGGTAATCTGTCTAACAGCTGACTGCTAGTGTCTTTACACATTTTTGCTTCCTTTCTGGCAGTCTGCAGCTCGGAGGGTTATGAGTCTGTGCTCAAGTCTAAAGGTCACTAGGTTCAGTTCCTGTGGCAGCCGTAGTATAACTGTTAAGATCTTGAACAAGGCCCTTAACCTTAACTAATCCAGGGTCCCTATAAGAAAACAGTAGACCCTCTGCTCTGAGCCCAAACTTTGCTCTCTTACTTAGAAATTATGCAGTATGTGTGTCTCATAGAAGAATTCCTATGTAGATGCAGAATGGCAAGTAAAATACAGATATGAGCTTCTGCATCTCTTCTCTTGAGGAACTCTCTCTTAATAAGGACATATGGCACGTATTGTGCAGAACTCCATTGTCAAAAGCAAGCAAGTAAGCAACATTTGTGCAAGTTTGTATGGCCGGGTGGGTCAGACACACACTTCAGTTGTCACACTGAACTCTCTTCAAGGATTCAGCCGTCTTCGCTATGTTATGTTCTCTGCTTGTGAACTATAGTGCACAAAGAAAATTGCCTTCTAGAATCAATAAAGTCAAAATTAATCTTAATCTGAAAACAATTCAGAGCGGACTCTGCTATATAATCGTGTAGCAAATCACCACTTTGACTATATTTTATATTTGCGCTGCACATATCAGATCTTTTTCTAAGAAAACTTGGAGACATAACAGATCTACTAATACCACACAATTTTAATGAGCATTCCTACCAATTTTACATATCAGATCATCCAACCATTTTCTGAAACTGTTTATTCTTCTAGGTCATGGGGGGTCCAGAACCTATCCCGGAACCTATGGGCACGACGTAGGGAAAAACCCAAGACAGGGGGCCAGCCCATGGCAGGGCACACTCATACATGCACACCTATGGGCAATTTAGTAACTCCAATTAGCCTCAGCATGTCTTTGGACTGTGGGGGGTTACCAGAGTACCCGGAAGAAACTCCATGACGACACGTGGAGAACATGCAAACTCTACACACATGTACCCTGGGCAGTGATGTGAACCCTGGTCCCAAAGGTGTGGGGCAACAGTGTTAACCACCGTATCAGATCGTTAAATATTAAATGCAAAATTCAGTGAACCAAACTGAATTAAATGACAGTACAATAGCTACAGTAAGTCTTCCCGCTCTGAAAAATGGCATAACATCAGCACAGTTATGACCTACCTTTCTTTTTATTTTTCCCATAGCGTAAAGCAAAGAATGACATCACTGAGCCCATCCTTCATTCCGTGCATCCATAGTATGTCTGTGTGGGGAGGGAAAACATCAGCATTGCTGTAAATGGAAATATCTCTTTAACCACATCAATCCAGGCATTTAATGTGTGTGCATCTTGTGAACCCCCCCCCCCCCATGATAACCACAAAACAATACAATTCAACACACAATATTTAATTAGCTTATGATATATAGCTCAAAATTGCACTGAATGGTAGGGATAGAATCCTGGAATATTTGTTATTCTGTCTGTTTTCTCTATGCGCAGCAAGAGTCAGGCCTGACGCCTATCCCAGCAGCCACTGAGGTAACAGCCTAGGTGGAATGCCAGTCTATTATAGGTCACATACAGTATTGCCAGGTCCACTTATTATATGCAACTTTGGGTTATTATTCCTGAACTTGCTTATAATTTCATTGAATTTCTGGTTGCATTTTATTGGCCTTGTTCTTATTTTGAGGTTGTGGTTTTAGGGCTTTTTAACCTAATAATTTTTTTTGTAGTACAACAGATTTAATCATTTGAAGAAATTCTAATATTAATGACAATTGTAGACCCAGCCCATCACTGACAAAAATGATTGACAGCTGACATAGACTTACATGCATAAAATAGCTTAAAACTTAAATGACATCATGCCATCTAACTGTATTTTGACAGTATTTTTATTTTCTGAAGCAATGCCATTTATTCACAGAGCAGGGCTGTGGGTGGATGTACAATCATTTGTATCACTTGATTTAAAGTTAATTTCTGGCCAGAATTTGACACTGAATGTGTTGTTAAAGGTTAATTAAGAGTTTCTTTTTGTTGTGATGTTTTTGGGTTCAGTATTTAATGATTTCTGTAAAATGTGCCACAATGGATTATTTTTGGCTTATGGCAAGCCGTAAGGGGTTATTTTATTGTCACACTAACAAAAGAAAATGACAAATTAAAACTTTGTAACCATATTATGCATGTTATAGCTACAAGGAGCCCATGTAATACGGCAAACAGGACAAACTGTGTTCCATGTTGTTACATGTATGTATATCAAGCTTAATATTGGGTTTGATTTCTCCAGCTGTATTTACAAAGTGGGCTTATTTAGGGCTTGTTTTAAGGGGTGAGGTTGCTTCTTTGTCTCGTAAGATTTGACAACACTGATCACACAGATTTACAGGCAGTCTAGGCAGTGATGACAGCTAGCCTGACTGCATGTCTTTGGAATGTGGAAACCATGAAACATTGGGAGTACATGCAAAGCCCACACAAACAGAGAGTTTGGGCAGGGAACAAATGCCTAATGCTAGAGGTGTGAGGCCACAGAGCTACCCACTGAACCACCACCACCAGCCATAAAAGGATGATTTTAATTTTACATTATCGGCATTTTACATTATCTTAACTGTTGAAAAAAAAAACAAAGGTTTGGAACTGAAACGTGAAACTGGCAGAATAGATTAATTTGTGGTTGTGCATTTGTGAAAACACGTATGATGAAAATGCCGAAATTGTGCTCCTACTAGTGTCACGCTAACCCCGACATATGTCTGATCAGATATAGGGTTGTTTCATGCATTTATCTTTATTCAGAACCATTTGGTGAATTACCTTATCTGCATAAACTGCACACAATAGCAGCTCCTTTACAAAAATTGAGAGCACAGGTGAATTTCTGTTTACTTAAAGTGTCACACTTTGTTATCTGACATCGTTAACCATAAAATATTAACCACTCACACCCCCCCACCCCCAACAAGCACAAATATTAAAGAGAGGAGGGGATGGAGGAAATGTTCCTTTTCTTATCCTATCTGCAAAGTTTCAGGAATCATAGCAGGCTTTAAATAAAGTGCAATGAAATAAAACTGCAATTGCGTAGCACTGGACGTCAATGTGTGACACCTTTCTGCTAAACACCACATATATCACCCAGCCTTTAACTACACTTTCTGATTCCTCTTTAATGAGCAAAGGGGTAGTACCAGTATGCTGTACCAGTACCAGTATGTTGGCAGCATAGTCATTAGTGAAATATGAACTACAGGCCTGCGGCCTTCAGAGATACCTCCTATTTCTGTAAACACTTAGCCTATTTAATCAAGTTTCTTTTTGTGGTAAAATATTTGGTTATTAATAAAGATTATAGGGCAGGGAAATTTATTGTTGCTATCAATGGAATGGATATTGCTTATGTATTTGGTATCTAGTGCAAGCTGATATCAAAGGCAACAATGGAGGTCCTCAGCCTACTTTGTTATGCTGTCACTCATTAGTCCACGCCCCTCTCAGTTGATGCCATGCTCCTAAGCCAAATTAGCGGCAATAGTCTGGACTGAAAAAAATACGATCTGAAATTGGGGATGAAAAAAAGATCTGAATGTGGGAAAAAAATCTGAAGCCAAAAAATTTGATTTGAAACTGTAAAAAATAAGGTCTGAAAACTTCAAAAACCAAAACTGATTAAGTACCCAGAGGGAAAATCTAATTTAAAAAATTTGAGAAAATTAATATGTTGCGGTAATGAGTGAGTGACAATGACCCATATAATCCCCTTTGTGTTAATTCTAAATTAATTTGGAAATTCACTGCATAAATATATTACGTGAAATTAATTACAGTCACAGAAAACTATGCAATTAGTTTTTTTTTATCCATTCACAGTCCTAAAAGTAACATTTAATTTTTTTGCAACACCAAAAAAGATTTATGCTGTTTCATATATACTTTTTGCCATGTCAGGCAGCCTTCTCTGTGTTTCCTATTTACAGCAGTAACATGATGCTCTTGGGTGAGTCTCATTGCACTAATACCACTAGAATCTGGACTTAAAAGCAGTGGAGGGGTGGAGTGGGGAAAGGCAAGAGGAGTGGAGGAGAGCTGGGACTGCAGTCAGGGAAAGGCAGCTATGTGGGTGAAGGCTAAAGTGTGTATACAATTTTTGGCAGACTCTTTATAGTCTATTTTTCAACTATTTGTAAACCTAGACTGGGGTTGTACTGTAATTTAAACACTCTTATCACAAGCTATTATCATTTCACAAGAATACATCAGTCCCATCTGCAGAAGGATTCTTTTCAAATATGAAAAGAAAAACTAAAAAGAAAGATCATTAAAAAGATCATTTAAATATGAAACTCCATCTGCATCACAAAATTGTAATATTAAAAATCTATTTACTACATGTATTTACCACACTAAACAATAAAACATTAGTCATTGTCTGCATTTATCAGCATACAGGATTTGGTTAGAATGGTTATTTATATATCAGGAAATTAACAATGAGTCTCACTGGCCAGTACAAAAACAGCTTCCATTTCTAGTTCAGTTTTTTGGAAGAAGAAAAAAATCACAATGCATTATGCACATTTGTGTACCTTCAGGTGAAGCAAACAAAGGAAAGGGTGTCTTTGTTGTTATACAGTTTCATTGAGAAGCTAGCAGTGTCTGCTTTGATTCACACACATTTTGAAATATAGTTTCGGATCAGGAGACCAGCTTTTCAATGTCTTTGGGATCATAAAAATTGTAGGCAGAAATCTCTCATCTCCACAAAGCATGGTCAAGTAGGTAATTAAAGTCAAGTAGACAATTAAAATAACATAACTGAATTAATATATGGAAAGTGAAATTATAATTAATATATGGAATATATAAATAAAAAAATATATATGGAAATAAAAATAACAAAACGCATGTAAAAACTAAACAGAGCGTTAATTAAAAGCAAAGATTAATTCTGTCCAGAGGATGAATCGGAGAACAACTGCCTTTGCTGAGTAGCTTACAATAAGTACTGAGGGTCTGTTTGAAAGCATCTTGACCATGTAAACTCTGCCTGTCTTAAATTTGAGAACAAATACAGGGAGGCAGGTCACAGAAGACATGTGACCTGTGGAATAATAGTTAATAGTTACTGTAACTAAAGATATGACAACGATTATGTGTCATGTGTTTTGTGCTCAGTCTGAGGTTTACATTTTTAAACACTAGGAACGGCATATTGATGAATTTTCCCGTTTACCAGTCTCAGTTTATTCGTGTCACTCCCCTGTACTTTGAACAGCTCCCGACATTTTCTACACAATCGTCACAGAGCAAATCGGTTCCAGTGAGAATCTAACAGAAATTCCCCAGCTACTGAGACAGTTACTGAGCACAGAAGAAGCAGAGGGAACCTTACCAGCCTCCACAGGCCATCCAATGTCCCCCCAGGTTATGCTAGCAGGCAGGGGAAAGTCCTTCACATTCCCCAGTCGGCCTTTTCTTTCTTCTTACTCTCCTCCCCAGATCCAGACACATGGACTGGCCCCGGACGGTGGGTGGGAATCTGAGCCGGAGTTTACTGGCAGCTCAACCCAAACATACATACACGAAGATAAACACATGCGGCCGACTCTCCCGTCACCCTCCTCCCGAACCTTCCCTTCCCACTCTGCCCTCCAGCCCTGCGTTAGCAATCTCGGCTCCAACTTCCTGGTTTCTCTAATGTATAACTTTCCTGGAAGCTAAAAAAAGGAAGCCGTCTTTTTTTTTTTTCTTCTGTTGTAGAAGCCCATCCTACCAGGCACCTTCTAACAGCACACACTCAGTCAGCTCCTGCCAGATGTTTTCACTCTTCTTCGCTCTACCCCAGGCTAAAGAGTAATCGTATTCAGATGCAGCACACAGAACTGCACCATTTCATAGCTTTCTAACTTAAGGCTTTACAGCCATGGTAAACATAGTTACAGAACACATAACTATTCTTGTGTGTAAATCAATATTATTCGTATATTCTTAGTTAGGAAATGGAAAGTCTCACAAGAAATTCAGATGAAGTCTGGGGAATGCAGACTCAAAAATCAAACAAGTCTTGATTTAACAGTTCGATTGATTTTAAACATTCCTGGATACTGATTTAGTGTAGACTTGTAAGTTCTGTCTTGCAATATCCAAAGTCAGTCTCACTACCAATGTAGTTCAAAAGTCGCCTGGGGTTTTACTACAATATAACACCAAGTTCCTCAAATTGCATTAATCAGAATATTTGCTCAAGACTTACAAAGATGTACTGTAATGCTCAAACTAACTCAGAAATGATTTTGCCAGGGAGAAAACTGAACCCTGAACATTTGTTTTGAGGATATGAAAGGAGTAACAGTAAAGTACAGGATTACGTATGAGGTAATCCAAACCATGCAGTTATAGTCAAACACCGACAGCTTTGAATATGGTTATAGCCTACCATCAATGAGCTTGTACTGAAGCTGGATTTGTCATATTGTCATTATACATAAAAATTTCCTACATCTGGGAATAATACCATTACTAAATGGACATGCAGTCACAAAACTTAAAGTAAGATCAACACTATTTTATGAAACATAACAAGAAAAAATTTGGTATGAATTCACATATTATTGCTTTGAAAATGAATTTTGAACTAAAAATGAATTTAAAACTATGAGTGCTGAATTCTCAGCTGCATAGAATATTTGTCTTATCCTACAAAAAATTCAGCTGAGCCAGACCTACATTCAAAATATCCCGCTATCAATAATTTACATAATCTTTCATAGTATTTTTTATATACATTTATTCTTCTAGCTCAGTTATTCTACTTTATTCATACTTACTAATGATCCAAAATCTTTATGCAATCACCTACACTTATAAAATGCTTTATTATTCCTTCTAACAAGCAGAAAGGATAGTTTCAATAGCGTATTTGAAAGGAGACTTAAAAACACCAGCTCTGGACTTTGTACCTGAGTTCATTTTTTATGTTGGTCTTATCATTGGTTGTAATATTCAGTATCAGATGTTATAATTCAAGGTTAAAATCATTCTATAACCCATGTTAAGCCTCACTACGTTAGCAATCTATGTTTGCTAAAACCTTAATGAAGATGATGCTTTTTAGGATACTGATGAAGTGCTTATATTTATATATAATATATAATATATATATATATATATATTCAGAATTCATTATATGGAGTACACAATGACTACCTCTGTCAAGAGGTCAGCGTGACCTAACTGGCACGTTTCAGTAACGCTACAGGTGGGTGCCCACAGTTTTCTGTGACCCAATGACTGCATTGGAAACCTGTTACAGAAAAACCATGCTATTAATACTATTAACCTTAATAATCCTTATTGTTAAATAAATCAAATGCACTTTAATCACCATGAAACAAACCTGGTTAATGTCTTTTTTCTGTATATCGCAGTCATCCAGGAAGTAGGTGCTTAGTAAGGGATGGTCCTGAGTAGAATCCCGGTAAATCTGAGATCAACTTCCCACAGCGAGAGCCAGCATAAATCTCCCTCTTCTTCAGAAACTCCTGGATTCCCTACCTTGGAAAAATTCCCTGCAGCTTCAGTCCACAGCGTGCCAGAGAGAGGAGAAGGTGTGAGCAGAGGCAGATGAAATCCTCTGATGGATACGGGCGGCAGCACAGGGGCAGGAAGAGCCACAGCTCGTCTTTGTGAATCTGATCACACGAGTCCTGCAGCACAGTGCAGAAGTGAACAAATACTGCCGTGATCTT
Organism: Petrocephalus sullivani; assembly: GCA_026780845.1. Taxonomy (NCBI): domain Eukaryota; kingdom Metazoa; phylum Chordata; class Actinopteri; order Osteoglossiformes; family Mormyridae; genus Petrocephalus; species Petrocephalus sullivani. The sequence goes on from JAODKM010000108.1 coordinate 25,895,422, forward strand.
TGGACCCAACAGGAAGCTGAGCTGGGTGTGTCAAGGGCTGTAAAAATGCTGATCAAAGAACAACCAACACAAGGGCTCACATCACCCACCGGTAAACCCAGATGATGTAGTAAAAGATCATAGTCTGCATTACTTAGTTTCAATTTTGGAAAACAAAATTTATAGACAATGATCAGGTACAAGTGCAAGAATACACTTTGCAATCAGTTATATCCATTTACTTCTATCCACCTGCATGTGCAACAATCAAACTATTCTTCCAAAGTATTAATTCTACCCTGAAAGTGATAATTTGCTTAGCACAAATTCAGAAAGCGCTGAAGAAACATATGTAAGTGGACCATACTACAAATACATTTTAGGATTTTTCGAAGATTGAAAAGAGTTAACAGAAAGTGTGTCCTTCTTTAGCCATTAACGTCTGGATCCAGAGGAATCCAATACTCAGGTGAGCACAAAGGGCTCTGTGTCACAGCAGGACCACAGTGGCTCCGTTGTAAAACTGAAATGAGAACGTATAATATTACATCCCTTCCCCATTTCATGCTAAAGCTTTGACTTGCTTTTGTTGACAATCATGCTCCAAATTTTCAAAAGCAACAGAGCACAGATGCCAGATTTAAGTTCATTAAATTCTATAAGTTCTATAAAAATGACATCCCCAATGCTCTTCAAACTATATTTCAGCTATTCTGAAGATGCATAGATATTGGAATGGATGGAATTTATGTTTGGTTCATAGCAACTATGGAGTCTTAAACCATAGACTAAGGGAGTACACCTTTTTAGGCCCATAGATCGGTTTACATCATAAAAACATTTCATGGACCTGTAACACGGCTATGTGTGGGGGAAGTACCAGCAGATCAATTAACAGTGTCATAAATTTAACCGTCTCTATTTTTTTAAGATGTTAACGTGAGGGATCAAGAAAAAAAAATGTAAATTAACCAACCCCTCCACAAAACCTCCAGTGTTCAGTAGCCCGGTGGAGTACTGGTCACAATGGAGGCCATGTCTCTTTCTCAAATGAATATTCTATTGGTCTTTTTTTTAAAAAGTATTCTTAAAAAAAGGATCTCCAAATCGACATATACAGGTCACATGTACATCGAAATGGAAAGTACATCCATAGATCAAATATAAAGACAATCAATCACTTGGGCATTGCACATTTAAGAGATGAAATACAGGTATACCCTACTTTACACCATTTCATTTTTATGAAAGACCTACATTAATCTCTAACTACCAGAAAGAAATGTTCACTTTCACGAAAAAGGAGGAAATAACGTTTAGTGTTTATCAGCAAGCCAACTACAGATAAACAGTTGTGTGCTGCATAATATTTCAGCCAACAACGGGCCGCATATATAATGGTGGTGAAAATTCCTAATGCCTAGTGTCATTGTAGCCTTTATAACATTGTAGTGCAACACATTATTTACATGTTTGTGGTGATACTGGTGTAAACCTGCACTGCTAGATGTATAAAGGTATGTAGTGCATATGCGCATTATGTATAATACATAATACATATAATAATTACATAACGCAGTAACGTACTATCATAAACTGGAGGATACCTGTACCTGTCCATATTTCAACAAGCATTATTAAAATTAAATAACTTTCAGCACTTCAAATAACAATGATATTTGTTATTTCTCAAAAAGTGATTCAAATGAAAATACCATTATGATTATGTGTGTGACTGCAGTCATACCTTATTACTGTATCTATTCATACTTAATATCAATTTTATTAAGGAAAACTGAAATCTCTATTAAATACTATAAGCAATGTGTTTATTACATTTACCATATTTGAATAAAATGAGAATCGGTTATCTTGCAAAAAAACACAACCACACAGGGAAAAATGTTCATTAAATTGTTTATATACAAAAATCATTAGTTGTGTATATGCTTAACGATTAACAATTCTATTTTCCCCCAGTAGTGTTACATAAAAATTCACAACCCAAATCTAGTTACGTTGATTGCTATACAATACATGCCATTACACGTCATATTGGACAGGAAATAAGATATAAAGTATTAAAGATAAAGACAAAAAAGCACTGCTTGGCACAAATTATACACAGTATGGCAGATCCCACCTTCACATTTGGCCAGAAGCCAAAACCCCATCACACAGCCATATCCCTGTCCCACTTAGTCACGCCCAGATCAGAAACCACAGAGTGGATTTTTAACTATAACCTGCAAACCAGCAATGCAGTGGGGTGCATGTGGAATCCAAATGGCAGCCAGTTGCAATGTGGGTGTGAAAATGCAATGGAGAAGAACAAATCTGTCAGCATCACAGTGTGCACCCATAAGGGTTTAATTGAGAGACATGTTATCGTAATAGACTCTTTTTAAATTTTCTTGCAGTCTGATGGTTCATCAGAAAATGAGCTAACAACAAACATGTATACTTAACAGAAAAGCAACAAATTAAAAAATAACAACAATAACAAAGCATCCATATGGCTAAACCAACAGCCAGAGAATCATGTATTTCAAAGAAAGGGTGCATGATGAGAACGTCGCTACTATTGATTTACATTTCCCTCCATTCTGGCAGTGTGTCTTTTCACTAGTTTTTTTATGATCAACATAGCACAAAAGCACAATGTTGTGTGATTGTTATACAGGGATTTTAAGAGTTTGCATCTTGTGTATTCACCACTTTAAGGCCACTGACTAGGACAGAACAGAAACTCATTGGAAATTAAGATAAAATAAAAATTGTGAATGTGTGGGTGGGGTTGTTCCATGCACTGATATAGATGTGACCCTGCATAGCTGGGAAATCCTGTGAAATGTCTTATAAGTAAACCAAAGTGACCAAACAGTGACTATCAGGTCAAAGTGACAGTCTGGTTACAGAAAAAGTCTGGTTCCTTTCCATCTAAACACTTAATTCTTATGCCAAAACAGATAACTGAGTTAGTAATATTTAACAAGTGTGATTCAAACATGTACTCCCCTCTATATCCGGCTGAACTGTGGTGCTTCAGAATGCTTCACATCAAGCATCAAGATGAAACTCACAGCCACCCTTTCACAGAAATCAGATTCAATGCTGTCTCAATACTCAGAAACCAAAAACAGCAACAATTTTCCAGTGTGACATTAAAAGCTAAACCACTAAATAAATAGTTTAATAAATAATAATAAATTTCACAGCTAGTCCAAACTTCTCCTGACACATTCATAAAAATATGCTACACCTATTCAATCACTGCATGATTGCATGGTAATCATTCTCACAATTACATAAAACAGAAGACAATTTTCACCCCAATACATTTTCTTAAGATAAAGCACATATGAATACAGAATGATGTGCATGGGGTATCTGTGAAGGTATCGAGTGTGAGCTGCAACTGCCCTCAGATTACATTTTTAAACTCCAGGCTGCTCGGTGAGTTTGTGTGGACGTCTTAAGGAATCAAGACCGGCGTGACCAAACACTACACATAACCAGAACCTCAGCGAAGGCACTCAGTTTAGGCTTAACGCATCTCTGACAGACCAGAACCAGCAGCTGTCTGAGTACAGGAGGCTCTGGGACACTTACAAAGAACAGGAAATGCAACAATAAATGCTGGCTGTTACTGGTCCAAAAAATAAAACAAAATAAATGAAGTCGAACACTTGAGACCATACAGGCATGACTGAGACAACATGCAATGCCATACATCACCTGCCACGTGATCTGTTGTATATACCTTGACAACCACAAAAAAAAAAATGTTTGTTCATATCATTCTACACAGTTTTTCCAATGTGTATGAAACATATGCAGATACATACATTCATTCAGTGTGAAACGGGTGGCTATGCATGCATATCTAACTTCCCGATATAGCACAATAAATTAAACAGTCTCAGTGTTACCAGGAACACAATCAATACTGTTCAACACTCTGTGGCACAATCAAACATACAGGTTCACACTTTTAGGTAAAGGTAAGGCATCCATCACGGGAAAATATTGCACGTGGTTGACATAGAGAATGAGGAGATGGCAGATCATCAGCTGGACGAGAGGGCAGATGGCTGTGAGGACTCTAGAAGGTCTACAGTGACAGGACTGCATGTATGTGTGTGAGACAGTTTAAGATGAGACAGGATGTTTGAGGAAGCGATTTTTCCAGGTTCCGTTTGAGCCAAAGAGCAAGCAGGATGGGCAGGTATGGCTGGAAGTCACACCAGGAAAGACCTTCCTCTTTTCCTGCTTATGGCTATGACAGAAAGGGTTGCTTTTGTTAAATCCCTTCATGACAGTTTAGAGAAGCAGAATACTTCAGCGGTTAAAAGAGTTAATCTCTTCTCCGTTACCAGTATGTCACACACCTCTAGTGTTACGGACCAATAACCTGCAAATTGTTCATGATTGGCACCTGTCGATTGCCACCCACCCACCCCAATCCCTTCTTTACAAGCCCCCTGTTCATCTGCCTTCCTCAGCTGACCGAGTCTCAGACTTGAGCTTGACAAACTCCTTGGCCACCTCGTCACCAGTGCGCTGGGACAGGATGCGCAGGATAGTCTGGCCCGTGTCGTCAAGGTGCACCCGACACCCTAGGGGACACCAGCAGGCACAGCTGCCCCGCTCGAGCACATCGTGCAGCTGGAGCACAGAGATTCCCACCACACGGTCCGCCCGGCCAAAGCAGTAATCCTTCACGCACACCTGTAACTCATAGCACTGGGGCCCGTCCTCATTCCCCAGGATGCTGCAATAAACAAAAAGAAAATCGATTGCTCAACCAATCAATTAATTTATTAGACCAAACAAATCATTTACAAGTTACTAAACAAAATAGCACTGGCAAATCACTGATTCAGTATATCATTGCCCATACTTCATACTGTAGTACTGTATTAGCTATCTGCATTAATGTTATAGTTATATACTATTTGGTTATTTATAAATAAGTGAGTGCAATACACATACATATACATTGTTGGATATTGGAACACCCAAGTATTGGGACACCTGGCCATTACATCTACAGGACCTTTTATGACATCCCATTCTAAATCCATCCATCCATTCTCGGCCACTTATCTGGGGTCGGGTCATCATGGGGGCAACAGTCTAAGCAGGGAAGCCCAGAACTACCTCTCACCAGCCACCCCCTCCAGCTCCACCGGGGGAATGCCCCTAGGGCCCCTCCCAGTTGGACATGCTTGGAAAACTTCCCCAGGGAGCTGTCCAGTAGGCATCCTAGATAGATTCCCAAACCACCTCAACTGGCTCCTTTCGATGTGGAGGAGCAGTGGCTCTACTTTGAGCCCTTCCTGAATGCCTGAGCTCCTCACACTAACTCTAAGGCTGAGCCCAGACACCCTCAGGAGGAAACTCATTTCAGACGCTTGTATCTGCAATCTCATTCATTTGGTCACTACCTAGAGCTCATGAACATAGGTGAGGGTGGGAACGTAGATCGCCTGTTGAATTGAGAGCTTTGCCTTTTGGCTTAGCTCCCTCTTCACCAAAACAGGATGGCACAGTGTCTGCATTACTACCAACACTGCCCTGATCTGTCTGTCGATCTCCCTTTTTTCCCCACACTCGTGAACAAGACAGAGGGTTACTTAAACTCCTTCACTTGAGGCAACAACTCCTTCCCCACTAGGAGAGGGCAATCCAGCCTTTTCCGGTCAAGAACCATGGCCTTCCTCATCCCAGCTGCCTCACACTCAGCTGCAATCTGCCCCAGTGCATGCTGCAGGTCAGAGCCCAACACCAGCAAGACCACATCATCCTCAAAAAGCAAAAATGAGATCCCAAGGCCCCCAAACCGGACCCCCTCTGCCCCTTGGTTGTGCCTAGAAATTCCGTCCATAAAAGTTAAAAGAACAGAATCGGTGAAAAAAGGCGGCTCTGGTGGAACAAGTCTGACTTACTGCTGGCAATGCGAATCAAACTCTCATTCCATTTGTACAGGGATCTGATGGTCCACAACAGTACCCCATACTCCTGGAGCACCCCCACAGGACCCCCTGAGGGACATGGTAGTATGCCTTTTCCAAGTCTACAAAGTACATCTAGACTGTTTGGTCATCCTTGTGAGGGTGAAGAGATGGTCCAGTGTTCCATGACCAGGACGAAATCCGCACTGAAATTGGAACACATCCTCTGGTTCCCTTTCTTAATGATGGGACCTCCACCCCAGTCCACAGGTACTGTCCCCAACATCCACCCAATGCTGAACAGGCGTGTCAGCCAAGACAGCCCCACAAGATCAAGAGCTTTCAAGAACTCAGTGTCCTCAGCTCCAGAGATAGGCAATCCCCTTCTAACTCTTCAAGCTCTACTTCCTCCAAGGAAGGCATATCAGTGGGATTTATGAGATCCTTGAAATATTCCTTCCACTGGCCGACTATATCCCCAGTCGAGGTCAACAGCTCCCCACCCGCACTGTAGACTGCATGGGAGAAGCCCCTCCAAGAAGGCCGGATACTCCAAACTGCACAGACAACTGTCAGAGTTCGCCGCCTGACACAAAGTTGGAAGTAGACGAGCCTCTCATCCACCAGGGTAAACTCCATTGCACTAGCACCCCCACGAGTAGCCCCACGCCAGCCCAGCGCCTCTTGCCATGGGCAACTCCAGAATGGTCCTGCCCCTCTCCAGGAGTCTGGTTCCAGAGTCCAAGCCGTGCATTGAGGTGAGCCCAGCTATATCTAGTCAGGATCTCTCTACCTCCTGCACCAGCTCAGGCTCCTTTCATATCAGAGAGGTCACATTCCATGTGCCTAGAGCCAGTTTTGGTAACTGACAATTGGGTCGTTGAGGCCCCTGCCTTTGACTGCCACCCGATCTACATTGCACTTGGCCCCCAGGGCTCCCTCTGCAGGTGGTGGGCCCACAGGAGGCCTAAAAAGAGCCTTGACCCATTCTAAATCTATAGACATCAATATGGAGTCAGTCCCCACTTTGCAGTTATAAGGGAGAACATGCAAACTCCACACACAAGGAGCCATGGTGGAGACTCGAACCCTAGTCCCAGAGGTGTGAGATGTTAACCACAGCGCACCGTGCTTCCCCATGTGTAAATATACCTGCATGAAAATTCTATGTATGTAACTTATTTATGTTATAGTAGCAGCTACTAAATTTTGCTGTACTTGTTTAATGACAAATATAAAAATCCTAGATCCATAAAAGACGGTCAGGGACACTACAGATTATCTCTTGCCGACATTTCTTGGGGAGATATTGTGGAGGTAATTTGAAAAATAGACATAATGGGGGCACAGATGTATAACTATTGCAGGTAGGCTTTAGGTTAATAGCGCTTATAAAAATACCACAAACAAAATGAATGCATGTACTCACAAATGGAAAGTCTCATTGAACTTTGGTGCCCAGCTGTTGTTCTTAGATTTGGTGGTGAACTTGCGTTTCTTGTCACTGAGGTGGGGCCCGATCATGGTAACCTCGACAAATGGCCGGAACATTCCCGAAGTCTGCCACTTTAGGTCATTTGCTGCAACAACTGACAGACAATGAGGGGTATCAGTGTTCTGTAACAGTAATTAAAACTGACCACCTGGCCACTGCATTCCTTGATTATGTAATATCCATGGCTCTCTGAGAGTGTTTTGTGAGAGTTAGGTGGCATATTCTATAAAATAAGACATGACATAAAACATCTGGACATTTCTGTACATCTTTGCTGGGAAAAGTTAGGTGACATGCCCATAATTCACCTCCACCCGTTTTCCAAGAATATTGGTCCTGTTTATTCCCTAGATTCCAATACCAGAAGGGCACATGATGAGAACTTGTAATCTCATTCACTGCACACTCGGGAATGCTCATTCAGAGACCCTTACTGCACACTCAGGAATCCTGCATTCAGAGACCCTTACTGCACACTTGGGAATCCTCCTATTTATAAAATCTCTCTCTTCCCTCATTTGCTGCTGTCTGTTCCCATTTAGATCCACCCTTTTGGTGGAGCAGTCGCCAGAAAGTTCCTTCCTTCTTGCTTAATCCTCACTAAATATAACACTTCCTTGTCACCGACGAATGAGAGAGACTTTCAGTTTCCAAATGTAGCTCAGGCCCTGATGGCCAGACTTCTGCTTGATCCTCTGCTCACCTTTCACTGTGACCTTATGCTCCCCGGTGCCAGGATGAGTGAAGAGATCCACCTGTATGGACACCTCCCCAACAGCTTTGTCCACACCTGAGCCTATGCATGCACAAAGGTGGGAAATAAGAATTATTTGTCTATACTCTATTTTGGGTACAGTGTTTTCCAGCATCTTCCCTTCTTTGGTACCGTAGTACTGTACTGAAGAAAAACTAAATTGACATTCATGTATATGCAGAAAAACTTATATTTGTAAGTGCATGAATGGGTTGTAAACGTACTTCATATATATGTAAAGTACAGATTGCATTATATTGATGTAGGAGATGTGTGACGTCATAGGATTAATCACTGATGGTGACTGGCTGTGGGTTCTTGCTAACATGAAGCTCCCCACCTACCCTTGTTTGGCAGAACTTTTTCATTTGCAGTAAATCTTATACCCTTTCCGTTATGCACTGGCAGAAGATGCAAAAGCAGCAAGAGAAGACAGAAAAAGAGAGATGAAACAGAACACAAAGTAACAGGGAGAAAAGGGAGATTATCTACAGAGCATCTATCAGTCAGACATGGTAAAGTATGGGACATGCATATATATAACTGTATATACAGGGGTTTACATAAGTGGTACGCAAGTATGCATTCGCTGTATAAACCGTAAAATGGCAGTTTCTTGTTATAACAGTACAAATGTGTACGTATTTATGCAGCTATGACAAGAAATTACAGTGCAATTAGTAATGTTTATAATGCGTGGTAATTTCATCATAACAGCGCATTTTACGGTTTATACGGCGAACGTGTACTTGCGTACCACTTATGTCGACCCCTGTGTATATATATACACAAGATACTGAGTGCAATAAAGCCCTTTGTTAAATGTTTCCTCTAAAGAAAATAAATCCCCTGACCAAAGTAGGATAAAATTCAAATCATGTTCCGATGTAAATGCAAGAAACATGAGTGATTTTGGTACCCTGAGTGTGCTGCGTGGTAACAAAGGTCCGGATGAGGGCATCGGTGGTCTGGGTATATAGAGAGAGAGCATAGCGCAGTGATGACAGTTCTGGGCTCTTCTCCAAGAAGGCCTTTTTAAGTCCGTTTCCTCCAGCATGGAAATATTGCTGTAGTGTCAAAATCAGATGAAAGGATATGGGAAGGATTAGCACAACTTTCATGTACCACCTGGATTAAACAGTCTTTATAAGTATGGGAATATGTTAGTAATGTATTCCCATGTAAAACACACCCATGTAAAGCACCCGGGGAAGGGCGCTATATAAAAATAAACTGATTTGTCTTGAATTGAACATGAATCTAAATACTCCTGCTACATATTTCAAGTACTGTATTTTGACATCCTCAGTATACAGTTTATGTGCCTTTGCATGCAACTATAGACCTTATAACACTATTGTTGTTAAATGATTCGAGATAAAAAAAAAAAACATATTAATGATAAAGCCCCCTGTCCTTATAATAATACAGTATTGTCACCCGTTAACTTTCCTATAACTGTCTTACCTTTATTGTGTCCAGGGCCATGTCCATGACAGCACATTGTTTAGGTGTGAGGCTTTTTGCCTCTCCTGACACCATGTGATCCTGAAAACCAATCAGAAAAGTACGGATTTGATTTGGGATTTGGGTCACTATTTTCATTTTAAACCCAGTGAATCATGTAATCATTGAAAATATAACAATTCAATGCAGCACTCAGTTTTACAGACCAAGCATCTTTTCAAGATTAGATCAGATTTAACCATTGATAAGATACCTTAAACAACACTATGTTCCACTGATAGCAGGATAGATCCAACAATAAAAAGGGGAGGGAAGGGCATATGTGATGATACCTTGAGTTTGGAGAGCTGGCCTAGCTCCTTGGCGGCAGAAAGAATCATCTGGGCTCCCTGCAAACGCAAGTGAGAGACATGACAGCCTTATAAGAGGGACGACAAGCCAGTAATCATGCGAACAGTCCTTTCACCCATTTATCACATCTACAAGTGATGTAACTTGACATTTTCTCACTCTTTATTGCTGTATTATGTTTTTCGAAAACAAACAGGTTGTATCCATTCATTTTGGCTCAGTATGTAACATTATCCCCTTGAGTATTTTAATTTGAATGAATAACTTATGAAGTGCTTTTGAATATTTCAGCTAATCGTACATGATTTGTCTTCAGGGAATTCAGCAATAGGTTACAGTATATTGTATTATCTATGCTGCAACCAGAAGGAAATTGATGGTTATATTATTGACAACAGCAACCTAATAAACCAATAAAGTGTGCTGGAGCTCACTAAAGCATACATATGACAAACCCACATACTGGCTTAATATCTACATTAAGGTTATGACTACAACATTTTTTTCAAAACTTGAATTTTCCTGATGTTGCATTTGATGAACTTTTACCCATAGATCACTTTTTTTAAGTTAATTCTATTGGATCATGAAAAAACCTCCCGCACCTAGCACCCCATCCTGAATTTCTTAATCATGTGTGGGTAGACAGAGAGAGTACAAAACTGTCTAGAAATATTGGTTCTGCAGTGGACAATCTGATTGTAATCAAGCTATTAAGATTTCAAGAAGTCTGTGGATCCATGGAAAATTCCGGAACTTCTAGAATTGTTCCAGTAGACATTCAATTTTACCTGGATAACGTTTGGAATAAACCGGATTTGTGAAAAGTGGACTTTCACATTTAATTGGCCAAAGACTGTAAGTAGTTCAATTATCATTGTACTGCATATTATTATTTGTAAGGTAATTGCTATTGTTGTTTTGTCTTATTAAATAGTAATGTAATTACATAAAATGCCTTCCAACAGAGATATTGTTGGAAGATTCTGATGGAGGAGGTTCATTCTACTTGAAAAACTGACAAATATCTTAAACAGCATATTTATCAACACTAATACACAAATCTGAAACACTATTAAAAACACTAAAAATGCTATATGTACTAATTTCCATGTATTCCTCATGTGTATTGTATGTAAAACTTACATGTTATAATAAAGAGTGTTTGAGCCGCTACGTGTTTCAATGTGAAATATGAAACTGTCTTAGGTGTGGGAGGTTTTTTCATGTTCTGGCAAAACCAAAGTCATTTTTGTGAGTTTTAGGTAAAAGTTCATCAATTACAACCCCAGGCTAATAAATTTGAGATTTGTCATAACCCTAATCTACATCCATAAAACAGTGCTTTCGTATATGTAGAATTGACCACTAGAGGGCACCCACTGATAGGCAAAGCTATAAAGCTCTTGCTACAAAATTAACAAAATCCACCATCACCTTCAGTGTAGGTGCAAGGGGAAGGATGGACTCACTGTGGTGTCACTGCCCTGAGGCAGGACGATGGTCTTCTCTAGGCTGATCATCACAATCCTCCACAGCTCCTTCAGTACACGCTTGAGAACAGTCTTTTCACACACTGTTGCAAACAGCATCAGGCTGGACACAAACAAAAAAAGACAGGTAGTACTCATCTCACATGCTTGGGTACAGTGCAAAAGTACATATTCTATGATGAAAATGTACACAAAAAATTGTGAAAGTTTGGTAGAAAATATACATATTAGTTATATTACCAAAACAATACCAAAGCCCTCCAAGACTGACGTATGATTAACAACAGGGGCGTTTCTAGGATTTTCATTTAAGGGGGGCTCAGCCCCCATAGATGTTTAGCACATATTTGGCTTGTTCAGAATCAGTACTCAAATGAGTCTTCCTGATCACACACACGTGCACTGTTTACTGTATAA
>JAODKM010000108.1:25931199-25977543 GCA_026780845.1 Petrocephalus sullivani
AATAATGAAGTCCAAATATTATGCCAAATATCATTATTCTCTTTACATTTACTGACATTTATGTATTATTACAGTACCTATCCTGGATTTTTAAGAGTATTTTTCACATATATACTTTAAAAAACTAAACTAAATATATACACACAAAATACAATAAAAGCAAAAAAAAAAAAATAATAAAGAGCCACTTTTTCTTAAGAAAATAACCTTTTCAACAAAAGGTCAAGTGTTTCCGTGCCCAAGTTTCATTTCCGAAGGATCCAGCTAAATTAACTCTAATCTTGTGCATGACATAGCTATGTAGAGGTCTACATATCCACCTTTTCAGCAGAAAGATGGCAGCACTGACATTTTCAAACTGAGGGGAGCACCCTTAGGTGCCAGAACCCCGTCTTTCATAAGATATTCTGAGTTTACAGCTAGCCCAAAGTGGCAGAAGACATTTCTGTTTTATGGATACAAAAAACACATAAAGACAGGAAAGATAACATGGGGACTTGATGGACACTTTACTAGATACATCAGCTTATTAACACAAATGGCCTACTTCTCTAAATAAAGAATCACAATTTACAATACATAAAGCATGCAGGCAGGTTTTTTTACAGTTTTACTAAGACGACAGATGTCCACACAGCAAGCGGCAAAATTTTTGCGCCGTTGTATGTCAATGGGGAAAGCGACGCAGCTCACCACCGGCGCAGGGCCACCCGGTTTTTACCGCACCGCTCAAATTTCGAATCGATTGAACTTTGACCTAGTTCGCTGACCTCTAGCAAAGCGGCATCAGTGACTTGGAAACCAAACTGCTTAACAACATAGAGGAGAAATTATTAATTGCAGTATTCCAGTACCCTGAATTATTTAATGTCACTTTAAAATCTTTAAAATCTTTAAAGTTGCAAAGCACTTTAAAATCGCACTGATTTTTATGGCAAGTGTTCTTTCATGACGTTATCTTAACCCGTCCAGCAACTTTCCCCCGAGCGCCGGGCGGTTCGCCACTGACCGCGTGAAAAGCGAATTTTTCACCTACGCCGAGCGGTTTGCTGCTTGCAGTGGCGGAACTAGACTTTTATACTTGGGGTGGCCAGAGGGTGGCCAAGGCTATTTCAGAGGGTGCACAGACTGACAATGAATGTGTTTCTCGAACAATTAATTGCAATCGGGAGTCTGTAAATGTTGAAATATTTTCATAAAGTCAATCATCTGGGATGGCACCTGGGGTGTCCAATTAGATTTCAGGGGGGTCCAGTGTTACCCCGGCCACCCCTCTGGCTCCACCCCTGGCCACTTGTATTTTGCAAAACTGTACAATTTTTTGCTATTAAGACAAATTCTAAGAGGAATTAAGAGGAATTTTGTTATTAAGAAGAAATAAAGAATACTCCTTTTTGAATCCGCTCTACAGTCATATATGTTTCGGGGGGGGGGGTTGGTTTTTATGGCCTGACTTGCTTTACATAATTTGGCCTTCGGGGAAAGATAATTAATTGGGGAGCACTGGTTTAGAATCTCTGCCTGTTCATAGTAGCCATTTCATTTTAATACTGTGGCCAGAAGAATAATTATATTAGTCTCAGGCCTTTGAGCAAGGCTCTTACAGTAACCTCAATTGTTCCAGGGGCGCTAGATGCTCTCTAGATGCTCTGTTAGTAGCATGCTATACGAACCAATATGAAACCCTAAACACAAGATATATCCAGGAAAGCATTAAGGGATTTAAATATTTACTCACAAATGAAACTTCTCCTCCCATACTGGGTTAAGGTTGCCATAGATGGTCTTTGTTCTTTTCTTCGTCTTGCCCACCTGGACCGTAACATAGGGGTCACTAGATCCCGTCTTATCCTTTGCCTGAAGCCCTTGGGCACAAACAACTGCAAGAAGACGAACAAATGAACATTTAGAAGCAACGATCGTCCCCAGTCAAGGAATTTAAACCAGAAGGAAATGTGTGACTTTAGAAAAAGGAAGTTCTACTAGTTACTTAATGGTTCACATACTTGTTTTTAATCAACAACCTTGATTATTCAAACCAAAATGTTGAATGTGCTAAGTAAAACTGCCATTAGATCAACATTCAAATTTTCAGGATCAGCATTTCAGTGATTCAATGATCAGTGTAAAGCGGCAGGGATGAGGATCAGCAGCCCCAAATCCGAGGCTATGGTGTCCTCTTGGAAGAGAGTGTAATTCTCCTTCCAGGAAAGAGAGCCTGCCTTCTGTGAAGAAGTTTAATTACCTCAGGATTTTGTTCATGAGTGAAGGAAGTGCAAAAAAATGTATGGGGGACTGGCTTTGTCGCTGTAGTTTTGCAGGCATTGAGGTAATCTGTGGTGGTTAAGTAGGAGTTAAGTGGCTGAGTTAAGTGGATGAGATTCACAGTTTACTGGACGACTCTCCTATGTCCCAATCCTTACCGAAGGTCATGTGCTGTGGGTGGTAATCGAAAGAGCAAGGTCCTATGCACAAATGGTCAAAATGTGGTTTCTCAGCAGGGTTGCTGGACTCACTGTCCATGACAGGGTGAGAAGTTTGGAGAACCAGAGCTATTTCTATTTCACATTGAGAGGAGCCTGCTATGGTGGACAGAGTATCTTAAAAGGATGCTACCTGGACACCTCCACAGAGAGCTGTTCCATGCACAACCCACTGGATGGGGGCCCCGGTATAAATCCAGAACACACTGGGGGGACTATACCTGCCAACAGGCTTGATAACATCTAGGCATCCCCCAGAACTAGCTAGAGCCTGTGGTAAATGCAGGTTTATTTGTTTAATGTCTCATGTCATTAGTCTTTATAAATACAATCCCTGTTCACAGTCTGGAGCAAGGCAATAACACTTTGCTGCACATTGTACCAAGTATAATTGTGCATGTGAAAAGTGATAGTTTGAATTTGGATGATGATTTTCATTTTGTTAATAAATCTTTTCTGGGGGTGACAAAGAAATCCTAACATGCATGACAGTTAGTAAAATTAATTAATTAATTAATTAATTAAATAATAAGGATCTTATCTTTGCATAACCATTTCAAAGGTTAAATTCCTCTAATAAAAGTCCTGAAGTAACATGTCAGTGGTACAATTTTTTATTAGACGAATGTTTTGGAATGCAGAGAAATGAGGACAGATTTTCTCCTGATAGGTCTGCCAGGGACCCATACCGGTGATCGTGATCTTGGCAGACCACTTGGAAGTTCCGTCCAGCACACTCTGCTTGATGGTCTTCATCTGCTGAGCGTGGCTGACCTTGAGGATGTTAAACACATCCCGAATCATCTCAAAGATCTCAGGCTTGTTCCTCTCTCGGATTTTCATGCGATCCTTCATTGCCATGATGATGTTCTGTGTGCGGTCCTCTGCCCCATGTTTGGAACTCTTCTCTGCTGCTCCTGGGGATATCATTTTAAATATAATTTTATTAAATTAATTACATTTAATTAATTACATACACACACACACACAGTGTTGGGCAAGTTACTTCAAAACTATAATGCATCATTTGTTACCAGTTACTGTCATTTCGAAGTAATTTGTTACGTTATAATATTACTGTATTTAAAATGTAAGGCATTACACTAATATTGCATTACTTAGTTATTCTCACCAAAATAACTGGAAATATGGATTTGGAAATCGAAATGTAGCTCATGACGCTCAATTAGCTCATTGCACAGCCAGTGGAGGGTCATGTGGTATCTAACTGAGCTAGGCCTATGGTTAAAAACAGTAGAATATACACAGTGATGGCTCATGGTGCAATACTAAGAACAATCATCGCAAGAACAGACAAAAGGTCAAAGTCTGGCAAAGTCTGTATGAAGAAAAAAAAACCACCACTTCTAGAGCTGTAATCGGGCCTTAACAGTTAGACTTCGCTATACATAAATCCGTAGATAAGACTGGGAATATATTAATTGAATCCAAAATGTATTTATTCTAATAAAAATGATATACAACATGCACCTAATAAACCATAGAGCAATTCTCTAGCAACCCGAACCTTGTAAAGTGGTTGCATTTTTACATGCACATTTTAAGTGCCGCGTTTGCAAACAGCGCTCGACCGCTTTTTTACCCTTAGTAACATGCTTCCCTTGTACACAAGGGTCAAATTAGCGGAGAACAATGACGGATAAAACTACTATCACAAAAGCCGCGACTGTGTTAAGTTAAATAAAGTAATGAAAATAAAACCATTAGGGATCTTGCGGATAACGCTGCTTGATCCCTTATAAAAGGACCTTTCTGTGCACAATCGCTGACCATTACAAATATGTATGTAATATAGGTAGGTAATTCACTTACGGGTCAGCAGCGGAACCGATATTTTTCCACACTGCAAAAGTAAACATTTTCCTTGGGTTTCACGTGTCTGTGTTTGTGGGCATATACGCAGTCACTTTGGGCCACCTCTGATTGGTGAGACTGACTGTCACACAAGGAGGATGGAATGAATTTGTAAAACTATTCAGTCAGACGTGCTGTTACGCTCAGCCCAGCCCTTCGTGTTCTGTCCCCTGTTTTGCCCTCTGGCGGGGCTTGATTTGCCGTACCTGACCCTCGTTGTGTTTGCCCAGTGTAATTTGCTCCGCTTGTTTCCCCTGACCAGCTGCCTCTTGTTTGACCTTCTATGTGCTGCCCTATTTTAGTCTGCCCTAGTCCAGTCTCCCCTGTCGGTCTTTGTCGATGCATGTTTGTGCTCGCTACCGTGCTTTCACCTGTTTTTTACCCTGTGTTCCCTAAATAAACGCCCTTTTGAAGGGCTAAACCCCACAGCTGTAACCATGGGTCGTTCCTCCCGCCGAAAGCGTAACACGTGCTGTATTATGCATAATGTGAAATCAATAAATCGCTCAGCCCTAGCACTTATTTACCACGCAAGCTGGTCTCGTCGGGTCATGTCGGGTTCAGGCAAAGATCTTCAGCTCTAATCACTTCATTCCGGGTTAAAAATGCATTGCAATGCGCGTTACTGACATTTATACAGAGTAAAATATAAAAAAAAAAAAATCTGTAATTGCTTACTTTACCGCGTTACAGCAAAAAGCAATGCATTACAGTAATTTGTTACTTTCGTAACGCATTACTCCCAACACTGCACGCACACACACACACACACACACACACACATATATATACACACACATATTTCTTTTAGAACAATAACTCATTCAAACAACTCAGCATAAATTTGCATGAATTGGCAGGTAAGCAAATAAAGTTTTTCAAGTAAACTTGATATTTTACTACACACATCTTTTAACATACAGCATCCAAGATATTCTCTCTACAGTGCAGAAATGTGCATCTATATCTGGTTTAAACAGTACAATGCCTAATATCTGGAACCATAAACCCTACTCTAGCTGCTTTAAAGTGAATTCTATAATGGAGCGTCTAGAACAGCAACCATAGGCAAAGGTATGATCACATACTTCCCCTGCTTTCATTTAAGTTCTGAATGCACTTTTCTTTAAGACACAGAAAACCAGACCAAAAATTATCTTAGAGAAGCCAATTAATGTGCATAATCCAGATCGCTCTAAGGAAGACTTAAAATAAATAAAAAGCTCAGAGTGTCTGGCTATGGGATTGCTGCCCGGTATAAGAGCCTGGCAGCCAATGCAAGGCAATGAACACTTATTTGAATCTAAACAAAATATCTATGGTTTCTTAAAGTCTATTTTTGTCTAGCTTTACATATTGCCAGTGAATCTTCTTGACATGCTGCAACGTGTCCTTATGCAGGTCTGTCATAGCTCAATAACAGTGCTGGCACATTCCACGGTTTCCTACACCTGAGTGCCATTTGTGCCTAGGGCAAATATCAGCAGAGCATTCTGCACACTAAACTATGTACCTTAAGGCAAGTAATGTAATTTAGAACTTATGCAATGATTAATGCAACAATTTAAAAAATTATGCAAGCTAATAACATTTCAACCATTACAAATGTTAATAACAATTATTCATTCATCCATCCATCATTCAACATTTTATCCTGGTCAGGGTCACAGGGAGGCTGGAGTTCATCCCAAACAGCTTGAGGAACAAAGTTAGGGTATGCCCCCCAGATGGCATGCCAGTCCATCACAAAAAACACAGAAACTGTAAATTGCAAATACGTACAAATGATTTAAACAACAAAAATCAATACTGCAACTTCTCTCTTCTATGATTTATGTTAGTAAGTTCCCAGATGATAATAGTGAGATACACATGCCAGCAAACTGGCATGTGTTTACCTAAACATTCCTGTTTACCTAAACATTCTTGTTTAGGTAAAATGAATATGGGGAATGTCAGCAGGTTAGGATTTTCCATTGAACCCCAGCACCTTTTTTAAAGGCCAATCCTAACTCACTCTGCAGACAGTCGGCGTTAAGCAGGTCCTGGCACTTTTCATGACACTTGACCCCGCACTCGGTGCAGCGCATCCCCTGCCGGGCGATTCCCCACAGCAGACCCTCACACTCGTAGCAGTAGGTGGGAGTGGTGGCTGTCCAAACCTCAAAGTTGTGGGGTGTGGTGCAGGATATGGGGTAAATTAGCGCCTGCAAGGTTTTCTTGTACACATGGTTTTTCTACAAAACAAGAAACAATAAGAAACAGCCATTATGCGAAGGTCAGAATCGAACAAATTTTTAATCTGCATGCTGCCTGTCTCAACTGGTGGGCCGTGAGTCAGTTTTCAGTATGAAATGTAGCATGTGGTTTTAAAAAATAAAAAAAAACAACACAGAACTTCATCCCTACGGTGCCCCCATTCCCATTCAGTAAACTTCCTCTGTAACACCCCCCCCCCCCCACCAAGCTTTACCGTTACCACCCCACCCCAACTTTCCCCCACCTCCCGGGCACCAAACTGTAACATTAGCACCCCCTCGCCGGAAATGCAAATTTGTCTGTGGCTATTGCCGACGGACAACTTTTTAAAAAAATCTTCGAACTTGGACCATGACTCGGTGACAAAGATAAAACAGAGGTCCAGAGCCTAAACCAGTTGGTAACCACTGCTCTGGGTGTTGAGCTTTTTATCCAACAGTTAGGCGAGAAAGATATATGTTACATGAGCTACAGATTCAGTATGTTTCACTGGAAAAGAACAGTGAGAGAAGCTTGAAGAAGAACTGGAAGCAGGTACTCACCAGTTCCTCATCCTTGATGGACGAGCGGGTCGCCATGGCAGATGTGATCCCAGCCTTCCTGGATTGCACCAGGGACTACACACCACAAGCACACAGGTGAGTTCCCAATCTGCATTCCTCACAAGTCACCACAGTCACTCCATTATACATCAGCTAGTGAAACTGAAACTAAGAGCGATAGAACTACCCATATATTTTCATCAACAAGTTCGGGACAAACCTGCTACTCTTTACAGAGAAGATCTTCCAGTATCTTTAAATAGTAAAAATTACCTTAAGTTTATAAATCGACATTTTCTTTACTGAAATCTTATTACTTGTTTTTACTAAATATCAGTGTTTTGATGGCATGTAATATGAAATAAACACTTTTTTTTTTTAACAGTCCACTTTACCGTGAACTGCATTAATTAAAAAAATAAAATATGCAGATGTGTAACTGAAAGAAAATAAATTATAAAAGACACAAAAATAGTAGAAATGAAATTAGTCAGACGAGGAGACACTAGATGCATGGTACCCAAAGAGAAAAATAACAACAATTAAAATAACAATTAATAATAATGTTATGTCGGGGAAACAAAAATTAATAACTGAATCATGTGACGTTTCTGTGGCTATTGGATTATCTGTTAAGAAGTACAAAAAGACAATTTTTAGTATTTTCCCTATCATATTTTAAATTAGAACAACTGAAGACTTTGAAATCACCACCAAGTTCTAAATCAAAGAGGGCAAAGCACCAGAAAAACACCAGAAGACGAAGGGACCCCTGCTTACAGCTGCTGACCAATGGCTGCTTGAATATTTTAGCATTGATCTTGCTTTTACCATAATGCTACAATAATTTGCCATATAATCTCGAGCAGTATTTCCCAATCTGGTCCTCAGGGACCCACAGACAGTTTAGGGAACTGAAAGACAGCAGAAACGTGGACCATATTTGGGTCACCGAGGACCAGGTTGGGAAACGCTAATCTAGAGCAAGAAAATTTTGTGGATGGGACCTAATTAATGACACATGTCTAGGGCTGAACGATTTTTTGGGAAAATATCTATTTTATTTGATTAGTGCTATATATATTTTTTTAAAGTCAAGCTTCAGTTCAATATTCAGTGTGCAAGATATATGAAACAGAACTACCACATGAGATACCATCAAAATATTAACTGGTCTATATTCTAATGCAGGGATGAGAACTTAAAGATATCAATTTATTTATTTATTTATAACTTTTTTTAAATTAGCAGAGAACAATCAAACATAAAACAATCACAAAAGCAGTGACTGTGTTAAATAACATAATAATAAAAAAAATATAACAATTCCCAGTAAGAAAAAAAAAACAGGGGGATCCTGCAGCTAACGCTGCTTGTACCCCTAACAATAGGATCTTTCTGTAAACAACCTTTGGCCATGAAATAAATAGGCAATTCACTTATAGCTTCGCAGCAGAATCAATATTTTTTAAAAATGGGAAAGTAAGTTTTTCTTGGGTTTCACATGTTTCTGGGTATATGCGTAGTCACGCTGGGCCAGTTCGGTTTGACAAGCATTACTGGCATGCGAGGAGAACAGCATTTCTGATCAGTGGGAATGACTGTCACACAAAGAGGGCAGCATGAGTTTGTAAAACTATTCTCACAACAGTTTAAAATTCTGGCTCAGGCGGGCTGTATAATGCATATCCTAAATCATAATCGTGTTGCTTCAAATCGCAATTTCGATCTGAAATTGATAAATCGTTCAGCCCTACATATGACCATTACATTGTAGCAACTGATGCCATGTAATGTACAGTAATACGGGTAAATGCTATCAGTGGGAGTGACCAAACCATCACTGTCCAGTCAGGGTAACTATAGAGTGCATGATGACATAACACGTGACTTCATCATCATGATCATTACCTTGGCTTCTTAAGAGTGATGGTTTTTATAAGGCTTTGCATGCGGTACTGGGGTGTAATGGAGTTCCAAACTGAAAGCAGTTTGCAAAACTAAACATGAACATTCAACTAGAAGTAAAATAAAAGTTTTAAATGGTTGTTGATGGGGCCATTTTACACTTACCATAGCCTGATCATGGAGAGTGATCGCATTCAAGAGAGTGGGCAAAGGATTATTTTTTTTTTGCAATATATGGATATGAAGTTTTCCTTCTCAGTCACCAGCTAAATTAACATATTCTACAGTATAGGATTATTAACGGGTAACAATATATTATCATATCTCTACTGTGATAAATTGTCTAGTGCCACTGGACTGTGTAACTACATGTTTAACCCACTGCTATGGTGTTTAAAGTCATAATCATGAAATTCAGAAGATTCCATTCGTTCCTGATTTGCCTGCCCTTGTGAAGGGAGGTCATGTAGATAAAGAACACTCACCAGGTCACTGACCAAAGGGATTGGCTTCTTTTTGCGAAGGTCTGGCATGCTGTCGATCCCAAAGAGGCCACAGCCACCTCTATGTGCACAAAACACTATTAAATCAGCACCCCACCCTTCCCTGTTTATCTCACGCATGGGTCATCAATGGGATGTTAATGACCTTGCAACCTCATTTTTTCTCATAATAAGATCATCTCGGGCTCAATATAAAACTAAACTATAGATCAATAAGGTACTTGATAATTTCACAGCATGTATTAGAAATTGCTCCAAATAATTCAGCAGCATATCATGATCCAGAAGGAACCCATTCCAGAACAGATACTTACCCAGCTTTGATCCATGGCAGTTTCCCACTGTCACCATCTTCTCTTTCCTGAGCATCGAAAAAACAAACACAATAGACACATCGCTCTGGAAACACTTCTGGCAAAAACAACAGACATCTTTGGAAGAAGTCAGGTTGGCTGAGTTTCATGTCTCAAGCTCATAAAACAAAATCAATAAAATCAACTGAAAATATCGGCCTATTCAATGGACCATCTGAAAACAATCAGCCCTGGCAAACAATCAATCATTGTCGAGATGAATGTAAAGAATAAGAATACTACTGGAAGCCGTATAAGATGGGGGAAAAAAAAACCTCGAGGGTCATGTATAATCTTCAGGCAAATAAAGATACAAACAAAATCTTGAATTTAACAGGATGAGAAAGAAGGCAGAGGTAGTGTTCTCTCTAGCACGGGGCCTAAATCCACAGCTGGAGGGCCAGTGCCCTGTGCAGCTGAATTCTTTTGCTGTCCCACCACACTTGATTCAGCTCAGGAACTGTGCGGTAATTAGCAAAGGAGCTGAAATCAGTATTTTAAATAAGGGGAAACCCCAAAATGTGCTGGGCTCCAGACCTTCAGGACTGAATTTAGCCACCCCTGCTCTAGTCATAGATACCTATCATACAACAAAGATACTGGTAGTAAAAAAAATAGCAATGGAGGCTTTCAAGGTTTGATGCAAAAAAAAACAACACGCACACACAGATTGTTGTGAAATGAGCAGTCTATTCTCCCTCTATCTCAAACACACGAACATTTCTATACGTGTAAAGCTTTCGACACTGGGTTACAAGGAACTCAATCTATTCATTTCAAATAAAACACAAGCAAACTGTCTGTGCATTTTAGAATACTCCTTTCAATGAGGACCTGCACGAGTACGCAGTGCATAATCCAGAAAAAAGGGAAAAAAAGACAACATGACACACGCGGTCTCATCATGACTAACAAATGGATGTCATGCAACATTTTTTAACATGACACATGCAGGGCAGGCAGTACAGTCTGTCATGCAAGAACCATACGTGGAAAAGGGAATGTTAAAATAAATAATTTCGTTTTTTAAGTTTCAAGGGTAACCTGGTCATCTTCTCTACTGCTCTCTGGAAGAAAGAAAAAAAGATGTAATAGAAAAATTACTCAAAAAATTAAAACATAAGAACCCCGTACCCGTATCTGAATGAATCTTCCAAGAAGATTCATGATAAAAGATTTAAAGTACCTGGGTTGAACTTCTCAGTGAAAGCAGACTTGGGATGCTCCGCAATCCCGGATACGTTCTGACAAACCTGTCTCTTCTCCTTGAGGACTTGCTGGAAGTTTCTGAGGCAACAAAGACGACACACTTCTTGCTGGCTAAGCTCATTTGTTTGGGGACTGAGCTGCAAACAATCATCCACATTGGGGAGTTCCTTGTCCATCTGAAGGTCATCAGTAATGGCCTGGATCTCTGCTGGAAGTGGCTCACCAACAGCGTAGAGTTGAGAACACTGGAACTCTGACTGCCCAGTAAATATATCAGGGCCTTCCTGGTTCTCCATTTGGGACATATCACCTTCTGAAATAAGCGAACCATCTCCTGGTTGCTCTAATGGAGGTTCAAATGAGAGGTAACCTGACACTATAGTGTCACCCGCCTCTTCATCTGATGGGGTGTTTGCCCACTGTACTTCAGAAGACAGCTGTCCGTCAAAGGTCGAAAGAAAGTCAGCTGCACTTGCATCCTCTAGGTCTGGGGAGCTAGTTCTCTCAAGCTTTCTGAAAGCCCCTTTTAAAGCAGATTGAAAGGTTTGCACCGCTTTGCCAATTATCTTCACATTGAAGCCCACACTGGGAAGCTGAGAGTTTTCTGAC
Source organism: Petrocephalus sullivani (assembly GCA_026780845.1). Taxonomy (NCBI): domain Eukaryota; kingdom Metazoa; phylum Chordata; class Actinopteri; order Osteoglossiformes; family Mormyridae; genus Petrocephalus; species Petrocephalus sullivani. Next base: position 25,942,941 of record JAODKM010000108.1, read on the forward strand.
CCAAGACCAGAATGACCAGAGTTCAAATAGAAATAGCCTTCTTCAGCAGGTGCTTCTGCATCATGGCTAGGGTAAATCTGGTCAGTCCAGTCCCTCCTCATACTTTCTGTTGATCCTGTATCTTGAGTGTCTGCTAGAGGGCAGTGCTCACAGTGCTGGCAGTAATCTTCACAATCTGTGAAGATAATGGTGGAATTGTGGCTCAGGCTCCCAGAAGGCCCACTGGCCATCTCATCTGCATAGGCTTCCATGGTGTGGTATCCAGAGCTTCGTGAGTACAGATAACTGCCTGTGCCTTCACATTCCAGTTTGGGATTGTGCATTTGGTCATCAACAGCAGCCTCTGGGTCCTTTAAGCGGTGCTCTTGAGCCCTCCAGTCAGCCAGGCTGGGTGACATTGTGGGGGAGTTGTAATGGCGGCCAAAAAGCAGGGAGAGGTGTTCTGAGCTACTCAGAGAAGACTGTCCTGGGGTACTGCTGGTTTCCCCTCCACCATATTGGTCCCAGAGGTCTGGCTCTTCAGAATGCTCCCCTTCATCTATGCTATTCTGCTGAGAGTAGCCACCCTCCTCACTCCACACTGCCTCACCACTCACACTGTGCGGAATTCCTGAGGCAGCCCAGCTTTTATACTGGAGACGTTCCTGATGGGAGCACACTACGCCTTGCCCTACAGGTTCAGAACTGTTGGACTTTGAGCTGTTACCTGAAGATGGTGAGCTTGTACTAGGGCATTCCTGGCCATCCTGTTGTTCCAAGTATCTAAAGCTATGCTTTCTTTCTACTGCACAAGAAGCATGAGAGCTCTGCACTAATATGTCCTGATCCCCTTGACCATAAGAACTGGAAGCTGACAATTTGCTACAGGAGGAGTACATGGATGGTGCGCGAAAGCTGGGACCAGTTCGTCTCATGGGACTTTTTTGAGTCGATGGCAATGTGTCATTTTTGTGATACATGTAATACTCTGAGCGTGGACTACTGCTCATTCCCCATAGGGACACCAGTTCAGTACTGTCCTTGCTAAGGCTTCCACAGTGGCTTTTGGGTCTTTGAGGGAGAAAAGGCCCAGCTGTGGCCCCTGAGCGAAGACACTCAATCTCAGTCAGCACTGCATCCACACAGCAGGAAACCTCATCCACAGAGCCCCGCACAGAGGTGAGATACTGCCTCAAGTCTGAAATTTCAGCCTGAATTTTGTTTATGCCCCGTAGCTCCTTGAGAATATGCTCAACAACGTCACTGGATCCAGGCTCTCCCTGCTTCCTGTCGAGTTCGGCCACGCTGGTGCCGTTTGAGGGGGTGACTGACGATCCTCCTTCAAGGCCTTTCCGCTGTCCCAGGGCTCCTCGTTTGGCTCGCTCATTTAGAAGAGACTCAGTCTCATCCAAAATCTTGTGATCTTGTTGGGGTCCATTGCAGGGGATCTTAATGCTGCCCTTTTTGTTCCGCTCTACTTCCCCCACAGAGGATGTGCTGGGGGTGCCAGTATGACCCTGATCACTTGGGACATGTTGGCATGAAAATTCACCACTTGAGGAGAATCTCTTTATGCCACAGACAAACATGTCCTTCTCAATCTCTACAGTGGAATGACAGGAATTGTGGGGTGAGTGTTCCCCAGTCCCCTGAAGGAACTTTTGGATCTTGCTCCTAAGACCCTGGGCCACCTTGGGGCTCTTTATCTTTTTTTTGGCTAAGTCCTTCTTCTTGGCCCTCTTGTACTGAATGATGCCCGTCCCATCTTGCCCGTTGAAGCGATTTCTGGAGAGCATCCTTGCTCACTGAAGCATCAGTATATTCCTCAGGTGTAAACCATTGCATCTGGCCCCAGTTTTATGTCTGCAGGTAGGACTGCCCTTTCATAATGTGTGCAAATGGCGACTGTTCCAACCTACCCAGCAGCCTTGTCCATGACTAGCAAGACAAAGAAAATACAGCCTGAAAAAGCACGTATGATTTTCTTCTGTGGACTATGAACTGACTCTCTTGCATATATTTTAGTTAATGATAGTCATGCTGCCATCAAAACTGTCTGAATAAACTGAAAGGTTTAATAGCAGATATCATCCTTCAAAGGAATCAAAACTACTCTCAGGATCTTTCATACATAAAATAGAGTATTTAAGGCTATCCAGTTATTAAACATCACTTGTCTAGCCATATCAATCTCTATTATAAAGGGAGTAAAAGTACTAACCTCTTCTAGAATGCAAAACAAAATAAGTAACATTTGAGTGGTTTGAGTTTGTATTAAAGTAACCAATTAAAGCATCTTTAAAAAAAAAAAAAGAATTTATGAAGAAAATTGTCCATGTCAATGAAAATAATGGGAAAAAAGACAACATATCCCAGATTTCAGCAGACACTGACCATTTACAATCAGCTTTCATTTTTAGTACTTGTTCTTCTCTTTGACCTACTGTAACAGCCACAAAACAGGATAACTCCAGATTAAAGGGGACAAGGATCAGCTAATTAGATGGCTCAGAAGTGAATGGCAAGTAAAACACTTTATCTATCCTAATCATGTCAAAGTAAACCACCGCACCTTCATTTCACAACTCATTCGCATTGCAAACAGCCCCATCTGTCATTTAAAAAACCAAGCGCTCTCGTAAATACAAATAACACACGCAGTCTAGAAAACCAAGACAACTGTTTGCTCACAATAGCACTGCCATCAAAAATAAGCATTTCCTGAATGATAAAACCGAAAAATCCCCATACTTCTTCCAAAGTGCCAAATCAGGTCTGGCTTCCTTTACTATCAGTGTCATTTAGACTTCTGAGGGTGTACTCACACTAGCTCCTCCATACTGCACGCAAGCTCCGCCTTGAACACCATCAATACGGGACCACATTTATAGGCCGGATCACCAACAACCATGAAACAACATTGGGGGATGAGATCCAGCACCTCACCACATGGCGTGCGTCCAACAGTCTCATCCTCAACGTGCAGAAGACAAAAGAGCCGGTCGTAGACCTCAGGAAGTCCAAAAGCTGCTGCCATCCCTCCATATTTATCAAAGGGGTCGAAGTGGAGCATGTACCCAGCTTTAGATCCCTTGGAGTACACATCAGCGAGGACCTCTCCTGGACAACTAACACTCACTTAGCACAGCAACGCCTGCATTTCCTGAGGAGGCTGAGGACTGCACGCCTCTCTCCCAAAATCCTCTCCACCTCCTACCGCTGCACTATTGGAACCCCCCTAACCAGCTGCATCACTGTGTGGTATGGTAACTGCACGTCTGTTGACTGGAAGGCCCTGCAGTGGGTCGCCAAGTCGGCCCAGCACATCATGGGTACCCAGCTCCCTGCAATAAAAGACACCCACCACAAACAGTGCCTTCGTAGAGGTCTCAGCATCAGCAGGGACCCCACCCCCCCCAACCACAATCTGTTCTCCCTCCTGCCCTCTGGGGGGCGCTACAGAAGTCTCGACGCCCACACTTCCAGACTCAGGAACAGCTTCTTCCCTCAAGCTGTCAACCTCCTGAATTGTCTGTTGTTCACTGAACTGTGATCATTCACCTCACTTACCCCCCTCCCCCCCAGCTGAACCCTCACTTGCCATTTGCACTATTTTATTTTATCGCACCATTTATCTGTACCTTATGACTACTATGTTTACCTCACCTATGGAGACATGCTGATATGTACATTTATATGTATTACATACTGTACTATGATACTATGCATATCGGTTTAATATCTATACGTCTAGCTCTGTTATGTATATGATGTGATGTATACATATTATGTATGTGATGTACGCTTAACCTGTGTATGTATAATGCACATAACGCATGTTCAACCTATATACATTCTGCCCTTCCCCCCAGCTCCCCTACATCTCCCATGTTCTGGTGAAGGCACAACACTCCTCCTTCATTTACATATGTGCTTACACATTGTGTTAATGACAATAAAACTGAATTGAATTGAAGCACCTAGGCTTGCCACGATAGATGGTGTTGACGGTGTTACCGGTTTTAAGACGCATCACTTTTCCACCGTGATACCGTCCCCACATTTGTTTTTTTTTTTTTCTTTCAAATATTTATTTGAATTAAATGGAAAAAATAATTCTAAATAATTTACTTAAGACGACAGCATGCACTATAATTAAAAACTGAACGTTTTAAAAACGTTCTAACATAGGCTACGTAATAAACGTTCTATGGTTGTTATTTGTTTGGTTCCAACTTCCACAGTTTTTTCAGCCTGTAGCATTGTTGTGTTTTTTGTTGTGTTATGTTAATAAAAGTCCTGTTTAATATCAGTGATTTTTTTTTTGTAGTTTTGTTGTCGTCCATTCAAACAATTGACGCCGAATTGGCCAATTCACGCAAAACTAAAAGTGAAAGTATAATACGCACACATTTATAAGCTATTTAAAAGCAGGAAAAAAAGAGGAAACCCCCACCCCCACAGTGATACCGGTGTTGTCACATGTCCATTAACTGGCGGGGAAATTTCCTCATCGTCACAACCCTAATTTCACCCCCAAAGTCCAATTTGTTTGACTAGTGTGATCGCTCATTACTGTACCCAAGCACAGTACACTTAGCCATGCTCGGGCCCGATTGAAGAGATAGGCCGGAGCACAGCTGGTCAGGCTCGGGCACAGTACGCATCTAGTGTGATCACTGACCATGCCCAGGTACAGAACACAGACATGACATGAATGATGTGACTGACACATGCATGCGCACATGTACACTATACATGAACTGGATTCAGGAGGAACGGTTCAGTTAGGCTATACAGGTTATATAATTTTTTTCCGGCAAGCTGTGTTGGGTATAATTGAGTTTCAGCAGTGGTTTGGATATATCGAGCATGTTTCAGATTTGATAGTTAGTGTTAGTGAGTAGAACATTAGCAATGTCTGTTATAATAGTAATAATAATAATAATAATAACAACAACAATCTTGTTCTCAATGACAGCAAGCTTGGCTGTGAAGGACAGCCATCTTGTGCGGTGTCCAAGGAGCCTTACTCAACGGCCCACAGATGTGCTAAGGCAAGGCTTGAACTGGCAACCTTCTGATCACAGGCACAGAGGCTTAACCCAGAGCCACACTCTGCCCCCAAAAAGTGTAATTATTACTGGTACTAAAGTAAGCTAAAAGAGCTTTCAAAAATAGGGTACCATAGCATGTTTTCAGTACCTGTATGCTGTGCAACACATATTTGAAATTAATATTGTGTGCATGATTGCAGGCAGACAGAATTTTTTACATATATAATCAAACCAAATTGAGAAACTGATATTCTTAGAAGGAACAATAAATTAGCTGCTAAATAAGCGGTCATTGCTGCTTGAGAAATGAGCAAAGAGATGTTATTTATCACCTGATAAAACCACAAAGTTGGTTCAATAATTAATTTTTTTCCATACAATGGTAGTTGGTTGGCTGGTCAAATTAATCTGTATCATTGCTGCATTATCCGAGTGCACTTAAATCCTGATCAATATGCCATTTTTGGCAAATCATTTTTTGTGATGCCACTGTAAAACAAAACAATAAGGAGGGAGCCACCTCAAAATCTGCCTTTGATCTGGTGAAGAAGCTGCAAGACCATGGAAGCCAGAGCAGATAGTAGACACAGAAACATCATGTATTAAAATGCTGGGGTGAAACTTTGACAAATGCTGAACAACCTTTAAAGTCAGCAGTGCTGGCAGTGGAGTTAAGGAGAGATTTGTAGCTTTACTGCTGCTAGCTGAGCAAATTACATACATACAAAATATCTAACTCACACTGCTCCAGGAAAATACCCAGCTTATAACACTCACACATTTGCTGTGCTTACTGCTGGAGTTTGCGATTTTATGAAACATGTGTTAGACATGGACAGTTTGGAGGAGATGAGGTTGGAGGGACAGCCCAGCTACTCAACTCAGCCAACAGTATACAGCAAGTTCCCTGTGGAGAGCGAGACTGGAACAGTCCAGTTCAGGGTCTGTGTTTTAGCTGCCTTGTTCAAGTAAAAGGTTGGTTTTGCTACATTTGTCATGATTAATACCTTATATTTCAAAGAATGACCAATTGCTGCTTGTTCATTAAGAACGACGGCTGCCAGTCATTCATAATATATTCTCATTTATTACACACACCATCTTCATAAACCATCTGCATCAACATCTTCATAAGCCATACACATCTATTCAGGACTGTAATGCCTACTGAAGGGTAAATAAGCCTTTTATAAACAAAATGATTTATTCTTCATATGCCACTGATGTTTCTCATTCTCTGAGAATCAAAATAAGTAAATGCATAATAAATACCAAACTATAAAATGACCGTTCCAGAAGGGCTATACAAACAGCCTGGAAGCAAAGTCTTTTTGGAATAGATGAGGGTAAATGAAATGAGCAGAGACAAAGACCCTAAATGCAGAGACAGTCACTATGGAAACCAAAGTACCCTATTATTTCAGTGCCTCCTACCCTTGCATGTTGTGCCCCACATATTCACACCTTCTAAATGTATAGCATCTCTGACTAGACAGATCACTTCCTTCTCAATTCCACCACAGTAGGATATTATTATACTAATCACCTCATCCTCATCCTACCCCATGTATAAGTGAACAGTTCTCGGTACCAAGTCTGTCCCCCATAACATACGAACACTCAGGCCGTGATGGAGAATAATAATCTGGACAGATATACGCTCCAAACAAAGAAAAAATTGCTGCTTGTTACATTAACGTTATTAACGTTATAGCGGCAACGCTATACACCAACTGCTTATGTTTTTGCCATTTTGTGCAACCAGTCAGCAAACTACTTGCGTAAATATCATCCATTCCACTGCCCTGCACACCATTAAAAATAATGCAGAACAATAAAGATGCTATACCATTTGGATATCCAGGCTTTGATTTACAAGCTTCACAAAAGAACGGTCTCTCACTTTCACTGTACTCAGGGGAAATATTCAGCCATAATCAGTAACACAGCTCATTAATATAAGGCAGAAACAAATACCAAACACATCATCCACCGGATCAAGCAAGGCCCAACTCAATAAAACAGTAATAGCGGCACAAAACGCCCCTATGGTTGCGATTCTGTCTTGACCTGTACATTGCATGCCACAAATTCCGATCTTGGAAATCCTGTAGCCATCAGGCCTCCAATTCTTGGGTACGTAAGCAGTATTTTATTGTGCATTTTTATTTTATTTATTTTATTCGTTTTAGAGAGAGATTGTTTCACTTGTTTCTTTCACTTGAAAACATTAGTTATGGGCAATATTACAGTTTCCCAAGAGAGCTGTATGGTTGGTACCATCAGCCAGTCATCTATGTTTTTGTCCAGCTGTACAGTCTTGCTTTTTTCCCGGTGAACATGCCAAATGTAATTATTTTGGAAACATTTTCACTAACCTGTCACCCAAATAACTGGAGTAAAAAGCCTGTCAAGCAAGGACTATCAATTCTGGCCATTACAGAGTACAGAGAATACCACCATAACCTACAGAGTGGGATGAAGTGTAAACACATAGGATGAGATATAAAAACAAATAATTCGGGAAAGGCAATGAATGGCCCATCGCACCTGCCTAACTACGTAGAATCACTCATTAAACCAACCTACTGACAAGCCAGCAGATGTTTATCATCTCCCATGTGTCAAACCACATCTTTTACAAAGTAAGGTCTACAAATCTACAGAAGTCTACAAATATAAAAGGTCAATACCAGTTGGTGGGAACATGACCCTGTGACCAAACAATTACAGCTACAAAACGCCTCAAAGGAAGTTGTAACCAAGCACAAAGTATTTCATAAATACTTCATGAGGCACCCTTACATATTACCAGACAAGGTCCCTTGCTGGGAGGTTACTCCTCTAACCTGTCCCATTAACAATGTGTTTTCACCTAAAGAACTGCTACAGACTGTATTTTTTATTTTTTTGTTTATCCCAGTTCTCTGCAAACTCTAGACACTGTAGTTTGTGAAAGGTTTAGTTTGCTATGAAAGTGGCCGTTTCTGAGATACTGGATTGAAGTCACAGATGTATTTAAAATTGAGTTTCCCCGAAAAAAAGTCCCCACAAGATCAAAATAACAGGTTATGATCACATTGTGGGGTAATTTGATCGCCACAATATAATTTATAAATGGCCACACACACACACACACACACACACACACACACACACACACACAGTTGAAGGCCAGCTTCTTTCAGTTCATCACAGCCCCCAGGGCTCTTTTTAAAATCCTGTTAGATTCCTACATCGCTATAAGCCCATTGGAAGGAACAAGCTATTAAGGTCCTCGGTCCTGAAGTGTCAACTTTGCAGTAATAGTCAGTTAAAAGCACAAAAAAATCATAACTTGGATGATGTTCCAACGCTAAAGCCAAATTCACAATTCCATGGGATAAATATGGGTCAAATACACAATTTCTTCCAACTATACAAATTATAATTATTTAATTCCTACACATTTCTCAAAAATGTTGTTGGTTCAGTTGAAATTGCTACATTGTTTGGGTTTCTGTGGGATTGTGTAGCACCTTTTACCTCATAGCCGCTGCTTGCTCGAGAATTCCTTGTTGGATATCACCATTGTTCTGGCTACAGAAGCAATTAAAGGCTTTCACCTTTACTGTGCTTCAGGATAATGCAAAAAATGCTCCCATAACAGCCAGGTCACCATTAAGTCACAAAGGCCACAACGGTGATTATACTCATAAATGAATCTGGTGTCTACTGTGACTCTAAACAAGATCTGTTTAAGACTGCAAGGTATTTACCACCGCTGCATCTGGCAGGCTGCCCTGGACTTAAAGCAGTCATAAGCTAAGTGGATTGATCGTCCTTTCGTTTCCTGAGTGAATGAGTTTTCAGCCTCTCTCTGTCATTTTCAACAGAAAAACTGCACTTCCATTAGGAGGAGAAATGAGCCTAATCTATACAGGGGCCAGACTAATCAGGAACCAGTAAAACATGCACTGGTCACTGTGGGAATCACACCTTTTTAATGTATAGTGCATACATTCAAGTTGATACTGGACCAAAAGTCAGTCAACAAAAGTAGGCTTTCCATTTTTATTCCATCTTCCAGCTGCAAATAAAAATTACAGCACCAAAAGAAACGAATAAAATGCACATTTCCCATTTTTCCTATTCAGATTGATTAAAACAATGAAAAGGCCGTTCGAAATTTAACAACTGCTGAGGAGTTGAATACAGCATCGCATATAGAAGCACTGTTTCTAAAGTGACTCTCGTTTGCATTATACACTTTTATGCATAAACTTTCATTGTTCGCTAAACAATCTCAATAATATTTAGGTTCATTACTGAGCTATTCGAAAGCTATCATCACCTGTTAGAAAATCTTGAGATGTAATCATACATTATTCTGGTTAGCACAAGGCACTATTTCTGACTGCCTGTTTCTTGTATTTCTTGAATATATCAGGTCTCCCCCCTAAGAAAGGCTAACAAAGGCTTGGAAGGCAGTGATAGCAGCCACTGTGGTGTACACACACAGACTTACCAAAATCCACTCTGAACATAACGTGAGGTCATTTCAGTTTTAAAATTCTATCTTGCCTCCAGTAGACTAATGAGCACAAATCAAATTCAAAAAGAATGCTTTGACCGGGTATAGGCTAACTGGTAGTTACCACACAATCTGAAAAAGTATAAATTAATCCATAATTTAACATTCTCATAGGAACTGAGGTATAGGATAATCATTTCCCTCCTAGGTCACTCTGCCTCAAACTACTAGCTATTCTGACATATAAATTCTCTTTATAAGACCTTAGCATGATTTCCCAGGCAGGTGTCTCATTTAATCTCTGTGTTTGCAGGAAGCTACGTGATTTGTCAAGCTCACGAGAGCAGAAACAACAACTGGTACAAGTCGGTCTTAATTTTCACCAAGCGATATAAGTGAATGACCAAGTACCCCTTTTCCCATAAAATTTCACAGTCCACTGCCCAGCAAAGTCCAGCTTAGGCTCCTGGCTATGACACGGACAGGGACATGTCACATTATTTTTTAGTCAACAATGACTGCTTATTGGTCACTTGTATTTCACTAGTCATTAATTTACTGTGCCTATTAACAGCTTTCAGGAACGGAACGCCATTAATTATAAAAATTGACAATTAAGCTGTACCATGAGAAATCAAATTTCCATACAAGAAGAAAAAAAAATCTATAGACAAGTAAGTGACCCTGGATATATAGATAGAGAAAATTTCCCATAAGTCCATAATCTGGTTATTTATTGCAGAAATTTCATGATCTCATTCATTGGTGGAACATAACTAAATATACACAGCTGTTTCACAAGTTCTCAAAGAATATGGCAACCGTATATACCATGAAATCAAACATCACTCTGTCAAAGGCCACCCCACTGTTCAACGCATTGTTCTCCTAAAATAAATCTTTCAATCTCGACTGAACATGGGCAAACAAGAGCCAAATGAAGAGACCACTTCATCACTAATTTGTGTACACATCTGTGTGAATTAAAGTCCACTTCACTGAAAAAGCCCACAAATACATTTACATAAACCGAAAAAAGAAAATTGTCTGCTTGTGGAATGTTCACTTACCCTATAGCAGGGGGAAAAGAACTTAAAAGAGGCATGAAACTGAGAAAGAGAGTCTGCAGAATCCACCTGGAAAAAGTGACAGATCCATTGAAATAACCCAGAGAAGAGTGAATGTCTACTTACACAGTAGACATTACAATTAAATAAGGCAGAAATATCCTCAGATACCGTTTAGCACCAATTCCACAGCCAGCGCAGAACAGAAAGAGCAATCCAGCAGGTCGGTGTCACCGGTGCAGCACCTAAGTAGCACACAGCTTTTGGAGACGTGCTTTTCCTCCAGCAGCCTGGAGCAGCGCATGCGTGACATAGCAGTGCAGCACACGCGTGCCTTCATCCCTATCTGCTGCGCTCCCCCGCTCTGCCCACCAAGCATGCTCCCTGTCCTCTAGCTGGGGACTCACTGGCTGCAGCTTGTTGCACAAGGCAGTAGTGAAGCTGTCAACATGCTGACTCTCACTCAACCACACACTCACTCTCTCCCCACCCCTCTCTCTCTGTCCTCCCCTTTTGCACTCACTACAACAACCAGCAAGCACACACACTTACTCACACGCAAGTCACAATTACTCAAACAGCTCAACAAACAAGCATAACTACACAAAGATGCACAAATGAAGAAGGCCAAAATCTCATCATGTTATGCTGACATATATAAAATCTGAAATGTCCACTGCCTAGATAGCCAAGTGTCTAACCTTTTACTTCACAGCTAGTGAAACAGTGATCTATGACCACCACGTCTGGATAAGCCATACCAAGAAAACACGCTGAATAGTTCCTAAGCTCGTGCCCATCAGTGCCATCCCAACAGAAGACTGCCGTTGACTTTCGACTTATAGGCATTCCTTAAATTCTTTTAAGAACACAAATATAGCCTATTTCTCACTTGTCAGCCTCAAGCTGCAGAATTAAAATTACTTTACATTATTTTATTGAGTGAGCAGTTCTCTGATCTAAACAGCATTGAGTGGAGCTTACAGTGCGATCACTAAGGGATGCTCTCACTGCTGTGATAAGTGCTGTAATTATGAGCCACAACCCGGTCCTTCCCATGACACATTCACACAAACACCTTCTTAAAATAGATCTAGAGGATGCATGTTCACATGGAGAATCACACCAGCTACATGGCTACAGCACTCTCACACAGTCCTCAGTGAAAATTTGGGCAGTGCATGTTTGCGTTGAGGTTTCTTTTGATAAGCTTATCCATTATTTCACACAGAACCATCCTTTATTTCCCACCAGGGACACCACAGAGCAGCTGCTTTATATTACATGGATTGCTTGTTATTCCAAATGCCATGAGATTAGGGATGGTACGATTTACTGATTCGCAACAGTGCACTGGCAAAAAAGTTCATAATGTGACAAAGTGTTCACCTGATACAGTTCAGGCTGAACTTAGGATGCATCGGGGAAAGTGTACAAAGGTATTCTAAACAAATGAAGGAAAAAGGAAAAAAACAAATAAGACCAATCTGATGAAATGCTGAATGTTCTTAGTCAAATGCAAGCAATTCTGACCATGTGGCCTTTAATACGTTACTTTCATGCTACTGCAATCCCATGCTAGGCTGATGACGGCAAAAGATGAGCTTATGGACATATTTTTAGAGCTGAAAGATGTGTGGAATTACTGCAAGTAATATTGAGATATTTATAAAACGAAAAGGGGAGCTGAAATTGCCCAAAATAAACTATTTCCAAATAGAACTGATGAGGTACCAATAGTGTGTGTCAGATAAGTTGGTGGCATTGCCGCAAGTTGCATCAACAGACACAAAGCAGTGCTGACAAAGGAGACGTGAGTATTGAGCATGCGCACAACACAACCATCACTGCTGCAGTGATATAGTGTGTAGCCCTAATGTTTTTATTCTACCAAAATGGCCAATTTTCTTTAGGTAATAGGTTAAAACATATTTTCAAATCATATGTTTTAAAATGGTCCACATTCAATCAACATTCAAATTCTAGCAAAAGCCAACACGATGCAACATGGTATTGTGTATGTGTGTGTCATCAGGAAACATTGCTACAGAACTAAACATGCATTAAAATGTTAACTGAGTACCAGGCCAGCCACAAAAGACATGCTCAAACATCCAAATTATGGAGTGAAAGATGCAAGAACAGCAGCGAAGTGGAGCTAAAACAGAGAATAATTAACCCACAATGAATTCTTTCTTTACTGCTGAAAGGGAAATAAAGGGACCATTTACTTGATAAATAAAACGTTACTCCTCGAGCACAAAGAGAAACCTAATGGTGCACTGGAGGTAAAAACCATCAAAACACTTTTGGGAAGCAATAATGCAGGCACTTAGATATTTCATACGGCAACAAGTGGCATGACAGCATTTGGCAGGGGGAGGCAAGCACACAGCGACGGAGAGAAGTGTGTGTTTATGAGAGGGGCAGGCACACGCCCATGGTGAGGCTGCTATTACGCTGTCAGGGGCTCCCTCTAATCTCACTTCCTGGGATGGTAGGCAGCATTACAAACAGCGGTATTATTACATACCCCAAGGCTTGCTGGGAAGGGAGAAAAAATAAAAAATAAAAAAAAAAAAACACCCAGAACCACTGAAAGGGTCTGAAAGAATGCCATCCTATCAGCCATCCACACAGTGTGTGACATCACCGTTAAAGTGCTCTGCATCTGACCCTTAAGTGCTGCTTTTCATTATGAATATGGTGCCGTTTAAAAGGAATACTGACTAAATATCAGCACAAAACCCATAATCCTACATATTTTTAAGTATGATAATAAAGAAAAGTGCCTCTCAGTTTCGTATGGACCTTGTTTAGAGAGAATTTTAGGGGGGGGGGGTCATAATCTGCCCCAGCTAAGCACCTGTTTGGGTGTCTCTTGCAGGGTTATGATGATTCACAAATACTAACAAAATAACAAAAAACTAAATGTGGAGGGAAAAGCGTTTGGTTTTTTTTTAATAATAGTAGGTAATATAAAAATGGCAGCAGGTATTTCCACAATAACCTGAATACAGGCTGGCATCTTTAATAGCTTCAAGCTACGATGAACTATTAAAAAAAGCTAATTATAACAAAATTTGACCACTGCACAAAATAAGTGATAAAACATAACACATTCACCAGTCCAAAGCAAGGTAATCCCAAATGGGACTCTGCCACTTTCTCCCAACTTTGGCTGCTGCTGACACCGTGATAGGTGGACTGCACCGGGAACTGTACTTTTGGTACTTCAACAAAGTACCAATAGTATGGTAGTTAAAGGTGTTGGTTTGCCACTGGCTCTGAATGACAGCACAAGGCGAGGCAGGGTATTTTGTAGCGATTTAAAAAAATGGGTGCAGTATATTATACAGCTGGATGGTGTGCGATGTTTTACACATGCAGCCTTTTTCATACTATCAATTCTGTGCTGACATTACAGTGGGGGGTTTAAGTTTTGTTAGAGCTATTTTACTCTGTCACAGGGGAAAAAAAACGTAGCTAGCTTTGCAATTTTAATGATTATTTCGTTTATAGATTATCTAATATATGTTTTAAATCAGTTTAAAGTTTACCCTCACTGCTTTTGCATGAGCACTGCATGTGTTCTCTGAGACAATCATAATCATTTTCATCCTTGCCGTTTAACTCCTTTTTGCTTTATAAATATCCCAGTATTTATTACAACAAAATCACATTGCTATATTTCGAAATTTTCCAATACCTTGCTGTCCTAGTATATTAAATTAAATACTTTTTAATTGCTTGTCATGCCATCCTGATCTTGTATCTGTTCTTCCAACCAGATCACAATTCATTTCTTTTTTTTTTTACTTAATTTATCATTTTCTGAATTCATAACTCTTTTTTCAAGACGGCCGTTATATTGTATTTAGAGGCAGGTCATTTGCATAACCAATGGAGTCAAAGAAAGCATTTGAAGTTCCACCCCAAAGTAACATATTACCAACTAAGTACTGTCATTTGCAAGCGTTAAACTGGCTCAGCTAAAAAAAAAAAAAAAAATTAAAGAAATTATCCACCTAGAGTTATGGTAATGAATTCTGTAATTAATTCAAACTCAAATTCAAATCCAAAATCGTTAATTAAATTTCAGGTCAAGGCATTCAGGGTCGGGTTCTTTAATCCAACTTCAGGTAAACATATTCAAAGTCAGGGTCTGGTATTCAGGTAATGAAATTCAAAGTAATGAAGTTCAGGTAATGAAGTTCAAGTTTACACGTTCAAATTCGGGTAATTAAATTCAAATTCAGGTTGTAGTGAATCGGATTTTATGTCATAGGCCACCCCTCACTCAGAGAGGGGAATATCTTATACCACACAAAATTGTCTGAATCCTGCTCTGAAACATTTTCTTTCACTGCCCAAAAAGAGGTGACGACTGCTTTAGTTCTGCTGATCCTCTTATTTGCAGTTTTCAAAAAGGATGCAGGACATGCAGGACATAAGGACAGAATAGCAACAAGTTACAACTCGCTTCCATGTTAATTAAGGGATATTAAGTGCCCTTTAGTCAACGTGATCAGTGCTTGACCACTGAATTGGCTTAATTGATGAGTTTAAAGGTAATGAAGGCTGACAGAGCTCCCGCTTGCACCACAGTATGCTAGCTGACATGATCTAATAAAATGCTAATAGTATGCTACAGGAAGTGCAAAGAGGGAGGGATGCCATTCCTTACAAAGCTTTAGGCTATGCCACTTTGCTTTCCATGGTTTCTGCCCCATTTCCTTGCACTTCCCATCCATGTACTCAGAAACGTACATTTCTGACTGAAAACCTAATCTCAGTTACATCACACTTCTTTTGTCATGGCATCATGTTATACTGTACAAAAGTTTCAGGATAAATGCATAAATCATTAAAAGATTTTAACATCAGTTGACTGCAAGAAATATGTAAAGAATATGCCTAAATGATCAGAAAGCATTTATGCACAAATGGCATTTGTCAATTCAATATTAGCCGGAAACAAAGTTTTCAACAAGTGCTGCCAACCCATCTAACAGGAAACATTCTAAGAAGAAAGCCAACATTATGTGAAGGTCGTCTCAAAGAACGGTCTTACTGTAATGTTAAATTTTCATGTTTTACATTTTAACATATTGTGCTGATGTGCACAGAACTTAACATTCTTACCTAAACATCCTTTTAATGCAATTAATGGTAAAAAATATTGTTTTATAACATTATTTTATAAAAATGCTATACGAGTATAATGTGAATACCCAGTCCAACCTTTAACTCATGACCTGTGAGGTGTAAAGCAACAGTAATACCCACTGCTATCTTGCACTTTGTTAGTTTTTATATTAGTCATAATTGCAGTAGTAGTTGTAGGAGTGGGATAATGTCCTGGGAACATCAGAAAAACTGGACACTTTGAATGTTTCTATACCTTAATTGTAAAATTAAGGGTGTCATCTAACAACATTCCCTGCTAATAGTTTTTCAGTTTAGCAGGGAATGTAGGATGAAAAACTGTTAGCAGGGAATGTAGGATGAAAAACTATTAGCAGGGAATGTTGTTAGATGACACCCTTAATACCCACAATAACCAAGTGCCTTCAGCTGCTCAGCTAGCTTCTTTGCATCCCATCTTCAGAGGTGGAATGTATTATTGGTATGCATGGGTATGAATTAGGGGTGTGACGGTACGGGTACGGTATTTGGGCTACGGTTTCGGTTCGGTTTAAACACAACACTACAAATAACACAACAAAACAAATAATAAGATGCCTCTTATTTATGTATAAAATATGTACACATGTATAAAATTCAAACTTACAAAATGTAAACAGAAACACTTTAAAAAATGTTAAAGTGCCTCTTAAAATGCTCTACACAAAACACAGTACTCAGAGTAAACATACTTTCTGAATGGGCTGCATTCACATTCAGTTGTATAAATAAGAAAAATCATTATACTCACTAACTCACTATTTCTGGTCTTCTTCCATTGAATATTTAGGAGCTCTCATGTATAAGCATGAGCCATTCACACCTGGCCAATCCATCCCTTTATGGCGCTGATGGGGATTGAAGGCGCTTTCAGACCAAAGCCCATTGTTTTCTATGGCGTGCACGGCGCAAGGAGCGTCGGTAGCGCAGCATTGAGCGCAAAGCGCCGTGGATCGGAGGGTTCCGCAAACTTCGCAGCGCGCATGGCGCATGCCGCGTTCGGTCTGAAAGTGCCTTTACCTGGATCGCGTTTCAACGCTGCGTTGTTCATTAGATTACCATGCGAATGCGATTTGAATACACGAAAATGCGGTTGTTTAGAATGTGAATAGCGATCTTCGCATCTGGGCGGTACTACACGCTCTCGATACTGGTAAAACAAAGAAAGCTGACATGATTTAACCAAATTTTAAAAACTTTAATACTTCCGACAATGGGCATTTTGAAAAGAAGACAGATTGCGGATTTAGCCAGCGTTTTCGTCATGATTCTACATGAAGATTTCAGCGAGATATAAACAGAAATAGACGAGAAAGATACAGTAGCCTAATAAGCATTAAGTGCCATTTTCAAAAGGAAGTGCAAAACCGAAATACCGCCGTACACAAGCGCGTGCCGAACCGTGTAGCGCATACCGAACGGTCCGGTATTTTACTGAGTACCGTTGCATCCCTAGTATGAATTATGCTTTAGAAACAATGAAGATCTAACCATGAAAATGCTATACAAGAAAACATGGACACTTCCCAATGGCTGTTCTATTTAAACTTCAGAATGACTTTTTATACTTCGATGCCACTGTTTGGGGTTTTATAGTTCTGTGATCCACTGGGATATTACTCCCAACAAACCATGAGAAACCAGTTGCCCCTGGTACGCCCAACAACCAAGGATATGTTAATACACAAATCATGTCCACAAGCCTATGACCAACATCAAAGTCTACTATAGCCCAAAGGTAATACAGATGAGTAGGTATCAGAGCATTTTTGCAGAAACATCAGCACTTGAACAGCTAAGAGCAATATCTCAAGTCTCAAGCTCCAAGGATTACAGGAAAAAGACATGGGGTGAAAAAGAAAAAAAATACATTTAGTATGAAATTAGTACTAACACTGACAACCATGGTCGCCTTATATATTATATGACTAACCTTTTCATACTTGGATGTTGATGCCAATTTTCCCATTTAGTTAGGGCACTTAAACTATTGATACATCAAAACTACGCAGAACTACAACAGAAGAATCAGATGAAAAGCTGTAGTGCGCCAAATGAATGCAACGTGTGTTCATATCCCTTGTTCTCTAACGTGGAAGTTAGAGAATAGGAGTCAGGCAAAAGGTTGTAGGGCTAGCTCAGTAATCTTATAGTGGGATTTGTGGTGCAAAGCTGGATGGGATACGAAAAAAAGAATCTGTTGGAACAACAACAATGTATTCCCTGGACAGCCCTGTCACGCCCCACCCCCCACCCCATCTAAACCTCACTCCTCATGCGACCCTCTAGAATCTACATCTACAATTTCTAATTATTGGATGGATCAACTGGAAATGTGAAAGTCAATAATGAAAGTCAATAGTGTTTTGTGGGCGCCAGCCAAAGATGACAGAAGAAGCATATACAGAGAAGGAGGCACAAATTAACAGCCAAAGATTTACATTAAAGGAAACTGAAGCCTTCCAGAAATCCTTCACCATAAAGTGCCACCATTTTTCAAAACTGAAATCCATTTGACATCATTTTCCTAACACTCCAAATAAATGTTGAATTTAAATCAAACTATTTATTTCATTTTAGCCAAATACAGTAATCAAGACAGCCACGCGTCAACAACAATCTGAATAACAATTAAATCAGTTCCTCTCTTAGTATTACAGATCATGGTTTATGAATTAAGCTCCAGTAGCTCTGGTAAAACTTACATGAATCTCAACCAACCCAGAAAGCAAAGAAGAAAAAAGAAGATGTAGATGATGTGGTGGTCCTTACCTCCTGAAGTTGAACACGGACTTTGTTGATGGCCTTTAGCCAGCGTACCCTTGACGGAGAGAAAGGTAGGGGCTCACCCACCAGAAAACTGAATCAGAGAAAAAAAAATAAGTTAAAGGTCCACAACTGACATGGGCATTGGAATCATGAGGTGAGACGCAGCATTTTATTTTATTTTTTTATTCTGAGGCGTCAAGTATTTTTTTCAGAACACATGATTAGAAACTGACTTTACTCAAGGAACTTTGAGTAAAGGTCTCCACACCTTGTAACTGGATTCTCAGGCTTCTTTTCCATGATTGTTGGCATCTGTTCTGGCGAAGTTCTCTCTTTTGGCAAAATGCCATTCTCGCCCTTCCTGGTCCCAATCTCCTCCACGTCCTCCCAGGCAGTGTGGCCATTGGCTGGGTGGTAGCTGGCTGTGCTGTGGTAGCACTGGTGAGAGTCCAATTGCCGGCGATCCTCCGCTTCCGAAAGCGGCATGCTATCCTGACCCGCCTCGCTGAGCTGGGAGCTGGCCTGGCTGAGATCCCCTGAGGAGCCGGAGTGGCTGCTGTCCATGGGGCTTTTGTGACAGGGAGACATGGCACACCTGAGAGCAAGCTCAGGGGCAGCCCCAAGGCACAGTACACAGTAACAAAACAACACCTACTCCATACTTCAGGGCAGAAGGCAAGAAAATGTGCCCTACCAGGAACACATTAAAGACCCAGACAACAATTTTAGCAAGGTGGCATCATCTAAGGCAGTATAAATAACAGCAGTCTCCAAGATTGCTACCCATGACCTTTTCCACAAATTAACCTTCAATACATTATCTACTAAATTAAATCTACTAATTATAATTTATAACGTATATAGCAATTACAAGGTATTGCTATTAGAAGACCAATTCTATTATGTCTTAATAAAGGTCTTGTACATAGAAGACTACCATTTGTTAATTTAAAAGGGCTTAGAAACAAAAAAGAAAAGTTGTATAGCAGATTTGATTATTGCAAAGAGAGGGAAAATCCCACATTGATAATGTACAAAATGCAGTGTGACTCTGCAGTGAATGTGGGTTCCCATCACACACCATAACTTATAAGCCACTGCTTCTTACATCCCAGATTAGCTGTAGCTGGTTAGTTGTACATAACAGAGTAATACACAGAATCCACATGGCTTATTTATGTGACAAATACTGTAAGTAGCAGGGCACCAAGAATAAAGTGCTTGTCTCCATTAGATTAAACCATATTTTATTTTAGTAAATTATTTATGTGTACTGTTTGGGCTCAGAATATTTAAATGAGTTATTTTAGGTACATGTGTTTATTGTGGGCCTCTTGAAGTGAAAAGCCCAACAGCATTCGACTATTACAGAGTATTTATGTTTAAACAATTTAATGTTTAAATGACTGATAGCAAACAGTAATTTAGACAGTCACACCACAATTTTATTATTTGTTATTTTTAAATATATAGACTGGGTATTAAAGCGATTAAGCACAATAAAGAAGGGTGAAGAAACACAAATGCACAGACAGACCAGAATAACATCTAGGGGGTTAGGGTTGCACGGTTTCAAAAAGGGATAACTTCTAAAAGTTAAAATGGGTGCATCATAAATGGTGCCATGCTGACCATTTATAATGCAAGTACTAGCCTTTTTACACTCAAGTGATCCATCTTCAGGAGGGTATCTTGAAAGAGTCCTGGTTTGAGTTCTGCAGAAGGTATGGTTTCAAGGAGGGTCTGCACCTCACTTATGCTGTCAGACAAACACTGTTCTGGCACAGGTGAGGACATGAGTACCTGCGGGATGGCTGTGCCATCGGTAGGACCTTGTTTAGGGACTTCTTCTTTAGCTTCTTCTTGGGTTTCATCACACACATTAATATTCATGCTTTTATCAGTGCCAGGTTGGCATAGCTCTGTAACAAGTTCATTAGAATCAGTTTTGTCATGGGTGTCCACTAAGAGTTTCTCATTTTGTGCTTTGGGTTGAGTCGTGATGGCTGAAATAGACTGTGGCGTAGAAGGGTCAGGCGTTTCGGTTTGTCCTGAGAAACCAAACCTCCTCAAACTTACTGAAAATCCCTCAGGTTTTCCTTCCTGAAAAAGCCCAGAAGATAAAGCTCTGAAACCAGACAGAAAGCCACCGGCTTCAACCTGCGGTATCTGAGGCAGGGTTTTGGGAATAGAGGTTGGAGACGAAAAGAAAGAACCAACAGATTTCCCAGAATCATTGCTGGCAGATATGAAGCCAAATTTTGCAGATATGCTGGGCACATCAAACATGGTCTTTGCAGGTGGTGGATCTCTACTTGTCCTTGGCTTGTCTGCTGGAGGAAGCTTCTGGCCTCCCTCAACTGATTCAACTTCCACCCCCTTTTCCAGAGATTCCACTATAATAACTGGTTCATCATATACAGATTTCGTTCCATGACAACTAGCTTTCTCCTTTACCGGGACGTCACTGGGTGGACAACCTTCAGGTGCACTACCTGTAAGTGATGTATTTTTATCCACAGGTAATGGATCACAATCATCAATGAACTTCCCAGAATCCTTAACAGATAAGAGTTCACCTTTCATTTCTGTTGAAACATTGATAGCTGGTTTCACAGAATTTTCTTCCTGATTGTCTACTTGGCATACATTTGAATCTGTAGTACTAGATGCATCAAGAATTTCTTTTTCATCAGCTGAAGGTATAACTGGAACCTCAGATATATTTTTCACATTTTGAACACAAGGATCAGGTGTTATGAGGTGTGTAGCTTCAGAAGGTTTAGGTGGCTCAGCTGTTCTGAAAATGCCAAATAGGTCATTTTTCAAAGATTCCACCGGAAGGCTACTTGGCAGATTAAAGAAGGAACTTTTCTGCTGACACTGAGATTTGGTAGGAAAGGAAGATTTAAAAAATGAAGACTGTGGAGGTGAGAAAAAACTACTTGTAGGAATAGAGGGAGCCTTTGCTGCTGAGAAAACCTTGGACATGAAGCCAGATAAATTATCTGACTCAGAAGGTTTTTGCGTTTCTCCAACACCAGACTGATTTGATGGCTTTGTCTCTTCTATGGAACGTTGGTCAATTACTGTAGAACATGCATTTTCAGATGAAGCAGAAATGACAGCTTCAGCACTTAAAACTGTTTCTTCATCACTTTTCACTTTCTCACTGGAAACATCAGAATGTGGCTGCTGAAGTGGATACGAACTGCTATGTTGATATGGAGCTTGGGACAAAGCAACCTCTTCATCCCCCTGTTCTTTTTCTTTCTTAGCAGTATCTAAATCTGATGCACTGGAGACGGTGCCACTTTGCAGGCTATTGTTTTTTGTATGCAGTTCCTGCTGAAGTTCAGCACTTGAATCTGTTTTCTCTTCAAGAATAACAGACATGTTAAGGACACTAGAATCACCAGCTTTAGGCTTACTGTCCTCAGGAGCAGCACCATGAGAGAACAAGGAAGGAAGCATAAAAAGTCCTTCTGGTTCAGGTGGTTTAGATAATCCTTCTGTCTGACTAGTATCAGGGCCAGTAAACATAGAAAATAAATTAAGTCCCATTGCCTCCTTGGTGCCAGAAGCTCTAGGGAGGATATTTTGCAAAAGTGATCCACTTTGGGCAGAAGCTTGAACACTAGGTCTATTGAATAAAGAGAAAAGTCCTTTGCCTTGTGTGTCTTTAGCAGTAGAAGAGTTGTTTTGGTTATGAGTATCCTGTGACATGGGTCCACTGAACATGGAAAGTAACCCTTTGCCAGGTATATCCTTAGGCACAGTTGATCCAGGAAGAATTCCAGCAAAAGGTGAGCCAGTCTGGGAAGGAGGTGGCTGAACACTTGATTCTTTAGACACAAATACTGAAGCTAGATGGGGTGTCTCATCCAGAAAAACCTCTTTTAGGGAGGCCTCTTCTGTGGTGACCTCTTTCTGGTTTATAGAAGGCAGGGTGCTGAGAGTGTTAGCATCAAGTGACAGGTTTTCATGTATGTATTTTTCTTTGCATACAGTCGTTTCTGATGCAATAGATTCAGGAGCCAATACATCCTGAGTATCAGGTTCAGAGAACACTGTCAAGTCTCCTGTTCTAGGTACTTCCTTAGGAACAGATGACTTAGAAAGAGTTCCACTAAGAGCAGATGGCATTTGCAGGGTAGTATGTTGGGGACTAGGGTCACCAAACGATGGAAATAAACCTTTCTCTGGTAAATGTTTGGGTAAAGATGTTCCAGCAGAAGTTGCTTGAGGAACTGATCCAGTTCGTTGGGCATTAGGTCCAGAAAACATTGAAAATAAACCCTTGCCTAATGGTCCTTTAGGTGCAGAAGAACCTGACAAAGGTGTCTCAGGTGAAGATGAAGTTGGGGCAGGTTGTGGACCAGATCCAGCAAACATTGAAAATATGCCTTTACCAGTAGAACCGCTATTTGATGAAGCTCCAGAAAAAAATCCACTAAGAAGAGATCCAGTCTCTGACTGATTCTGCTGAGTGTCAGATGCACTAAACATTGATAACAACCCTTTACCCTGAGGTTCATCTTTATTAACTGCAGACCCAGAAAGCATATTACTCATAGACAACCCAAATAAACCACCAGATTGCTTAGGATGAGGCTCTGGTTTAACCTGTTTCGTTAGCTGGGGCTGGTTTGAAAGAGAACCAACACTGGAGTCAGATGTAAATATTTTAGATCTTTTTCCTGGTTCCTGAGTTTGGTTATGCTGGCGTGAAACAATGCCCTGAGGTGGTCCATTATTCTGCTGATAAAGTCCTTTAGATTGTAAATTTTTCAGTCCTTCTTGTTGAGCACAATCTAGGTTTTTATTTGCACCATTTTTTCCAATGAATCTTTGTTGTTCTTCTGCAGCTTTTAGCTGCGACTGTGATGTTTCTGAAGATCCAGAAATGTTTGAGGTACCTGTGCTCTCTTTATTTAATTTTGTACTCACAGCAGACTTTTCTGTGGTTTCTGAAGACTTTGTAGAATTTGGTTTGGGCTCTTCCATCCCTACTGCTGATTTAAAAAAACTTAAGAAACCAACTTGGGATTTAGCCGAAGATCTTTCCTGTGATTCAATTGACTTTGGGGTAAGCTTCATAGAAGGTTCATGCTTGCAGAAACTATTACCTGGGCTTTTATGAAGAGTATCTTGTTCACTCTGTGGCATAACTGCTTGGTTGGACTTCACAGTTGTTTGTAAATCTGTGGTGGAAAACTGTGCAGGTTGTTGTGTTAACTTAGGTTGCTTAGGTAGTACTGAGGGCATTGTTGACTCATCCTTTACTGAACTATCACTAACCAAAGTCGTTAGTCTAGCTGTGGGGTAAGTAGGTAGAATTGTAGCATTTTTTGCAGCTAGTTTTTCTGCTGAATGTTCTGGGGTCTGACAAAAATGCGACTCATCCTTGCTAATCTCTACCTTAAAACACTGCAAATCAGATGACAAAACATTTTTTGCCTGCTGATCCTCTGATGTAACCTCCTGAACCGATTTCGATTTCTCAAAGTGTGCAACATTTTTAACATGCTTTGTGGAAGCTACAGATGGGCTTGCCGTTGTAGTTGACTTGAAGGGAGCAGCATTTTTTCTCAATTCTGAATCTGAAGTTGCATCAATTAGATGTTTAAAATCTGAGACAAAGGACAAAAATCCCTTAGCCTGCTTACTCGGCCTCTCTTTAACAGGTGGCATTTTTCTTCTCCATTCACCTTCTGATACATCATCAATGTGTCTTACTTTAATCTCATTGGAATAATGCTTCTGTTGAGAAAGGAAACTATAATTACAAATGTCGTGTGCAGGGGATTCAGTGATTGGAATTGATGAGCGTGACACAGGTACCCTTTGAGAAAGGAGTTCCTTTACCATTTGACTATTCCAGTAAGGACTCATATAATTCTGCACTGACAGATCAACAGCTTCAAAATATGAATTCTGTAAATCATGTTCTTGATGATATTGTGGGCTAGTGTCCATTCTAACTTTATTTATTCTAAACATAGTTAAGTCTAGAGGCTCCTCTTTGTGTGTAAGAAGACAATCCCCAAATAAACTGGAGAACTGTTCCAGATTCAGGTTCATAATTTGATTCCCTTTGACGAAGATTTCAGAATGGTCAAGAGGAGCATTAATTAGTTGAGCATCTCCTTGATTTTGCCCTGGTAACCAGAAAAGCTCATCCTCATTGTAAAGAGGAATTTTGAAACCACAAACAATAACCATTTCATTCTGTAGCCATGCACTGGGGAGTTCAGATAACTGTTCACATCCCAAATATTCATCTTGAGGAGTAAATATATAGACATACTGGCCAGAAACATCAGTCAGTAAAGCATAAATGAATGCCTCATCCTTATATACAAAATATCCACAATTACCATCTTCAGACAGGCACCACATCCCCTGGTCTAATAGACTGAGCCATTGTTGGTACCATTCTGATTCATAAAGATGCAGATCATCATCAATATCTTGATAACCACCAGAAGAACTCAAATCCATTATGCAGTCTGTGGTATCTTTGGAGATGCCATTGCATAGGGCATGACATTTGCTGGAATGTAAAGATCCCCTTGTTAGCTCGGGACTTCTAACCTGCCACCTTTCAAAGTCACTCTGGTGATATGAGCCACCATTTAAGGTGCAAGTACCATCACTGAAGGAATTCCAGTTGCTTATGCAACCAATAAGTGTAGCATTTGTATTTTTTGTGCTTAAATTTAGCGCATTCTCATAATCAGAACTGCAATCTCCAATCTTGCCCCATCTTAAGTCATATAGATCCTCACTATTTCCAAAGCTATTCAATGAGTTATTCCCATTTTGAGATGAAATACCATTTTCTGATTGATAGTGCCAACCCTGGTCTTGGTCATTTCTTGTGTCGTCCCATATTTTTGGGATCGTAAAGTAGTGATTAGGTTCCGCAGTAACACAGCTCTGAGAATTTTTTCCCATTGTTGCCTTATCTGGTGGCTGAATATATTCCATATCGTCTTGACAAATACAATAAGTTTTGCTAGCAAGAGCACCTAAATTATCATACTCATTAAGCAGCTGCCACTGGATACAATCCTGGTTCCACTGCTGTCCATAATCAGTAACAGGATATAATTCTTTATTTTCATAGGATGAAAATTCTTTGCTGGGACTATAAAGTACAGATGAGCCAAATCCTGAGGGGTGACCTTCTTGAAGACAATGCTCAGGTGAGAAAAACATAGCAGACATAGGAGACTGATACCTAAAAGTATAGAAATTTTCTGAACTACAAGGTGCCACCTCATGATGGCTTTGATTAGGATTCGGACTATGAAGAAGTGGGTTTAAGTAGCCAGTGACATTTGATGAGTAAAATGCCAGATTATTTTGGGATGTGTCACAACAGGCAGAGGTCCTTAAATCCAAACATTCTGTATTAGAGAAAACTGGCATGTTCTGAACACTCTCCATTTTTTGTTCATGTATTACGCAATCAAAGTCTTTTTTCTTGTTTCCACATTGTGAAGGACTCTCAGTTGGAGCCATTTTAAATATGCGCGAAAGCAGGTCAGGTGTACTTCCATTACTAAACTTATCTTCTGTATATGACCATCCTTTTTCTGTTGTGCAGGAGCTGTTATCATCTGAAGTACGATTGACGAGCCCGGAGAAAAACCCTTGTGGTAAAGATGTTTTTTTCACCGTCTCAGGAGGATGTTGCTGAATGTAAGTTTGGGCTCCTATAATCCTTTGTCCTATAAGACTGTCTGGATTCCCTTGAGATTTCATTTGGTCTGCAGGAGTGTTATTTGCTGACACTTCTTCAGATGATCTGGTTAACTTGCTAAACATTCCAGACAAGCGATTTGTTTTGTTTGATGGAACCAACTGCAGTGGGGAATTCAACTTTTTCTTTATCACATCTGGTATTTTTGTTTGTGGTTGACTAGTCTGATTTTTTGATGGCATCTCTTGCCATGGGGATGCATTCTCCCCAAAGCCTATTTTAAAAAGACTAGAAACAGGACCCCTTGACTGACTGGCTTGTTGTGGTGTGCCTTCAAACTGAACATTGAGATGTTGCACTGACAAATTTTCTCCATTAGCTTGCAACTGATTTAACTGACCAACAGGCTGAATTTGTTGCCCCTGTGCTGTGGAGTGCTGAGATATTGTTCCATTGTTTGAAGAGGGAAACTTAAGCAGCCCAGTTAGAAATCTACCTGACTGACTAAGTGTCTCTTTGAGTGACTTCTGATTATCACCAAGCATATTTAGCCTGCCTTTCTGTTGCTGACTGATAAAGGGCTGCGACTGCTGTGACACATTTTCTGAAGCAAAGTGGCACAGACCAGACAGCAGCCCATCTGATGAAGTGGATGAAGTGGGCATCTGAGACTGAAAAATACTTTGCCCATTTTCTTGTCGCTGACTGGGAATACCTTGGACTGGTTCTGTCTGCTGTGGAGTTGGATTTGGGTCAGTAAATTCATCCAACGCAACTAACCTTAACTGTTTAAAATGGTGGTCTTCTTGGTGACCTGGTTGCTGAGATAAATTACCACTCTGACATGGGGTCTGGGCCCATTTTTCCTGCTGATGGTATGGAAGTGTTATAGTTGGAGGTTCTGGGCTTTGATTTTGACTTTGGAGATTATGACTAGTTTCCCATTCTTCTTTGGAGCAAAGGAACAGTGGTCTTGACTGCTGCTGCATTATGGGTGCCTGGTCAATTGAAGACTCATTATCTAAAGTAGCAAATCTGAAGTGCCCAGGGTGAAGGCCACCTGGATGAAAAGAATGTGCCACAGTTTGCTGTGAGGGAAGGTTGTTCTGGTCTGATAAATTCTGAATCTTAGTTTGCCACATTTGATGACTTATTTGAGATGATTTAGTACTACTTGGTGGTATTTTGCATTGTGGTGATGCTGTGTGGTTTTTCCCTGATACATTCTCAGAAGAATCTAAATTTAAAGTTCGCAGGAATCCATCTTTTTGCAGAGGTGTTGCACCTTTCTGGGATGAATTCTGATTTTGGCCATTTGTATTGTGTTTATTGATGCTTTCACCTGGGCAATTGTTAGTTTGTTTTTGCTGTTTCTGGTTTTTAGATAAATTATCAGAGGAGCCCAATTTGAAAAGCCCTGATAGTAGTCCTCCCTGCCGAGACGGACTGTTTACGCATTCAGATGAAGTGATATTTAAAAGGCCAGAAAATAAACCCTGTGACTGAGACTGAGGCTTTTGTTCATTAACCTTTGACATATTTCTGTCATCAGCTTTGCCATTTTCTTGATCTCCAGTTGAGGGTAGATGCTGCTGTTGATCACAAAGAATATTTGAATTAGAAACAATGTGTACGTCCTGTGGTTGACTTTGTTGTTCTTGTGGGACATTCATATTCTCATTAGAGTTCATCTTAAAGAGGCTGGAGAACCAAGATGCTTCAGGATTACCCTTAGGCTGTCTTTCAAGAAAAGCAGTATGTTTTTGTGAATGTGCTTTAGGAGCGTCAGAATCCACTAAGGGTGATTTCCTAATAATTTCCATAGTTTCAGGTATATTATTTTCTATCAGTTCCTGATCTTTGAACACACGTTTGAAGCTGCTTACATCATCGCTAGAGGGAAATTTCAGCTGCCTTGAACACATTGTTTCATCCAATTCTTGTGAGGGTACTCTAATGTCATCTTTTGAAAATGGTGAGGATGCTGGTGAGGCTTGACTTTGGGAGATTTCTGAAGAACCTAATGCCATCAATGAGCTGAATGGTTTCTTCAAATGGCTAAAGAATCCCTTTTCCTCTTGGGTGATAGATTGCCCATCCACATTATCTTGACATTCTTGGGTGCCTTTTTTAACCTCTGCCTTTTCTTCCTTTTCTTTTCCATGCAGTAGATCAGAACCACTACTTTTCTGATGTTTTTCATTCTCTACTACTTCACATGAATTCAGATGTTGCATACCTTGAGAACTAACTTTTATGTTAACAGTATCTACAGAATTTTCTTCCAGTCCATGACGTTTGTTTTCTTCAGAAGATTTTGATACATCATCATCTGAGAACAGTTTTAAGGAACTTATCTTCCCGAGCACAGAGCTGACAGCAGAAAATGACTGGTTTGTAGTGAACTGCAGGCCTTTATCAGTATGGTCCTTATGGGAAGTTTCACTATCCGGTTTTGTGTTTTGGCTGCCATCATGTGCAGTTTCTTTTGTATCCAATGACTGAAAAGGCAGCAGGGACTGTAAGGAAAACCTCCTACTAGGTGGGGGCTCCTGGGCAGGGGAGACAACCGCAATTGGCATCGTGGTGGTGGGCTTAGGAATAAAAGAAAAAAAACTGGAGATACCAGATTCAGTGGACACTGGGACTTCAGCCTCATGTGTTTCACTGGCTACCACCTTTTCTTCAGAAATAGGTTTAGAACCAGAGCTAACCTTTTCAGAGATGGAATGAAACAAGGAGCCTACAGCACTCTTTACCCCAGCTAGACCTTGTTCATTTGAAATATCAGCTTTTATTGGTTTCATTACAGTAGGAATGACATCCTTAGCCTTTTCAGCCTCTTCAATAGTTTCACATTTTGCATTCACTTCTGATGACTGCCTCAATTTTGTTGACTTTGGCAGAGATCCATATCTGCTGATCTCTTCCTCTTTTTCTGCTAGGTACTCAGATACAGTGTCGACTAGACACTGCAACTCATCCATTGGGTCAACATACTCATCACTTGGCTCTTCTACAGGAGACAGTATGGCCTCAGGGCTCCATCCTCTTATTTTCCCATTAACTTTCTTTTCCTGGTAAACCTGAAGCTTCTCAGCACAGTTTCTGTGGAGGAAGGTGTACTGGTTCAAGCTATAATACTTTCCACTTTCTGAACAGATAGCTTCTGCTAAAGAAGCAATCTCTTGAAGATCCTCTTCAGATCCTGTAGATTTCTGTAGCTCATCTGAGTCCTCAGAGTCATATTCTCTCATCCTCGTTTTTCCTTTTTGAGACACATCAAAACTTTCCAGAGTGTCTTCCACCTTATTTCTCTCTCTCATTTTGGTCTTATGAAGACTCTTTCTATATGGGCACATCATCTGCTCCTCCTGCATTTCAGCCACCTGCTGCAGCACTTGTTCTGCTCTTTTCTGTTGCAGGTTCTGAGCAGAGTGAAGAATGGAGGCATCAGGGAGGAAAGAATCACATCTTCCTGGGTCCCTGTGGGTTTTCACATCATGATCTTGCAGCCTCTTTTTATGGCATTTATTCACGGTGCCATAATACTCAGGGTAGGAGGTATGCTCCAAGATATTGTAGATGTTCCCCCCTATAGTTCCAGTCATGTTGACAGTGTTGCTATTGCACCAATCAACACATTGTTGCTCCCCTTTGTCAAGTTGTTCACACTTCTCTTGTACTTGGTATTTACTCTCCCAATCTTCTACACCCATCCCAGAATCTACAGGAATAATCCTGACCCTACCTCTACTGTTTGGGGTTCTATGGGTGTGAGGAGGAGGAAATAAAGAATGTGAAAAAAGGGAAAAAAAACACAAATGAAGACAAGCAAACAGTAAAAGAGATTCAAAGCAAAATGAGAAATGTTTTGCAAATAAGTAACATTTAAGTCATAAAACTGGTAACATGAAGAAAACATCTTTATGATTTTACGCAACAGAAATTGACTTTTCAATGTGAAATTGAAATTTACAACATACCAACAATTTTAATTTTGCTTTTATCATGTATTTATCACTTGCCCAACCCACTGTTATACTAGCAGAAGACTAATGCACCACTGCATGTATTAGTAGGTCAGCCCGTTTCACTTTGTTACTATGATCTGTGAATTTACTTTCAATCCACCTAAGCACATATACCCACAATGCATGCATACCCTTTATATAAGCATGCTTAGTACATTACAGCATAGAATTCTAAAAATATTGAAATATAATATCAATTAAGTAAAGAAAAAAATTGGGATCTCTATAATTTTACACCAAAGCGCATTGTTCATTTTTGTAATAAAAAAAAAAATAGTAAATGAAGACAAAAAAATAAACTTGTTTTTTGGTTATGTTAGCTTTTTACTAGGTAAACGGTGACATTCTTTCTACCACCTCAGAAATTCTTAAAATAGCCCATGTCAAAGTGATGCAGAGGGAAAAAAAGTTAAATTCCTGCCTCTTCACAGCTTGAGACATGGACTGGACAAATACTTAATTCAATACTCCTAAAAAAAGAAATACAAACTACAATCCTTTTTACTACCTATGTAGAACTGAATTTCACACCAAACTGCAAATTAAGGCGACATCCTTAAATTTGCAGTCAAATCCAATTCATAAACTTCAGTGACTAAGATCCAACAAGGTACTTGCAATTAAACTTAAACAGCAATTAAACTCAATAGTGTATGTCTTATGCACAAATTCAATGAGCTTCCGGAAAGAGCAGCACCATGTCAGTGAGTGCACACACATCCACCTGGTGCATACCTGTTGCCGTGGCGTTCCCTGCAGTCCATATCATAGCTCTGCATGGATTCTGTGCACGACTCTCGCGATTCGGCTTGTTGGGCCAGCAGAGGCCCCATGGGATACTGGTGCATGGAGGAATTGGGCTGAGCTGTGCTGTGATACCGAGGTGGCAGGCTGCTGCTGGTCTCGCTGCGGTAGTCACTGTCCCGGTCATCCACTGCACTGTCATGGTCATCAAGGGCTGTTTGACAACAAGACAGGCTCCAGGACACAGAAGTGAAGACAGGAGGGAGGGTGTCCCCCTATCATTATGTAAATACTGTAAGCATTTATCATGGATTAAAACTAACTCCACTGCACAACTGCCAGTATGACTGGACGTTAGCAAGAAGGTTACACCAGAAGGCCAGTATTTATAAGATGCAGGACAATTAAATTGCACAGTTGGAGTTGAATGCAAGAATAAATACGTAAGTGTATTCATAAGTAGTGCAGTGCACGCTGAATTCGCACTCTCTTCAGATACAAGCGAAGGAATACTGATGCATTATTACCATGGGCAAATGGTAAAAACAACCACAATGAAATGGAAGACACACACACACACACACACACACTTTATTGGGATATAACTTAGAACTGGGATATAATTTCATATAAACAATGAGCCCTTCAATGAAACTAAATTAAAGATCAAGTTATATTTTAGGAGGATACTTTGGTGCGGATGAAAAAACACAGACAACCATACTCCCTAAGAAGTACTCATGAAACACAAAAATCCATCACTTGTTCACACTACATGATCAGGACACACAGCATACAGCAGACAAAGACAAATGAGCAGACATCCAAGTTGAACATAAAAAAAACATCACTTGCTCCATAATTTACCAATCCCTACAACTTTGGGGTCAGTGTACTATGAGGCACAGACTAGGAGGAAGTATAGGGTAGGCACACATGCTCAATTTTGTCAGTAGTTCAAATATTCATGCACAGATATGTGAGGATTCTTCCCCCATAAAAATACATGTATTGCACAGTGGAAATGGATATGGAAATAACATTTCATGATAATACACAATATACACAAGTGTTTCAATTTAAATGTTTATCTTCTTTCCCTTGGAAAATTGTAAAAATGTTACTTACTAAAAACAAAATTTATAACCCAAGGTCTGCATATGTTTAAGTCGTAAAACGGCAAACACCACAAGCATAAAAGTAATTCGAAAGAAAAAGAAACTGGTCACCTGGTAAGCAGTTCTCATAAAAATATAGTAATTCCTAGCAAAGCTAACCTGTCCTCTATCCCTGATTCCTGAGGCAGCCTGTGTAAATACAACCCCAAATCAGAAAAAGTTGTGACAGTATGGAAAATGCAAATTAAAAAAAGTAGTGATTTCTAAATTTACTGTGACTTGTATTACATTGAAAACAATACAACAGCACATTATTTAATGTGTTCCTCATGAATTTTATTGTTTTTTTACGAAATAAACATGTATTCCAATTTTGGTTCTCGCAACACAAAAAAAGTTGGGACAGGAGCTAGTAATGAAGTAAATTTGTTAAATGATGTAATTTGAAACAGGTGGTGTCAACTGGTGATTGTAAATATAATTTGGTACAAAAGCAGCATCCAAGAAAGGTCTAGTCCTTTAGGAGCAAAGATGGCTCGAGGATCGCCAGTTTGCCAACAAATACGTGAGAAAATTATTGAAATGTTTAAAAACAATGTTCCTCAAAGAAAGATAGGAAGATATTTGAATATTTCACCTTCTACAGTGCATAACAATTAAAAGATTCAGGGAATCTGGATGAATTTCAGTGCATAAATGGACAAGGGCACAAGCCTAAGCGGAACAACCGTGATCTCCGATCCCTCAGGTGGCACTGCATCAACCATCGTCATTCATCTATAAGCAATATCACCACATGGGCTCAGGACGACTTTGGCAAACCTTTGTCAAGTACCACAATACGTAGTTACATCTGCAAATGCCAGTTAAAACTGTACTGTGACAAAAGGAAGCCCTATGTTAAGTGTCCAGAAGCGCCGTCAACTTCTCTGGGCTCTGAGGCATCTGGGATGGACCGTCACACAGTGGAAACGTGTACTGTGTTCGGGTGAATCAGTATTTCAGGTATTTTTTGGGAGAAATGGACGCCGTTTGCTCCAGACCAAAGAAGAAAAGGATCATCCAGACTGTTACCAGTAACAAGTCCAAAAGCCAGGGTCCGTCATGGTATGGGGTTGTGTCAGTGCCCTTAGCAAAGGCACTTCTGTGATGACACCATTAATGCTGAAAAATACATAAAGATTTTGGAGCACAATATGCTGCCTTCAAGAAGACATTTTTCCCAGGGACACCCTTGCATATTTCAACAAGACAATGCGAAACCACATTCTGCACAAGAGGGTACGGGTACTTGACTGGCCTGCCTGCAATCCCGACCTCCAAAAGAGAATGTGTGCCACATTTTGAAACAATGAAGACCCCATACTGTTGCCCACCTTAAGACTTGTTTGCAGGAAGAATGGGAAAACATTACACCTGAAACACTTCATCACTTGGCGTCTTCAGTCCCTAAATGTCTTTTAAGTGTTGTAAAAAGGAATGGCAACATTACAAAGTGGTAAATGCTTCACTGTACCAACTTTTTTTGAAATGTGTTGGAATACGTGTTTATTTCGTAAAAAACAATCAAATTCACAAGGAACAGATTAAATAATGTGCTGTTGTTTTCAATGTAATATAAGTCAAAGTTAATTTATAAATCACTACTTTTTTATTTGCGTTTTCCCAGCTTTTTCAGATTTGAGGTTGTATACAGCAGTATATCTCAACCCAGTCCCTGGGGACCCAGAGATAGTCCACATTTTTGCTCCCTCCCAGGTATCAGCACACCTGAACCTAGGGGTGTGCAGTTTAAATGGTACACGGTATAAATTTGGCCAACGGGAGAGATTATGATTATACCAGCCTACCGCAGTAGTGGTTATTCATGACCAGAGCATGTGAGCGGAGCGGTGAGAATTTGGCTCTGCCTGCTCCTCTGCTCAATAATGCACTGTGCTCCACTAAAATTCACCTTGTCCAGTGAAATCGCTGCGCACATGTTCCGATTTGGACATGCCTCAGACCCGTGGTGTGAGCGCTATTAGAGTTTAAAGAAAACGCTTGTGCTCCGACGTGATGATGCAGCTTCAAGGTACCCCGAAAGTTCCAACTTTATCCTTATGGCAGTAGCAGGAGTCCACACCAATGTATGCTTACGGATGGTTTTTAAAAAGTGTTTTTATTATCATTAAGAAATCATACCTCAAATAAAAACATAAATTTTTTTTTTTGTGTTTCCATTAATTATGATTAAGAAATCATTCCTCAATTAAAACCGTTCAGAAATGTTTTTTTTTGTGTTTTCATTGAATAGGAAATCATTTATATTTAGCTTGATATCTAATGAAACACGTTGATTGTGCTAATCAGTGGCGGCTACTGGTCTGTCAAATAGGGGAAGCTCATTTTCGGCCTACATCATAAAATTGTCTACTTATTTAA
>JAODKM010000108.1:25977643-25999590 GCA_026780845.1 Petrocephalus sullivani
TAGTCAATAAAATGTTAATACAATAGTACATAATTTGACCATTAATTTTCTGACATTATAGGGGAAGCTGAGCTTCCCTTGCAGTCTTAAAGAAATCGCCACTGGTGCTAATGTATATTTAGCTTGACAGTGATGTGTTTTATCTATTATAACCAACACTTTTTATGAGATTATTCATGTACCTGTATATTTAGCTTGGTAGTGACATGTCGTGTGGATTATCATCGTATATTTAGCTTGAAAGCGACATGTTTTATTGAGTATAACATATATAAAATACATATTTAGCTCTAAAGCAAAATGTTTGCTGAGCCGGCATGAACTGAATAATTATTACCTTGCGAAATCTACAATGTTAGGAATTTTACTTTACCGATATGCATTTAATTGCAGGGATAGTTAGATAATACATAAATTTACATTTTAAGGCACAGACTGAAGCAGTAGCCATGAAGTTGAAGTTAGTGTGTCCATGTGAGTGTGTGATGTCAATGTGATAATCAACAAAGCCCAGAAAAAAAAACCCCATTGGTAAAGGCCTGAATATACATCAATAATGTACTGAAATCAAATCTAATATACGTGATTAATATAATAAAATGTGTTATAATACTTGTAATAATAATAACAACAACAACAATAATGATATTGTTATAAAACTTCGCTATGGATCCAAGTATACATTAATAATGTAATATGAAATGTCAGTTGCACTATCAAGCTGAATGTAAACGATTTCTTAATAAATCAGAGGAGCTCGTAACAAAGACTGCCATGTATAGATAATATATAGACATGGTTTGGATTTAAGGTCTCAGATACTGAGCAGAAAAACAATCTGCAGAATACGCCAGGCGACAGTGATTGCAAAGAGGTAAACAGGAGCAATCTATTTTAAATAAGTATGCACATCGGATGGTCTTCATGCAAATAGTCTAATTTAATTAATTAGTTTTATAGCTTTTGGTTCTGTGTCTTGATTGTTTTCCACTTACCTACGGTTTACAGTTTTAATATAAAATATTTTGGTGATAAAACCACGGAAAAGTGACTTTTAAAGCTTTTCCATTTCTTTTTTTTTGTTGCAGTTTTGTGCAATAAATATTCTTAAAGTAACATTCACAACTACTTTGAAATGTGTTAACAAAACTTCCAGCTGCAGTGCATGGAAATTATACCACAATATGAATTTTAGGCCATATCACACAGCCCTACCTGAACCCAGTGACAATTCTAGCATTTGACCCCAAGGGCAGGCCAAGCCCCTAGTAGGGCTGCCACTTTCAAAGTAGGGGAAGCCACCCACTTTCCAAGCTAGGGAAGGGGTGGAGGGGACTGCAGGGTGTGTATAAAAATACGGGACAAATTACTAAAAGGGGGACTGTCAACCTGTCTGTACACCGACAAACGTGTACAAGGAAAATTTGATTAAAAAAAAAAAAAAACATTTTGATTAAAATGTCTAACAATTTAGATGGATTTAGAAAATGGACTTAGAAAAATAATTTTTAAACAGGGTCTAGAACCATCTATGCCTGGACCAAGAGGTGAAGAACATTGAATTTCCTGGTGATGGGAACAGGGAGGAAGCAAAACTGGCTGTCTGGGGCTCCCCGTGGACTGGGTAGAGAAACACTGGTGGCAAATTGCCAAGTGTGACCAGGTGATGATAATATCCAGCTGTACTCTACTTAGGATGAAATGAATGAGTGCTGGACTCCACCCCTTCATAGGACAAGTTTCTAGGTAGGATACAGGGAAAAAAATTATGCAGAAGACACCAGTCTGAGCAAAAGGGGCAAAGAACAATGGTAGAGGAATATGGGAAAATGGACAGAAAGGACCCCATCCAGTGCATGAATATCCTCCCTGGATGCAGGACATATCTGCTTAAGGCAGAAAGCATGCAGATAGCACTGAGGAACCAGCAGAGGTAGGCTTAGGACAAAACAGGTATTAATGAAAAAGAGCTACATACTCTGAGAATCGCCCCATCCAAAAACGTTGCCTGGTAGGGATGCAAATGTTAACAGAAGAAAATAAAAAAAAAAATGGAGTGGGGTGAAAAGAAGTCTTAGGGAAGATTTCAGTCCAGAAAAGCTGCTAAACAAGTATGTTTGGGTGATGCGGATGTAGTTTTGAAAAAGAGTGCAATATACAAACACTATATTGATGTTTGTAGTCGATTTATAAAATAACATGCAGCTAATGGAAACATTCCAAGAAAGTAAATGTCAGCAGTCTACTTTTAGAAAACATTACAAGCCTATAGCATCAATAAATACAACAATTCAGTACAATAATCAGAGACAATACATGACCTTTCATTACACAAGATTCACTTCTAAAACTCTGAGCTCTTGCTAGGCGGCTGTTGCAAACAGCATCATTCCTATTCGCAAAGAGGCGAGTCTGCTTGGGCATTCGCTCATGTTCCTTCTGATCTGGACATGAAAGAGTAATCATGAAAATGACTAACAACTATATTCTTTAACTCTTAAATAAATGACGATGACCATACTAAAGAGGAGTTACACAGCAGTGAATGTCAGTTACCAATTAAGCCATATATCCTGATTACATGGACAAATTCTGAAAACATGTTTCCAAATGCTATTGATTGTGGGAGATTAATAGAACTGAAAAACTGATTAGAATGCATGTGATTAATTAAGATTGTATACTACATAAAACAGCAACAAAACCTAAAATACAGATTGAGAAAGCATTGTGTTTTATTGTAATGATTCTTAATGTTTTAATTACTGTTTAAATAATACAAAATGTGAAACCATTGTTAAATCTAGGTAATCGTGATAAAGGGGAATCTGAGAACTTCTGTGTATGTCCCACGTAAAGCACAGACTGGATAAACATCCCCATCTAGTGGTGAAATCATCATAAGCCTCAACACATTTTAAAATGAAACCAGTTTGGTTAGACGACCTGTTAATTACACCCTCTTACATCTGATTTGAGTGCCTAAAGGATCCTAGTATAGCCTGAGCCAGTATAAAATTTGTGAGAACATTCTTGATGCTCTAAAAAGGTCCAGCTCTTGGCAAGCTGAAACCATACAAAAAATTTGAATGGGGCCATTTTCCTAAATAGAGTATGAGTATGTTTTGTAAATAATAGTAAAGGAAGCTTATTTCTGCACACTTCCATGAGCTGACAGTTTCCATTTTTATAGTTCATTTCTGCACACTTCCATGAGCTGACAGTTTCCATTTTTATAGTTCATTTTACATTTTATATTTACTTAGCAGATGCTTTTATCTAAAAAGGATCAGACAGTGCTTGGTGTAATTATAGACTAAGGGCCTTGCTTAGGGGCCCAAATGTAAAATCACTCTGACAACTGTAGCATCTGAACCAGTCACCTTCTAATCACCTAACAGGTCACCTTCCAAATCACCTAACCTACTGAGACGCAAACCGCCCAGTTCAAGGTCGTGTCAAATGTAATACTAAAAAAGTAATTATTATTTTTTTTAAATAGTCAACGAATCAAAAACTTTTACAACAAGCATGTTGCAAAATTTTTGAAGTATGCATTCCGATAGAAACAAAAAAAAAAGCAGTGGTAAGACTTTCTTTCAAGTAAACAAGTGAAAAGACTATACTGGATACATGCAATTCTTAGAAAGCTTAAACTTTACAGTACTTCAGGATAAGCAAAATTATTATTTAAAAGCACGGCAGCAACATCATGTAGTATAAGCTATAAAACAGCAATAAAGAAAACAGAGCTTAAAGTTTATTTTTAACTGGATTTATATTGGATACTGATTGCACACCGGTAGTTCTATAAATAAAGCAAAAATAAATATATAACTAAATAACCACAGTTTAATATAATCCAAGAGGCAATTCATGAAACTTCACAAAATTAAGGAAAAGCCAACAAACGCAGGTAAAACGGAACCGCAAAGAGCTTAACATGCCCCTTGTCATAAATAAACAGGGTAGTAAGAATGTGTGGATGGATGCTGAAATATGATTTTTTTTTTTACATTTAAATTACAATGTTTACATTATTATTAAAGGGGAGAATATGAGCCAGTATTGGGAATGGCTGCCCGCATGTACGGAGAAGGGGGAAGCTGCCCAGACCCTGAAGCACAATGCAAGGACTGATCCATCGGTATGAAACAGATTCATCGGAATGAATTATATGCTTCAGATACACACAGCGCACAATATACACCTACGATTTCAACATCGGAAAACAAAAATAGGCAAGCAGATGCTATAAAAACATGACCATAAAAATATGGGGTCTATTTTGGAGGAGGATACAAAACAAATGTATTATACGTGAAATCTTCACAGATAAATGATTCAAGTGAGTTTATTATTCAAACTTACAACACTGGGAGGCAGCCGAGGGTAGTGGTCTCCTTTGAATGTCTACTTGCAGGGGGTACTTAAAGAAAAATGATGGGACGAGGAAAGATTATTGATGACATCATTAATGACCTGGCCTTAATACAGTATCTGCATTCACTTCAAGTTCACTTCAAACTGTCAACTTTATTCATCATGCAGTAAGAAGCCTTTGTTGATCACAGCTGTGCACACACAAATATTAAATCACGCACACACAAGTGTACCGTACCTACTTAGCTGCTTTCATTCAGCAACTCCGACATGAGTAACAAAGCAAGCTGACAAATACAATAAATTGGATTTTTTCATCTGTCAAGGCTGCCAAGTCTTCATAGAGCCAATGACACCTAAGCAATTAAAGTGTCATATTTTTGCTGAATATTGTAGCTGTAGCTGTTATACAATCATTCAATACAAACAAAATAAAATTGTAGCTAATAAGTCAATTTAAATCTAATTACATTTTATAAAATATTTATCCAACACATATTGTACTTTGAAAATAGATTAAATAAGATGTCAACTGTTTTAGATGACAGAAATAGAGAGAAAGGAAATAGAGTGAACGAAAGAATGAAAGAGAAAGATCTTTGCTAAAACAATTAGATATATTACAACTGACATTCTGAAACTGACTTATTCCAAACTCAAAGCATTTCTCATTTTTGTCTGTTTGAGGATTTGTCACAAAAGATCATACCTCATCATGTATTCGCATGGTGTTGATTTGTTCCAGTTTGCCAGTCCAGTACCGAGCCTCATCTTCCGGTATATCTGGAGACCAGAAAAAATGAGACACTGGAGATACTTTTCCCATCCCAAATTGATACCTTTATTACATATTCGCACTTCTACACTAGACAAGCGGTTAGAGAATAGTCGAAAGGATTTTCACTCCCCTAAAAATATGTATTACTTAAGACTCCTGTAGAATTGTTTAAAAAAAACGAATTATTCTGTTGTAGAGTTTGTGTTTTTGAGTTTCTGTAAGTTAGAGTTTGTGTTTTTATTTAGTTTAAAGACATGACAGTTTCCAGCTGGAAGAATTTGGATAAACATTAGGGATGTGATTCTTTGGCTGCAAACCCATTCCATTATGACTGAGGGAATTATTACTACACTATTATAACACTATTATATACACACTATTACACTATTATAACACTATACTATATACTATACACTATATTACAGTATTATAACACCACCTAGTAAGTAAGTAAGTATTAGACTGGAATATAGTTGTGCTTCAGTTTATAAGCTGGAAAACCATTTGTTTACAAATGCTTCCTACTGAACGCTGCTCGGTGCTCCAAAGGAAAACATAACAGAACCTGTGGGCAGGAGCTTCAAAGGTGTAAGATGAAACATTAGGCTGCATGAATGACTTCAATAACATGCAGTCAAAGCAGTCAGTCACTAAACCAAAAAAAGTCTTTTCAGGAAGTGTAACCTTTCAATGGTGAGCACCACAGTCTGCACCCACGTTCACAGGGATCTGTCAATGGGCATATTAAAAAAATACAACCTGTCTGTAATAGATGACAGGCTGGGCCTCAGCTCATCACTACATCACAGAACATCACTCTATACAATAAAGAACAGGTGTCAGGGGTGTTGGAGGGGCATGGACCCAGAGAGATTCTGTGAGCTCAATAATTTATAGAAAAGAAATGTATAGAAAAAAAAATAAAAAATAAATATATATATATATATATATATAAAATTTTGTCTTGGGGAACATCTAGTTATGCCTGACTAGGGTGCATTCAACTGACAATATTACAATAAAATCAAGTAAATCATACTGGTGTTACATAATGGACCTGTCAAAGACATACAACTACAAACTGACAACTTAGAAATTAATGGGAAAGTGGATTCTGAAAAAAAATCACCAACCAATACAAAATACAGAAGCAAGCATCATATTAAAACTACAATAAGAATATATTAGGACCAAAAATATACCATATCATAAATCATTATGAAATACTGTGGGGGCTCATTTGGTACAGTGCAAGATATGAGGGTGAATGAACTTCCGGGAAGTGCATATACCAAAAGGCAGCTCGAAGCGTGAGTCCAGCAGAACACGATGGTGCGTGGGGTTCTTGGTGCCACAGATCTCATCTGCTTTCATCAGCACCTCAGAATCGAGGAAGGTCCATTCACCGGGCCCCTCCTAATGTACATATATCCAAAGAAACAGCAGACAGAATGAAATAGGATGTGATGGAGATGGAGAATCAGACTGAGGCATTGACTGGCGAGGAGTGAGAGGAGGCAGGAGATAAAGCAGGTCAGGGCTCCCAGACACTTTCCATTTTAAAATTCCATCATCAAAAACAATAAGTAGATTCAGATGTTTTTTAAAAATGCCTAGTAGGTGAATTTGCTGCAGTAGCCTGGACACACAAAAATATTTCCATCCTTTCCTTATTTCCATAGTTATCCAGACAGACACCAAAATCAAATTCTACTCTTTCCTAGACTGGATAGGAAACCTGGCAGATAGAAAAGGCATAACCGTAAGTGCAAAAAGAGAAACACACATCAGATGTAACAAAAGATTGAGAACAGTAAAGAATACCAGGAAGCAATCCATGTATTTAGAGTAACATTAAAGGTTTCATGCGAATCTCAGAAATATGTCATTCCATACCCGTTTTAGGGCTTGATGACCACAGCACCACCCACAGACCACAACCGTAGCCCCAAAACATTTTCCAAATAATTTCTAAACATCTTTCATTAACTTAGATGGTAGGTACCTAGCAAGCATTTTCCTATTTTTTTTTATTAAAATTAAATTAAATTCCACAGGTTAGAAAAAAAATTTAATTAAAGGAAAAAAGTTCAGGCTGACTGTAGTAATTTGCCCTTCGAAATTCGCTCCTTTATTGATATTATCTGCACATTTCCTGTTTATGAAAAGCCCACAGTTTTGTTAAGCTTATGAGGTACTCACATTAAACCTGCCCCAGGTCTCACCACTCTATTAATGCTACTAGCACTACTGGAATAAAACTTTTGCAAAAGAACTGTTCAGATGGTCTAATCAGTAGCTTAACATTCCATTTTCCAGGTATGACCCTCAAGGTTCCCTCAAGGACCGCCCCCATATTTTCACTGCCTGGGTGTATAACAAGCGTGATCACAGGTAATGAATGGCCACGTACCTCATCTGACTGACGGATGCTCGTGAGGGGGAGCCAAGCCGTGCCCACCATGGTGTCCCAGATCAGTCCCTTGTTCCATACTTCCACAATCAAGCCAAGGTCTAGGCGATTGATCTCACTACAGTGCCATGACGGATTAGAAGGGATCAGTAATTATAGCCAACTTTCACTGCATCACTTTCATACTATACAGCTGGATACAGGATG
The DNA here is from genome assembly GCA_026780845.1 of Petrocephalus sullivani. Taxonomy (NCBI): domain Eukaryota; kingdom Metazoa; phylum Chordata; class Actinopteri; order Osteoglossiformes; family Mormyridae; genus Petrocephalus; species Petrocephalus sullivani. The sequence continues at coordinate 25,985,425 of JAODKM010000108.1, forward strand.
ACAGAAAGAACAGGATGGATCAGTATTTCATTCGCTTTCTCTACTCTTCCCCCCCATCTAAAATGAAATGGGTCAAGAATCCTCAAATTTTACCAAAGTTTTGTCCAATGTCATATAAAAACAATAGCTTCTGCAAAAGAAACATGTATGTACTATTGAGTTTAACATGTAGAAATATGGTCCACAGTCAAGCTGGTAAACCTGTGACATCACCCCATCTGTGGTGCATCAGCATATACCACAAAGGGCCGCATTCTGCAAACATTATCACATGGCAGGTATTGATGGAGATTCTGCAGCATTTACAGATTCATGGCTGGGCATCCAGTAATATGAAGCTTCACTGGGTGTGCAAAAATGGAATATGTGGCTAACAAGGAAACTCTGATGGCTGGCATTTAACAAACAAATTCCAAATGAGTAGTTCTGTCAGGTCTCCAGAAGCAGTACAAGATGAATTGGCTCAAACAAATAGATATACAAAATACAAACTGTTGGAGGGACTTGGAGGGAACTTAATTTTAGTAAACAAACTGGTAAAAAGAAAAGAGATAAAAAAAAAAAACCAGAAGACAGACATAATGCGGCATTTTCATTTTCTGAATCATGCCGTCTAAAAACATATATTACTCGGGAAAAAGATGAATAAATAAAATTATTTTCAATTTATGCATGTCAGCCACAAAGATTCAACTACATGCAAAGCATTTAAACTTTACTATACATATTAAAATTTCCCTCTCAAATGAAATTCTCCTAGTTACCAATTAATCAGTTAAATGCTGTCATGCTATACACCAAAACCATAAGGATTCTTAATAATTAATATTATCCAACACCAAGTATTACATTTTAGAGGCAGACTAGGTAGACAGTAACATTCTAATATGTGGGATTGCACTCATAAGGTCCAGTAAAAGTATCAGCACAACATTTTTTAAATGTATTATTAAATCAGCCATGATTGTCATATCAGATGAAACAGAAAAAATATCCAGCCCCAAGAGGAGCTTTGATGTGCTTTTGAAAATAATAACACACACATTCCATTTGTTGAAATATGTGTTTTTTATTTTTTCAGAGGGATTTTATTTGTTCATTTTTGAGCACTCATTAATTAATGTGTTACCATGGATACAGATTACCTTGTCTGTAAAATAATCAAGCACTCAACAAAGCACAAAATTTGAAGGGTCTTTCTGCTCATTGTTCTCAGAATCTCTGGCTTTTATGTACATCAACAGAAAAAATTAATACAGCCAGTCAGAGAAGAGAATTTTTTACACAAACTGCATAAGTACACTTGAGATTTAAAAAAATAGTCTATTGCCTTCATACCACACAGTCTATGGCAAATTTGCAAGAATAATCATATATTTTCAGACCGGTCACTTCATACAAAGCATAACAAATACAATCTGAAACATCATTCATACAGAATCAACTAAAATGCTGAGAATGCCAGGAAATTCTTTATGTTGTCCAAAAATTGAACAAAATCGTTTCTCCACAAACAGCCCTTGACATCTGGTGCCACAGAATACCTCACTCTGCTAATCACCTTGTTCAGTGAACCACAACCCTTCCAGAAGTCTACCTTCCTTTATTTTAAGCCTTTTGGAAAGTACAGAGACATGTGCTATGCCACACCTAGATATTTCATTAATTCTCTCCTGCCAGGACAACACTATCTTCCACAGAATCAGTCCGATCCTTGACACTTTCTGAGGTCCAGGCGGTCTTTTTTGTTAACCTGAACACCACCTTCCCTCACATGTACCAGTCTTCAATCCATCCAGTCTAATAGAAACATCATTCCCCGTTCCGCCTATCTCATTAGCATCAGTCACAAACCTGACAGCTCTGAAGTCGTGTGAGACAAATATACATGCTGAATGCTGCCTGAAACAGTGAATAGGGAACCTGAGCGGGCCCAAAATAATCTGTACCACAGTCATCTCCAGAATACATCCAACCAGATGTCCATAATAGTTCTGTACGCCACTGCAATTCTAGAGCACAAGCTACTCTAATCAGTCTGGCTGGACAGGGCTTAGATGACTATATTTGTACTATATTTCAGATTTTCAGTTAAGGATCCATTCAGACAGCAAGCTGGAGAATATCAAGGGATATTAAATGTGTTTTTGATATTTTCCATTTCAAAATATGGGGGAAAAAAAAAAACTGTCAGAGTAGTACTCAAATACAGTCGGGAGTCCACATATAATGGACACGGTCTTGCCAAGCACTCAGGTGAACAGTTCTGACTCAACAAAAAGCTTCCAGAGTGCACCCAAGTCCATAGTGTACGTGCTCAGAAATGAGTGGTCACATTTCTAAGTAATAAAGGCAAAGAGCTTCAACTAATAATTATGTATTAATGTAAACATGGCCATGTGCTGCTTCTCGCTCAATAACTCCAATGGACAGGGCAGGCTAGGCCCAGGATATCTCTAATTACATTTAACCCAAATCTTTCATGAACTAAATAAACTGGCTCATTACCATACATGCTTCAACAACTAAAACAGATGGATGGCTCAGTTTAATTCCCCTAAAAGTTGGATGAACCAGGAGCCATATTTTACCTTCACAAACACAGGCATAAAAGAGAGCTTGCCATTGCATGCAACAGCTTACAAACGCAAGTGGATACGCGATAAAAGACATGTCCTCCTGTGGTCTGGAAGCATAATGATTTCCAAAAACATTCATAACACAAGTTGTCAGCTAAATTAATATGAAATGAATAAACAAAATGATTTAACTCACCCTCTACATTAATAAATCAGATTTTACTGATGTAATGATTTAGTAACAATGTATCCCAAGTTCATGGCAAACTGTAGGCGGTGCACACTTATTGTAAAAATATTACATCACAATTTTTTTTAAGCAGGATCAAAATGCACAATCTTATTACAATTCTTTTCATGATTATTTTTAGTTACTTAACAGCACAACCAAAACAAATCCCCCCCCATTTTAAATATATAGCCCTACTGTATATGATGAAAAACCTAAAAGAAAAACTATAACGTATGGCAGAAATTTGTAGCCAAACAAACATTATTAATTAAAGGTTCAGATTTAATTAGGTTTTAGAAAATTATGACAGTTAACGATGAAAAATCACATTCAAAATCAAGATGCATATGACAGGATTTGTTTACTCAAGCTGAGCTTCCTCTATCAGAAAGAACCATTAAATTGCAGACACCCCCACCTGCTTCAGTGCATGGATGGCAAGGCCCTCATTATCTGGGTCAATCCATTAATTTGCCTTGTTTACGTTGTCCCAGGAGGCAATGTGCCAACAAAAGAATGATGACATGTGCTCCTCATGGATTATGTACCGTGTTACACCATTCTGTTTGGAAACTCATTCCCTCCCAGGGAGACCCACTAAAACCTTTAGGGAGTATTTTCTGCATGCGGCACACAAAGCCTATGGGCCTTATCATACAGGCCGAAAACCCAAGGGGAATCAGGTTAAACAGAACTGAAAACACTGCACTTGGTTTGACTCCTTCAACATGGCATGAAAAATACTAATGAGAATAATAATTCAGAATAAAGAAAACCAAAAACAAAAGACTGAAAGCATGAAGGGATAAATCGTATGTCCCATACCTGTCAAGGTTTAGATTTGAAAATAAAGGAAATTTCCTGGCACGGGAAAGAGGGGTAAAATACGGTAGTTTCCCGGCCAAAACGGGAGACTTGACAGCTATGGTATGTCCATCTACTTACAACATGAAGTCCTGCTCCCAGCATGGCTGGTCCCCTCGCACTGCGATGGTGGTACTTTTCACATTTTGAACCTTCAGGGTCACATAGGCATTGAACTTATCTGGAATAGAGATAAAGGGGAAACATCATGGTTTTTTTTCTTTTTCAAATTAAAAGTCACATAGTCAGCTCCAGTTCCTTAATTACTGCATATCGTCCTACCCTGGATATGCAACATGAAACGCTGCTGAATGTGTTCTGCAAAATTTAAAACTGAAAAATTACTTTCCTGAAGTGACTGTTGTCAAATAAAATTTTTTTGGTGATTGAGCAATTAAACGCCTTGTTTTTCTTTGGGGTGGCCTGGCAGTACGTGCTAGAGTATGACTCATCTTCAATCAATCAGAAAGGTTTTCTTTCAATGGCAGTTCAAAGAAGAACAATTAGAACTGGGTTTATACTGTAATGCATCAGTGTCAAAAAATGAAAAATGTGCCATTACTGAAAAGACTACTGGGAAAATCCAGATATAACATGCAACGTACAAAAGTCAAAAATGATTTGCATGGGACAATCATTCAATGTGGAATTTGAGAAAAGGGTCAACCAGATCTAGCAGCCCTTGAGTCAAGGGCCTTGCTCAACAGCCCACCAGAGAGACAGCTACTCTGCCAGGATTCAAATCCAGAACCTTCCCAATACAGGGACAGATCCCCAGCCTACTGAGCTATACACCACTTCAAAAGAATGTGCATGTTATGATGCATGACATTCATGGTTACACTATATTGTCAATATCTAACTCTTAAAGATAACAGTCCAGTCCTAACTTAATGGTCTTAATAAGTCTGAGGAAGCCAGGTTTATTCCCAGTATATGAGTGGGACTGGGAACCAGCAGTGCATACATAAGCATAATAAAAGCACCTAAAAGGCCATCCCAGAACCTTAATGGAAATACTGCATGCTAACTGGTATCATCTTCTGGAACCCAGGCATTGGCTGAGCTTTGACATACTGCATTAAGGCTTTTCCTATCAAGCATAATAAACTGTTTTAAAGGAATAATTATCATTCCACCACAACTTATGTTGAAAATGGATGTAGAGGGCTAGGTCCTCAGCCGCAGAGCACTTAGAGATTGCTGGAAGAAAGACTATCAATTAGTTCATGCCATAAAAGACAGGAGTCATGCCTCTGGAGTTATTCCTTCCGTTTCTAGCGGCAGAGCAGCCTTTGAGTGATCAGAGCATGCAAGTCCCATCTCCATTTAATGCTCCTGTACCCATTACAGGTACTGTACATTTAACTTGACAGCACAGGGAAAGTAATCGCGTACCTATTTAAATTAATCGGACTCAATGCATTTAACAAGAAAATAACTAGGCGAGAATTAAAGAGTTATTCAGATGAAAACTAGTAACTTAAGCAGCTGTAACTCATTTAAATAATACCGTTCAGACATTAGCCCACCCACACGTAACTGCTTATCAAAATATGGGTTAACCCAGAGGCTATAAGTGAAGGTGATTAAATCGTATTGTTGACGCACTACAGCACACAACAATGAAATATGTCCTCTGCATTTAACCAATGTGACAATGTCACACAGCAGGGGGCAGCACTTGGGGACAGTACCTTGCTCAGGGTACCTCAGCAGTACATGTGGATCGGGGACTTGAACCAGCAATCTTTCAATTACACAGTTGCATTCCTAACCACTACACCACCTGCCTGCCCATATAATTGATATCAGTACTAATATTGATACAGATTCAATGTGCAGCCAATAAATATGCAGCAACCCTATGATTTTGAATTAAAATCTATGATTTGTACATCCCTGCTTAGTACCGGGAAAATGAGCATTGTGCAGGATCTCACGACAGACGTCAGGTTTGCCATTTGCTCAAGATTGATAATATAGCATAACAAGGGCCAGACAGCTGGAACAGCAGCAATTCTTCGTCAAAAATAGAGAAATAAGCAGCAAGAGCCGTTTATTCAGACAGGGTGTGCTTGCATGAATGGCTGTACACCTGTGCCGTCAAAACACTGGGGTAGCCTTTGTAATGCTGCCCCCACCTGGAAAATCACTCTTTTGTTTTTACTTCAATGTGTATTCAATTACTCAGTTGCTCTTCATTGCAACAATAGACTTCAAAAAGCCAGCTTAATAATATTCAAATCAATGACAATTACAGAACAAATGGTGCCTTTCAACAAGACATCAATACAAGCTATAGTGGGAGCTGCACTGTCAACTTTAGTCATAAGAGATGTTATTATAATGATAATTACACACATCTATACGGTCTCTTCCTTTTGAAGTTATCATGGTGCCTTCCATTAAAGTTAGTGCTGCAGACTACATTATCTCACCAATCCATCTATTAATCACTTATCCTGGACAGGGTTGCAGGTATTATACTTACTGACATCTGCTAGATCACTACAATTCTGATAAATAATGTGGATTCCTTGAGAAACCAGATATAAATAGATCTGTATGAACTGCAATCAGGCAAGAAAAAGTCTGCAACAAAGTTAAAAAGATGGTTGATATCTAAGGGGAAAACGCTTATAATACTTTAATGAGTTTGGAAAACAGCCATCTGTCATACTTACTAGATTCCAGCTGTGCGGAGAGAACTGACAGACAGGTAGTGTTGCCTTAACACACATTTACACTCCTGCTGAGAGAAGTTGCAGACAGAACTCATTCTGCCCATCTGATGTGCTAAATACTCCTTGGTATATAAATTCTTTCATCAAATTTGCATATTTACAATATGTAATGCATCAATCTAATGCATCTGATACTTCACACATGCAAAAAAAAGAGAGCTTTACATGTATAGAGGGCCCTGTAAACCAAGATGCCTAGAGGGGATCAGCCTTGCAGGAGCAGCAGCTTGACTGGCAGGAATTAGCAGGTAGATGACATAACCAGGGCTTTTAATTTCCTTCACCAGAGCCAACAAACCCGATGTATTCAAAGAATTAACATTGTCTATGTATGCCTCCATGCAATTATTTTATCATATGTATCAGAGAGAGAGAGAGAGAGAGAGAGAGAGAGAGAGAGAGTTGCGATTCGTGGGTGGGTCATGTTTATAAAGAAGCTCACTCACGCCGGGAGTGCTTAACGGTGTCCGCAGCCAGAGACACAACCCCGCACTCGCATTGCCCACCGTGCCCATCACGTTGCGTATCCCTCGTACACACGGTGGGCACTCTCGCACACACACACTCCCGAACAACTCCAATAACTATCCAGGACAATCGGGTACTGCATAGGGTTGCTGCATATTTATTGGCTGCACATTGAATCTGTATCAATATTAGTACTGATATCAATTATATGGGCAGGCAGGTGGTGTAGTGGTTAGGAATGCAACTATATATATATAGTAGCGCGTGATGTCACGGGTGGATTTCCCGGCGGGCAGTGCGGCAGGTCGCGCTAATGCCGGCCAGTAAATGGGGCTATGGGGACGCGCGGTTCACGTTAGCGTACAAATAGTTTCACCAACTGGATAAGTTATGAAAAACACTTCAACTATCAAAAACTATGACGGGGTAGAAAGAGTAACCGTGATCCTGTTTATATCTTATATTCAACGTACTGGCAAAAAAGACAAGAATTGAACACTTTTGGCAAAAGAGCAGTACAACAAAATTAAAATACTAAGGTAACTATAATGGGGTAGAAAGAGTAACCATGATCCTGAGGGTCAACGAATCGTTAACTTTCCAGCAGGGGAGGAAGACAAAATCAATGCCCTGCCACGTGCACAGACAGAGACAATAACAGCACTCCAGGTGTCCAGAGTCACCAGCTAGCGTCTTTATGGTGATGATCTGATGGATCTCTCTTCCACAGCCCATCTCAGCTAACAGCATGTGCACATCCCCCACTTCCTGATGGACGAGAGAAGATAAGCAGCGGCACGGCAGTGAGGGAGCAATACTTCTGCAGACCCCCCTGCTTTGAGCCACAATGCACTTCATTAGATAACCTGGTTAATCTCAAATGTTTCAGATGCGTGTGCACACACCACACACACACACAGCAGTGCTAAAAGTCATTATCTTATCCAGTCCCAACCTGCATGTCTGTGAGTGCGATTTATGTGCACACACATACACAGCAGCCATTTTATTACACCTGCTCATTAATGTCAACAGCCAACTCCTGCAAACAGAGAATCATGTGGTTGTAGCTTAATAGAGAGAGTATACACAGGGGGGTCAAGGGTCACAGCTCAACAAAGCATGACTGCTAGTGCCCGATGCTTCCAGCAACTCAGAAGCAATTAGTCATACGCTACAGTTACTGGAGCTTACAGAAAAATCATACAATAATAAAGTGTTCTGAGGGCAAAATCACCTGTCAATGAGAGAGATCAGAAAGGAATGGCCAGACTCATTAATGCCAACAGGTAGAGTAAATATATTATGGAGCTGAGGCCATGGAGTTCTAACACCAAAATTATACCAAAATTCATGTTAAAAGCATAACCAAATTCAGAGTTCCATACCTATAGATTATTGTAAATAGGTCTAATTCCAGTTTTTTTTTTTTTTAAGAAATATGGATGTAAATTAAAATTCTACAGGTTGAACAAAACGACATCTAAAATAATTACAGGTAGGGGTGGCATGGTGGTGCTTTGGTTGGCATGATCACCTCACACCTCTGAAAACCTGAGTTCAGGCATGCATGCAAGCAGGTATAGAAAATGGTAGTTACATGTAAGCAGAGGTGGATATTTCAGGTCCAGAAAGTAAAAATCCACACCAAGATTTAGTTTCAACCAACCAGTTGAGTATGAAGAATTACAGTCAGAGTACTCAACTGGATGGTTGAAACAAAATCTTGGTCTAGACTGGAACTATCCACTTCTCCATGTAAGCCAGAAAATGCGTTCAATAATCTGTCATTCAAGAACAAATCAGCTCCAAGTCCAAGTCACTGCACCCACAACAGAGCTCTGTACCACTGAGCAGATCCTTAAACATAAAATTTATTCAAGAAAACCACACAAATAAAGGGTACAATGTTATGTTTAACTCCATTAAACATGTTTAAATAGACTGGTGCGCCATTTCAATAGCTGGCCAGTGCATTACAGTCATTTTGCCACCTGGAGAATGTGTCAACCATCCAAAATCAACTTTGAGCAGAAAGTCCCTGCCTCCTGTGGTGTGCATACATCCATTATTGATGGCTGTTGACTCTAAAATACAACAAATAATGCAGACAGGGCCAGTTGGAGAGCAGGCATCATTGACTTCACACGGCCTTCAGGGCATTCATGAGGCACCCTCCAAGGCCCCAAGGGCATCCAGGTAACAGGTGAAATGTTTTACTTTCCTCTCAAAGGTACACCCTTGCATAACCACATGACAGCCCAAGGCAGTCTGGATACAGAGTAGCTGTTTTCTCGTAGTATGAGATTTTACCAACACATGGAAAACAATAAATGTACAACAGCAACTGTATGAGGAATACTTGATACACATCATCTACCCTTTACCTGACATTTGCCTTTTTGAGTCCAAAGGCTAGGCTTAAAAGATACTCTGGCACTGCAGTCGGAGACGGTGTTAGGCTAGCTAATAAAAAGCAGAAACAAGACAATGGAATCAGAAAAAAAAAAATCTCTTGGGCGACAGGTCTGCAGGCCCATAACCTGGAGATGGAAGTACTCAAAGCTAAATGCATCTCACTTACAGTATTCTTGGCTTCAGGTGTCTTTGGCCTCCTGATGCTGCCACTGGTCAATCTATTCATCCATCCATCAAAACAGCTTTGACAGGTCCACCCTATAATTTTTGGTTCTTAAGTCTATATTTCCATAAATTCTTGATCTAATTTAAAACTAAAAAGATAGCAATAAAAATGATGACAAACTGGCCTACATATATAAAGTTATATCTTTGGGCCAGCAAGGCGACCAGGAAAATGATCACATCACATAAAATGAGAAACCTCTAGTCACATATTGAAGGACAGGTGGCATGCCATTTAGCAATACTATAAAAAAGATGATCATCGAATTAAAAACAAAATCAGCGCCCTATAAACTATCTCATGATTATTAAGCTCTGTAAAATAAAATAAAAATAAAATTCAAAAGCCACACTTGCGCAGTTAGATAAAATGCTGGAGCTTCCAAGATAACATTAAAAGCTAATTTCCTGTCAGTCACACATTTAATTATTCATTAAATTGCATCATAAGCAGAATTATTCTTAAACTACATAAGCTGTTCATTTTGAAGTTTACCTGAACAAATCATGCGTACATGGAGCAAGAACTACAGGGTGGAAGGTTCTGTCCTCACCATGGGGCCTTAGCAGCATCCCAGACTACAACGAGTAAGACTTTATGAGAACATCATCTTTAACTTGGTTTTTTTTCCTGATACGCGCTAGAAATTAAAATACAAAAATTATGTCCAGATCACTTCACCCTTTTAGCATCCAATTCAGTATTTCTAAAGTAGCTTTTTGGAAATACAATTCTCTAAATACTCCCATAAAAACATAAGCACGTTAAACAGAGATTTTTAGGTCATAGTGTTATTTGCGTTATCCATTCATTACCTGAAAGCAGTTTATTTTTACAGCTAATCTTATAGTGGGAAGCAGGTCTCAATGTAAGAGGTCATTCTCAAATCCTGAGCAGAATGCTTCATTGACCCATTTAAGGAACAGCGCTACATGTTTGTATTAACCCTAGGAAGTAATAAGAGCCTTCATTTCCCAAAAAGAAATTCTATTGCTGAGGATATACGGTGAGTACCCTTGATAGATGGGCCATATGAAATCACAGAATTCTTTAACAATGCCCTATTACAAGATTAAACGCGTAACTGAAAAAAATGGGGCCCATCTCATCAGCAGTAATAAGAACATAAGTTCTTCTGAAAGAAATTATTAAACCATGTGTAAACCAAATTCAATGAGAAACTTGTTTTCTTAGTGAACCTTATGCTTGACTCAATGTTGATTCGATATAATTTCATTTAAAGATCTATATTTAACTAGTAAAACTACTTAAAAAAAATACAATTTAGCAGCTAGAAACAAATAACTAAAATAAAGAAAATAACCAACCCTGAGCAGGATAAAAACTGACCAAAAAACAAACATGGAAAAATCACATGACTCCATTCAGGCAGGGCAAACACCTTCCCAGCAGTCAAGCCATTTCATAATAAGGAGGACTAAACATTAATTCCATTATCATACACAAACATATAGGAAGTACAACCTATTATACATTTTCCATATACATCTTAAAAATACACCCAAACAAGTTGATAATGAGTAATAACGAGTAATAATAATAAGAAGGGGCCAATTAAATAAGAGTAACACTATAATAATACTGTGATGGACTGGTACCTTATCCACAGTGTACTCCGCCCTTGTGCCTATACCGCCTGGGTTAGGCTCCAGGCAAATCACAGATAAATTATACGTACATGGGGAGAACAAAAAAAAAGTCCTTTTGTAAGATCTCACAATACTTTTGTGTGATCCTACAATACTTCAGCATCACCATGAGTGTTGTCAAAAATACCGAAACAACTGAAAGTTTTGATTTTATCATGCACAAAACAGTTTCAATACTCATTTTTCACGGTATTGATTCTACAGCCTGCACTTCCTCTGACCCCTCTGATCCCTGAGGCCCGCAGGCTGCTGATGTGCATGGTTAGACCTGAGTGCAATCTCACACATGCAGTGTTAATATGACTTGTTCAGAAGTGTCAGGGCTTTCACCACTGCACTGAACCAACAGAGTGCAGACGAAGTAGCATCAGGAAATACCTGCAAGACTAAATGACACAGACATGTCCAGAAAAGTGTGCTTTAAGCATTAGATTATAGACTTTCAGATTCTATATTTTGATACACATTGCAAAGAATCAATATTACAATATTGATCAGCAGATCCCTAAGTACATGTTCTAGCTCAAATAGCAGGGAGGTATTCCTGAAAGCAGGTGCAGTTTTACACTGCAACTCCTACACCACACCCTATTTATTTCTACTGTTGTTTTAACAAAAGCAAATAACACCATTGGTTTTCCAGACTTCTTTATGGGTGAATGTTAATTAATATTTCAATATATATATTTCAGGTGCATGTGTGGCATTAACTTCTACTTACTACCGATTCCTTACTTTAAAGGTACCCTAACTTACGAGTCTAATGAAAAGGACACTAGGGCTGCCACTTGATTATACCAATAATCGAGTAAACTACTGATTAATTTCATGATTCATCGAGTAATCATTTATAATGTAATAAAATACATTCCATTTGGCACAAGGCAGGAACCAACCAGCCATTGCAGGGTCACACATATGGTCAATTTAAGGCATTTCAGCTGCATGTTTCTGGACAGTGGAAGGAGACTAGAGACCGCCAAAAAGCCATGCCCACATCTAGTACTGTATAAGTTTTTTAAATATTTGTCTAAAGTTGACCACTTTTGCATTAGTTCTGCATGTGTTCTCCGAAACAATCATTCTCATCCTTGTCATACTCATTCATAGACTGTGTGGCACATTTGTGAGATGAAACAAAATGAGCGAAGAGGAGAAAAGTGAATAAGAACTAATAAATGTGTGGGACTTTAAACTACAAAAAAGGAAAGCAAGCAAAGACTCTTAAATATCTTTAACATCTATAACAGAGTATGCTGTACATCATGCTCTTTGGACATTCTCATTACTGTCTATACAGGATTGTACAAAATCATAAACCGATAAGAAGCAGGATTTAAAAATGCAAAATGTGCTGGTTTTTGTTAAATATCATAGCTTGATGAAGCCGTTGTTTTGCAAAATACATTTTACTTCCTAGTTCAGATACAAGCTATTAGCTAAAATTTAAGCATTCAGCTGGAAGACTATTGTCTGACCAGATTTGCACAGCTCTAAATCCACCACACCTTGCCGCATTGCTTAAAAATTAGAGTAAATCCAAATAAGCTGAAGCAATGAAACAAGAATACAAGAGCTTAAAGAACCAAATCTTAACCTTTAGAGCAAACAATGGAAGATTTAGCCAGCAGGTGGTGTAAGTGTTTTGACCTATATTTTCCGCAAGCTATCAGCACATAGTCCGGACAGCAAAGATTAACAGTGTCTCTCTCATTTGGAGATAAAACAGTACAGGGTTTCACAGCACAGCAATCTGCAGGGTACTTCAACTAAACAGTACAGAGAAAATGTAGCTCCTACGATGAACCCTATTCAATTGTGGTCAGTACAGCTATACTGCATTTCCATTCAGCCATAACCACTTATCTACTACAAGGTGAGAGGCCTGGAGCTTAACCTAGGAGGCCTGAAACATGCATGGGGATACTGAAACACAGGGCATGCATTAACATATAATCACACACTATGGGAAAGTAATGCAACATAGTCCAAACTATATGGTATGGGCTGGAACACAGAGCAGCCAGAGGAAAGCCATGCAAACACAAGGAGAACATGCAAGCTCCACACACTGGTAGGCGTAAGAATAGTGCCACCTACCTAAAACAGAAATTTGGACATACGGATATTATAAAGACAAACCCTAACACCTTGTAACAATAGCTCCAGGAGTTTGTGTTTGCCTGCAAGGCATGAGGAAAGGCTGTCTCCAGAGTTCAAAAGGTCACTGCCTAGGCCTAGATTCTCTGAAGACCATACAAAATACAGAACTTCAAAATTAAAAGTATATGTCATTTGCACCACAGGCAAAATTTCACTACTGCAACACCTTGATGCAATTTCATTGAGGGTAAAGCCTAACCCGCCCCCCACACGCCTATAGAGAAAAGACTTACCTGGGGGTCCTTGTAGCTTGGCCTTCTTAACTGAAAGGAGGAGAAAAAAATAAAAACATTGTTAGAAACACTGAAGCAGTTTAAGAGACTACTTATATCAGGTCAGCTCATTAAAGTAACATGCAGAACATGCAGGTTTAACAAACTGGTGTAGCAAAGTACTTGAATCACCCCACAACTCACCCAGTAATTATGTCATTAATGTTATTAACCCCTCCCCTACCCCACCAGCCCACAAAATGGCAAAGTATATAGATACACATACATACATACACACATACACACATACACACATACATACATACATGCATACATACATACCTCACATTAGGTTAGGGATATTGTGAGAGACTTAGTGGATGTCATACATACGGTGTTTGTTTCAGTTCAGACATTTTTGGGATAGGGAGGCATTTGTATTGGGGTGATAGACACACCTCATTTTGTGTTTTCCATGTAATGGTCTCATTGCGTACAGGTGTGCTTTACATTGGGGCCAATACCAAAAGACAACCCTTTTCAATGTGGCATCAATTTCAACATTCTGTGGGTAGAAAAAGCTGGTA
>JAODKM010000108.1:25999690-26012094 GCA_026780845.1 Petrocephalus sullivani
CCTTTTTGTTAATAAATGCCCTTTGGAAGGGCTGTACCCCGCAGCCAGCGATTATGGGTCGTTCCTCCCGTCGCCGCCGCCATGACAAGTACCAATATGTTTTTCCTCAAGCTACCCCATTTCCTAAAGCTACCACATTCTTGGCTAGATAAACCAGAGGGGGGAAAAGGAAGACAAAAGCAAATGCGACTGGGGCAGGAAACAGAAGACAAAGGAAGGAAAGAAGGTAAATCTATTCAAAGACGGAACACTCCATCTCACTCCAGCACAGCCCAAGAAGAGAAGTTCAACACACTTTTAGGAACAGAGTAAAGTACTCACTGTATTGAGGGGAATGCAAAAGACATTTTCAAATGATATTTAAACAGCTGCTTAAAGTTTTGGTAACAGGATTGAGAAAAATGCACCCATCTTCCACTTAACCTTAAAAAGACTGATCAGTGCACATTTTGAATAGGTAAATGTGTTATTTGATTCAGTGCTGAAAATTTATAACATGCAAATGGAACCAATTAGGTGGAATCACCCATACACAGCTCTGGAAAAAAAGCACAATTTAAAAATAAAAAAAATTTAAAAATCAGCATTTTTAAATCCTGGTTTAATCCTAGTTCTGCTGGAAGAAGGCTACACTGAGTGGCAGGTTGCTTCCAAGTTCAACATTTGTAAGACAGCAGTAGCCTACACAAGAACAATGTGAAACAGGACACTGGCAATTACCAGAAACCAGCCAGGTAATGGGCAGAGGTGACTTTCTAATGCCAGAGATGACCGTCAACTTATCCAGCAGTGCCTCATGAATCGGAGGATGACATGACTTTCATAAGGAGTGGGAAACATTAAGTGGTGTGAAGTGCACTGCCAGGGCAGTTAGTATCAGGCTCCTAGAAGCAGGAATGAAGTTCCATAAAGTAAGGAAGAAGCAGTTAAAGAGAAGAACCAGGCTGCAAATTGCAAAAAAAAAACAGGCTGTATATGCAGAACTACAAGAGCAGAGTGACAATCAGGGCAAGTGGGATTGGAAGTTACAATGAGAAATACTACAGCACACACATACGCATATGTAAGGCCCGCAGTATTATTCTGACAATCGACTAATCGATCGGTCAGGCAACTAGGGGGCTAATCAGTTAGGTGGGGGGAACGGGGAACAAAATATTGCAGTATACGACATAACCACCAGAGCCAATAAAAACTTTAAAACTGTTCATAAAAGCTCCCTATCTCATGTTCATGATAGGTCAGATGTCTCTGACTGCCATGCCCTTAAAAACTTAGAAATCTCAAATGGACCAACCATGCAATACCAAAATACTATGGAAAGACTAAATCCTCAAAGGAAAACACTCAGAAAATTAGGATTACTTGAAGATGCCCTACATCGTATCCACTGATATTGTGTTACATACATACACACATACACACACACTATGGTATTTAAAAAAATGTGAATTTAGAAATTCAGAATTTCAAACAGTTTACAGTGCAAGATAAATTCTTAACCGAAAACAGTACAGCAATGCCTGGCAAAGAACAGAAAAACAGAAAACAAAATCCACAGCCACTCCTAATCCACAGCACTCCTAATATCACTCCGTCTCCATCTGATAATCCACACTAAGCAGCTGCTGATGCTGAAGAGCAGGCAGCCATATCTGCAGGTCAGCAATAAAAACCACACATGGACTCTGATGCCCATTACTCGCCAATAGCTCTATGATATAACAACTAAAGTCCTCCAAAAGAAAAACGTGAATGTAATGATTCCAGCCATAAGATGTCCCCGCCAGACAGAAGCAGCTTAACAGATTTCAGAAAGATCTGCTGGGAATTCAGATTTCCAGAAACCTGTCATCATCGCCCATTTTCACCCTTAAAAGCATTCTCCCAGAATGTTTTAAAAGTGTGGAATGACATGTCTGTGGTTTTCATTTGGACCCTTTCTTCCAGGCTATTACTTTAATTTGATTTAAATGATTAATAAACAGCTGAATTTCAGTATATTTGATCCGTTTGAAGTCAGGATATACTTCATATATTTTAAGAAAATCAACACAGTATAGCTAATGATAAAATTACAGGAAATGCAAAAATCTGTTTGCTTATGGCCTGTCAGAAGAGTTTAACACACATGCTTTAGATCATCAACAAATAACTACATACATCTCCAGTATTCTTCTGCATGACAGACATCCCTAATTAAAATAGTTCTAATTAAGTCAAGCTACCATATGCCTTATTTTCAGCATTCATATTTAAGGCAAACTAGCAGATTTTCTCTTGAGCATCATACTACATGGTCAGGATCTAAACTGAGATTAAAAAGCAATAAGCTTGAAAATAAATGTAACTCTTCTATAAGTGTGTAAGTAAGGTGCATTTCTAGGTAAACGCACACCTTGCCCAAATATAGAAGCTTCACCCACCATTGACAGCACTAATGTGTGCAGTGAGACATTACATTCACAATGGCAGGCACTCTCTCTTCCTTAAAAGCTTCTTTGCCATTGGTCTGTCTAGTCACAGTGACCGCTCTGCATGTCCTCAGGCTGAATTTACAGCTAGTGACTGTCAAACCATTTTAATAAAGACAGGCCACAATGTTTTACAATACAATATCTTAAATACACAACCATATATCTGTGTGTGTGTGTTTATTTACTTTAGATACTGTAAGCATTATGTGCATCTCATTAAGGAAATTTCAGGTAAAACATGGCTATATATTTGATCATTTTATGTAGACACCACAGCTCAAACAAGATGTACTTATTGATACAGGTTGAGGCTTTAAGACCAGGAACAAGACACCAGACATTCTGATGTCAGCATATACACTGAATATACAGATAGCTGCAGCACTATCGATTATTTTACTAATCAGGTATTCTGTTGATTATTCCATCGATTAATCGAGTAATCGGATAAGAAATGCTTTTGTCTTATTAAAGTGCAATAGTAACTATTCAAAAGAGAAAAAAGACAGGTCTCTTAAAATGAACAACTCAATGGTTTTAATGGTTAAACTGCATACCATAATGATGGTATTTTAAGTAATTCAACATGAGGGAGATGAAATAATCTGGAAAAAAAGCACTTTTTGTTCGAGCGCCGTTTGCAAATGCAGCACTTAAAAAGCATACGTAATGATACAGACACTTTACCATTTTGGCAAATAAATGACCACAAAATAATGCAAGCTATTTTGCTATGAATTTGGTAGTAAATTCACAATGACCCATGTGACCCAAGGAGAGCTGTAAAGTGATATTTTAAATCAGCTGTATTAACATGGTAGCAGTTCAGCTAACTGTAATTATGAAGCAGTTCATAACCAGAACAACTTAATATGTAACGTTACCCTGCATCAGTAGACAAAATCACAATTAAAATGGGGACGTTAGCCTTAAGCTACCTTAATTCGGTCATAACTATTAATTATGATAACCATTAGCAGCTAATGCCGCGCCAATATAAAAACAAAAAGTATAGTATTTAGTATATTATATTAATGACAGCCAATAATGTATTAAATGTTTTTTTTTTTTTTTTATCTGTTATTTTATCAACATACCGCTTAAAGTGCTTGGTAATTAGGAATGGAAATGACCGTGATTCTATGCTGTGAATGTCAATGTTTGGAACTATTCACCATCTTCATGACTCAGAAGTTTGGCGAAAATTTCTCCGCCATTTTTAGACGGGAGTGTCACTGTCGATACCTGATCTGTACAGCCTTGTTGCTACCTGATCTGTACAGCTGCGACACTCTGTTTCTACCGCTGCGACAATAATAATCCTCCGTATGAAACATGGTGATCACTGAGCCGTACGTAGTCGTGTGGATTAAATAAAGCATTGAAGCAAAGAATTTGAATCGAGAATTTTTTGTAATCAGGTTATTCAAATTACTTGATGAATTGTTGCAGCCCTATATACAGTACAGAACTGTACAAATTTATTCAATGGAAGGACTTTTTCTACTGTCTGTTCAGTTAACAGAGTGGCCATTTTGTTAGCACTTAGGATGGGAGTCATTCAGACACACATCATATCCTACCAGCCAGGGATTTACGGGGGGAAAATAAAACATTCAATAAAAGCCAAAAGAGAATCAATATTGAAAGATTATTACTATGTTGCAGAAGACCATAACAGAAATTCACTTACTGCTACTCTAAACTGAACCCTTAAGGAGAAATATTAAACAGCCCAATCTGAACCATTTCTAATCTTCACTCATGTACACTGATTCAATAATGTCCAATTGTATCAGGTGCTCCACCAGACAGCTGAAAGGAAAACATTCTTAATACTTGCAGAATGATGAAAAGCTTTAGTCATTTTAGCAGGCCAATCCTTAGGAACAATATAAACAAACGCATCACTGAAGGTCAAGTCACTGAGGGGCTAGTACTCAGAAAGCTCTAGCGAGAGACATCTTCAAGAAGTATGCTGCGCTCATAATCACTTCCTCCACATCACTCCCACTTCTTATCCATTAGTGGAGAAAGTAATTGCTTTAATTGGGTTGTTCCTATACTAAAAAGAGGTGGCTTACCCAAGGCTACATTTCTGAGTCAGCATGTTTGCCTAGTTAATAGACTTCAGTTCTATAGTGTGGGTTTCTAATCAGACTTCCCATCAGTCAGAAACCCAAGGCTGTTGGACTGTTCTTACCTGAATCTAGATTACTCTTAAAATATATATCATGATTTTTATTACTATAAAATTATGAATAAAAGTTGTTGCCTACTCTGCTCAACAGTTAGAAGGACAGTGGTAAAGGTTTTGTGTAGAAGTAGCAATTCAAATTTCTTGCTAGTTTCTATAATGACCTCCAATACTTCCAGCCACAGCTGAATTGTCCTGACTGACTTAGGGTAGTGCACTCATATTTCAAATTTCTAAGCTGTGGATTATTGCTGCTGTTGCAAATGTATTCATATTGTGGGACCTTACTACTAGTGACAAAAAGCCAACCATTAAAGGGTTAAACATATCAGGGGGTGGTGATATAAATCCAGGGCATAAATTATAGACAGACTGGAAAGTCTATTGCCATTAATTCATAACCGCACTTGCCAGAGTCAAGATCAATGAACACTGAAAGAGTTCAAATGAATTAACCCCATCACAACTTTAAATATCTACTACTAATATGACCGATTATGCCTACAGTCTGGGCAAAACCCTGTATGAGAAGAGCGAACACCTCTTTCAATCCAGAATGTGATACCTAATTAAAGCAGAAACTCTGCTAGCTGAAGTTAAAGTAACTATGCAAAACATTTCTGAGTTTCAGTATGTGAATTTCTCTCAACAAAATCTGTCAAAGTACAGTAAGTGATGACAAAGACAGAGGTGAGATAGCTTCTTGTCAAAAGCAAGTCGCATAGCCTGTTAAAAACACAAGCTCAGAAATTCACCACCATTAACATTCAGCAAAGGTCAGATATCATTTTAACATGAAAGTTACAAGTCCTTGATAAATGCAATACTGGTACTTTGTGTTGAAAGGAGGCAGCTGTGGACAACTTTGAGCTCTGACATGCCATGCATCAGATGCCAGGAGTCAGCACCCTCCAAAATCCCACAGTTTGGCATTGGTCCGACATGTTGATCTTGGCTGATATTTATCAATATTTATCAATATTCAAAGTTAGCAGCACAGTGTTGGTGCCATGAGGAGTGTAAGTATCTTGGGTCCACCCATCAGATCTGTTCTAGTACTCAGAGTTAAAGACATAACTACTGAAATAGAGATGACTGCACCCGATGATCAGCTTTTTTCCCCATAGAAAAAGGAAGAGGGATTTTGTCGCCTCATTCGCCACATAGGAGAGGTGGCAGAGTACCGACACATGACATGGTTTTCTATGGAATGTGACATGTTTTTAATTCATCATTAAATCAAGCTTGCAGATTAATCTTTCCTTTACCTCACAATAAAAAAAATGTAACATCACTGTGTGCAGATAAGTGTCAATACCCCCCTAGCTCGGAAAGCGGGTCAGGGGTTAGCCAGCTATCAGTGTGGAAGTAAAGTTTAATTATAGAGGATTGTTAGAGCCATAGATGATTAGGGTCAATTTTGACTACCACATCAGTATCGGCAATATTAGACAAAAACATATCAGTTATCGGTCAAGTTTCACACTGGTGCACCACTACCAGACCCACTAAACCGGAAATAATTTTTTGTAACACTTTATTTGAGGGGGATAAATAACTTAATTATCCAGTTACTACTCAAGAACAAATAATCAACTAATATAGTTTGTGCAAGAAATAAATTATCCATCCCCGCGACCCTGTTAGGATAAGCGGGTTAGAAAATGGATGGATGGATGGATGGATAAATGATCCATCATGACTGATTAATGATGAAGGAACATGGCATCAGTATGTAACTAACATTTAGTTACTGGTTAATTAATACATTAAGCAAGTGTCCCTTCAAACAAAGTGATATTCATGTTTCAATGATATCCATTGGATTGTCAGCAGATGGGTGGAGGGACTGGAATTTCCTGTTGCAGAACTGTGATTGTTCAGCACTGACTGTACACCCCCAAAGCACAGCAGAGATACAAACGTGTCAGAGACAGCAGCAGATGGCCTGGGGATTACAACCACAATCAGCCTGCTTCCCCTGGTCACCAGAGTCTCTTGCTTCCCTCTATGCCACACACAGACAAAAACAGTTATTTTTACATTTAGAGAAAGAAAATTCATAGAAAATGACCATCAGTTTTTTTAATAAATAAACATATGATGTATGTGTGTGTGTGTGTGTGTGTGTATATACAGGTTTTGCTATACTTGAACCAAAGGACCTCACAAGTATATCAAGTCCTCAAAAAACATGACTAGTAAGGTAAGCCTTCATTTTATAAAAATCTGTGAATGCAATCAAAAAAGCAAAAATGCCAAGTCTTGTACTTTATTTGGTTACTTATGGTTAAGGTTAGAAATGGATGGTCCTCACAAAGATATAACCATGAGAGTCGGTTATGTATACATTACATTGTGGGGACTTTTAGTTTCCATTATGTGATGACCTGTTATTTTGACATTGTGGGGACCATTTTTTGGTCCCCACAAGGAGCAACTCACAGGAATATGAGATTTGCTCCCCATCCAATACTCTTCAAGAGGACTCCTTTTACAATTCTTTGATTCATGAAATAACTGTCCTGATAGAAAGCAGCGCTCAGGGACACATAAGTACTAAATACTGCTCATCGTTGTTTGATGACATCCCCATGGAGACAGTTCTGTCTTTCAGCATAACAATAAGATACTGATGAAAGGAACCAGCGGCAAGCTGTACCACTTAAGCCAGGTGGGGGTGGATCAGAAGAGGCATAAATCAATCAGATGAGGCCAGCAGTGTACTATAGGCACCTCACATGCACTATAACCCGCTGAAGAAGATTTCTAATACAGCTAATCAGGGAGCAACCAAGTAAAAGGTAAAATTCTATAAGTTAGCTCCTAAGAAGAATCTGGATCAAATAAACGTTCTTACGTAATATAACTGGATATTTTGCAAAGGAAAGTAATCTAAGTTAGCAGGAAAAAGAAAAAAAAAAAAAAAAGTTTCTGAAAAGTGACTAAAGATCACTGCAGAAGACTAGCTGCCACTACCATTTACTTAGCAGTTTCTAGAAATACCACTGACACTACAGACACACACACACACACGTTTGTATTTATATCTTTGTAGGGACTATCCATTCATTTCTATGGGAAAAGCTCTAATCCCAAAAATGACAACCTTATCCCCTACCCAGGCATTACCTTAACCAGAAATAACCAAACAAAATCACAAGACTTTTAAAACATTTTTTAAAGGGTCTGTTTGCAGTCCCAGAATTTCTTTTATACATACATACATACGTACGTACGTATAAAAAAAAAAACTTGGTGTCCCTTGTGGTGTCCACAACTTCAAAATAATTATCACCACATTTGTGGGGACATTAGCAGCACAGGGGACGCACACAACAGGGCTGACCCAAACAACAGTATTTAAATTACATTTCAAAAAGAGACAATACACCCCGTAAATAGGGATTTTCAGCTTCCCTCATTAGCCATTCATGGAAGGTTAATAGAAGTTTTATAACATCACAAAATTGGGAGCTTGGGGTAGCAAGCATTCTGAAGTAATCCTTCACGGTGAGCAATTAAAATCACCCACCATGTGGCGGGGATAAGGAGCCCAAGAACAGAGAGGCAGACTTGGTGGATTAAGATGACTCACTAAAACTATTGTGCCTTTACAGCCATGCCTGGAAAGAGCTCCTATTTCGGTTAAGTCCATTTCTGGCTATTTATGACAACATTTTTCCAGCCATGATAATTTTCAATTACCACAGAAGTCATTCAGTTTTTGTGTAATACAAGAACAGTCTATACTCCATCCGGTCACAAAGAACACCCTCTGAATTAGGAGCAAGCTATTATGGTATGACGTAAACAAGAAACTTACACACATCATTTTTGTAAGTTAAATTGTACCACAGAAATGTTGATAAACATGAGTTCCCCAACACTAAAGGTACGCTTCACGTGAACCCTAATACATTACACTAAACACATTTTCAATGTTATGCTTAAGCAGCATGACATGCAGCAATCAAAACACAACTTTCACACACTGTTCTACAAAGTGGCCTGAACGTTTCCTCTCATATGCATCTGTAAACATAGTAGTATTTGTTCACCTGACTGGAAATCAAGCTAAAAAAAAATAAAAATAGGATCTCTTAGGTTGTCAGAAATGTATAGTATGTACGATATGGCAGCTAGTCACAGTATTGACAGCAGGTTCTATCCAAGATAATTTTTTACTAAAGCTGAAAGCACAGGGAAATGTTGGATCCAAGCAGCCAAAATGTGACTCCATCCTAATAAATAAAAACACTTAAATAGTATAACTCTGAATCTATACTCAACTCATCAGTAGATGAATTACCTCACCCTAAATCTAAGAATCTTCCAAGGAAAAACGAGAGTATCTGGAAACAAAATATACTTGCATCCAGAAATAACAGGGGCCACAATCAAACAGGTGATGTTTTCCAGTTCCTCAAAAACAAGAAATCCATAATCAAGTTCTAGACAGACAGCAAAGGTCAGTATAACTAATTTAGCTTACTTCATAGGTGAACATCTGGTGCAGGACATACCTATTCCAAAAGACTAATAAAAACCACTAGGAAGACACAGCGGATACCAGGGCTTACATAGATCTTCATATTACTACTTCGTTCTCATACTAATAACTTCTACTGTGCCCAACAGTCCAGGAAAAAAATAATTAATATTATTAGTGGGGCTGTCAGAACTACATCATTGCATTTCCCTGAAAATGTGTTTTGCTTCGTTATTTATCCAAAAGTTTACATTCTTGGGATGGCACAGTGATTAGCACTGTTGCCTCACACCTCTGGGACTGGTGTTTGTCTCTCTGCCATGGCTCCGGGTGTGGAGTTTACATGTTCTCCCCATGTTGTTGTTGTGGGGTTTCCTCTGGGTACTCCAGTCCCCCACCACAGTCCAAAAACATGCCGGGTTATTCCCTGCCTTGGGTCTGTAGGCTCCGGACCCCCAGTGACATTAAACCTCAGTGTATAGTATTTCTACTGTATTTTAAAAAGCAATGCTAAGCCAGTATTTTGAAAACTTTGTGATACAATTCACCGATGGGGGGTGGGGGGAAATCATCCCAAGATATAGTTTTGTTTAAAGGAAATACCATCCATGGCTAAACAGAAGTTCTTCCAATACATGTATTTTGGTGTGTAAACGTAAAAAATAAAACAATGAAATATTCAAGTACAAGTGTAGAGGCTTGTAGCGAATGTGGGGTGACCATGGTATAAGTGGGTTAATGCACTCCAAGCCACTCCAAAGAGCTGTACATTAAAAACAAATTATGCAGACTTTGTCATGCATTAACCTTTATGTAGTCATTATTACTCATTTTTTCCCCACTTTTATTTTTTTATGCCGGGCCCCACAATATCATTTCAGGTGTGAGGCAGAGAAGCCAGTTACAAGAAGTGACCAATAACATATTCACCAAGTTTTTACTAATTAAAACATAAAATGAAACATGAAAATCTATCCATATTTTGCCGACTGGCGTCTAGCTCTCTGAATGAACTACTTACCATTTGTTGAGACATGAAGTCCAATCCATGATATTTGCTTAAAAAGATCATTTAATATGTCTAAGCCAACAAAGCATGACCTTGAATAAATAATTCAGTCATATCTACCTTTCTGTAAAGTAAAAAATCTCAGTTCCTGGATACCCTGATTATATTTCCTGCCCTATTTCCTTTAACTGTAAAAGCAATATACTGTACTTTCAGGAAGTAGGCCATTTACAAATGGGCAAAGATGGATGCAAATAATGACAGTGACAAATGTTTAGGCCTATTTGCTAGTGTAATAAGTAGTAATATTGTAGCTGGATTAGCACATTTAGTGTTATAAAGATAAAACTGACATGAACATCAAGAGATTTTCGAGTTGAAAAAAAAGAACAACGAGATAAAGAGAATAATGTAAAAGAAAAACGGTAACAGACTGTTAGATGCACAAGCTACATGACCTTTTTATGCAGTATATACACAATGGTCCTGACCACTACAATGGTGAATCAAAGTGTAATAATATAATCGATATCAAGCTACAGTATAAGGAAACAAGAAATACGAAATATGATACATTTAAAATATATTACTAAAATAAAATGTATTACTATAAAGTGCATAAAAATGTACCCACGTACCCTGACACAGCCTTTCAAGTATTAACTGATTCAATAGCGGTAAACTGAGGCATAACATTACAAGACAAAACTTCCTTCAATTACTTAAACATTGTAGCAATAATTCAGCATTAAAATTAAATACGAACCGAAATATAGCTAGTTCAAAGAACATCAAGCCGGTACCCGCTAAGGATATGAAGAGGCAGGTTCCAGTTTGACCAGCTAGCATAAAGTAATAGGTTTATTAAAATACTAGCCTGACAGTTTACTAAAATAATGTTGCACGTCAGTTTACTTTGGAAACACAAGCTTTTAAATCTTACCGTTTTAATAAGACCAGTCGGCGTAGCATTTAGATCAAAGCAGTGTAGCCCCTTCAAGCTGATATCACATCAAAGGGCTATAGTATTATTCATATACCAGAAGGGATTTATCCGATTTGGAGGTTTATTTGGGAGGTAAAGGGTGGAAAGTCGCGGGTATTTCGAGGTCATACTATAGCGCTGCAGTTAATACTCAAAATTAGTACTCCATCCTACTGTTACTCAGACGTGACGGCTTGTTTCTTTAACAATTAAGTAACCAATTTTTTTTCATAATTACACCGTTTTCGGAACAGTATGAATGCGGTTCGTGCCGTTTTAGAGTCACTCAAATTACAATTGTAATTAAAACACAAATAAATAACCGACGCAGAACTTTGTAGGGAGGATATGCGCTGTCAAAGCAGCTTTAAGCTACTGTTCCGCACTTTGACAAAAGCCACACGGAGGTTTACTAAACAGGGCCACGTCAAACATTTTGAAAAAAGTGAAATTTACCTCTCACGCAGAGCAGAGACATTGCCAGAGCTTTATATGTATAAAAGAGATCCTTATTGTACTTCACGAAGTTAAACCGGGACAAAAAAAATCCACCGAGTATCATCCATCAGTCGAAAACTGTGGTTCCACGTACTTTTTAAAGTCTTCACTTTACTGTTACGAACAAGATAATACGTCAAAATACTTTTCTGAGCTGAGACTTGAGAGTAACATGTCCAGACCTCGTAACGCCATGACGGAAAATTAACAGGGACTCACCTAAGGTACATAAGCGCCAGAAGGGCAGCGCAGATATAGGCATAATTGACAGAAAAGATATCCAACCAGAGGATAGAATTCTGTAAAGGGGCGGGTTTTAGCAACATATTTGCCTATGAGATGAAAGGAGGCGTACATAAGGAGTAAACAGGTTGAGAGAACAGGTGGTGACGCACCAAATACAGCTGGTATCGGGATGCCGCTGCCCCAGCGATTTTAGACACCCCTCCCCCATCAGCTCAACTATAAAATTCGTAGATAATAGTTACATTATTTCGGGATATAGTACGCCAATATTGTGTTTCCGTGTACTTTATATTACAGTTTTAAAGACCCCTATGTGTTGTACCTCAGTTAAATCTAGAAGTTTAGTGTGCTGTTACAAATGCAGCCAGACGTCTGCCATGTGTATTTAAAACTTCTTCACAAGAATACTAGGGCTGTCAAAAATGACGCGTTAACGTGGATTAATCCAGCGTCGTGATTAATCTGATTAAATATATTAACGCATTTACCCCATCTGCAGC
>JAODKM010000108.1:26012384-26026034 GCA_026780845.1 Petrocephalus sullivani
TCCAGAAGGGCAAACATCTTGCACACGCAACACTGAGCCGGCCCCATAATTACCTATCTCACTATGAACCCCTTACTCCCAGCCCAGTAAATTTATACAGAGTATTTGACTTAAAAGATTAATTAACGTAACGTGCCGAGTACACAAAAATAAGTTACTTTTGCTATAACGGATCTTGAATAATTTTTATTCAAGAGTTTTAATCCGATAATTTTACTGCTACTTACCAAACGTAGTTTGATGAGTTTCTCAGTTATGAGTGTCCAGTTTCCCTCTTTTCTCTTTGTATTTTTTTCACGCCAGACCGTGTATCAGAGCGTTAGTTTAAAATGTAAACCTTCCCTACATCAAACATCTGAAGATCTTACAGTGCAGCAATTTCTGTTATTCAGCCTGGGTTACACTACTGATGCATAAGATAAAATATATAGGAGATCATCCATCCATCCATTGTCCAACCCCCTTATCCTAACAGGGTCGCGGTATAGGAGATCAAAAAAGATATTATGTAAGATAGTAATATGTAATCACCTTATAATTTTCTGTGCTCTGGGCCTTGATTTTTGTACTTCATCATTTTGGCCACTTTAAATCATACATGTCATTTTAACTGGCTAAAACATTACCTAAATTCCCCAAAGTCTGTCTTGAACTGTATCCCATTAGGTATTTCCACTATTAACATTCTTATTTTGCTAGTACAACATTTACAAAATCCTGGTTAGGCTGGCAGTTTTCTATAAAACTTCTGTCTTGGTCACTAACCTATAACTTTTTCTTCATATTATTATGGCCATGATTTTATAGCTATTGTTTTCATGACATCTTATTGGTGGCTGGTTTATACAATTCCATTATTTATTATGACCATTATTTACATTTGAAGAATTCCTTGATCTGCTGAGCCTCCTTATCCCACCACAGCAATCTCTTTTGCTGCTCCCCTGATCTCTAAGGCTCTCCCCAGATTTATCCTGGTCAAGTTGCCATCATCAGGCCAAAATGAGTCATCACCTTTCTCCATCCATCAAAGACAATAAAAGAGCCAAACAAGGTTGATTCCAACAAGACATAGCTTGTGACATACCCGGTGTCACTTCAGTTCCTGACTGAGTGGTAAATTGATGGGCTGGAACTAAGATAGCATGTTATCTCAAAAAATAACCATTTAATAATTAAAGATTAAAATGGTATCAATCAAGCTGGATTGTAGAATTTACACAACAAACCATTTGCACAAACCCTATATTGTTTAAAGAGCTTCCTCAAACTGTTGTGCACCTCTTCTTGATGTAAAAATTAATTACAGGCTATTCCCATTACTATGGAAAAAGGGGGCTGTTTGGCTTCTTCGTCTGCTGCAAAAGAAGATTTAATGTAATCAACCTAATACTTTTGCTAACCAAATTTCCATTTCCATTGCTAATTAAATTAAATTGCTAATAAGAAACTTGACTTTAAGGAACTGTTAAATGAATTCGAACAGTGCATTATTACTCTTTAAGACTCCACTAACAAAATAAACTGTCATATTTTATAAATGACACTATCTTCTTTTAAACTGCAATCTGTATTCTATTTCCCTAGCCTCTTTTTTTTTGCTTTCTTGTTTTTTGCTTATACCATCATCTTGTATTTTGCATTAACAAAGAATAGAAAGAATACATATGCTCTGTAGCCATAATCCAAGTGAATTGCAGACTGCTGAACAGGTGTTACATCACACATACTTTTCTCCAGGGAACCATTAACACTGCTGTTAACTCTTTATGAAAGCTCCTATGTCAGATTTCAAGAAAAAGAAGAAAACGTGACGTGTAATTAACCAGAGATGGGCAGTATTTCTATTACATGTATTTAAAATATGTATTTAGTTACTTTTGCGTATTTTGTAATTCATTTAAAATACTTAATAAAATATCATTTGTAGCCTATCACCACCTTTGGCTCGTCATGTTACACATCCTGTTGGGCGCAGCTTGCTCCTTCTTAATTCCTTTAAGGTAAAGTATGTAAAATGCTTGCTGAGTGTCATTATAGGACAGAAAAATAGAACGATTGGCAAACAGTGGTGCTGTGAATTTACTTGCTAGCCTGTTACTGCCATTCTGGTTCATTTCAACAGACATGCTCAGGCAGTGGCACTCATATATGGAAGCTTTCATTAGCAATGAATCAGACTAGCTACTTTTGTTCTTATGGACAAAATTAATTTCTATCAGCTAGTAGGCATTTTTATAGCCACTGAGCCTGTGTAAAAGGGAGAGTCAACTAACTGGTTAACTTAACTTTGGGCGCCGAAGGGACTTCAGAGTGCGTACCGGATGTCTTGGGCGACACCTCTGCCAGAATGTGGGGCGCGTAGGGTGATGCCTCTGAGTGAGTGTTGGGCATGCAGGGCGACGCCTCTGGGAACGCAGGCAACTCGGGAGCAGGCAGCGCAGGGACAGTCGGCACAGGAACCGGTAGCACAGCGGGTACGGACGGGAAGTCAAGCAGTACTCGGTGAGCGCGTCTGGAGACCGGCAGCTACCGGCGGGCGCGTCTTGAGACAGGCAGCTAACGGTGGGAGCGTCTGGAATCACCTCCGGGGGCGCACTGGGCGCAGCGTCGTGGTGACGCCCTCACCTTCACCGGCCTGGAGCGCAGCGGCGCCATCTCCTGGACCGGCCGGCACGACAGGAGACGCCTCTCGGGGTGCAGCAGGTACCTCAGCGCGGACCACAGGACCTAGGGCAGGGACGGCCGGACCAGTGGGGAGCACGGCAGCATACTCCTCTGCACCGGCCGGGTGTGCGGACTGGACCTCAGGGAGCGCGGCGGGCACGGACAGGACTGCGGGGAGCGCAGACGACGTCTCTGGGAGCGCGGACGATATTTCTGGGGGAGCCTCGAGCGCGTTGGGTGGTGCCTACGGGAGCGCACCGGGTGCGGTGGCAACCTCGCCTGCACTGGATGGGGCGCGGCCTCAGAGAGCGCACCGGGGGGGCGACGGGAGACTCCTCAGGGAGAGCACTGGGTGACTGGCAGGAACCAGCAGGTGCATCGGGCGACGCCTCTGGGGATGCACTGGGTGCGTCTTCCCCATCACCTGGGCTGGTAGGGAACGCGGTCACCCCCGCACCTGGAGCAAATTGGAGCACAGCGGCAGCCTCACTTGGACCGGACCGAAGTGCGACGGGAGGCTCAGGAGCAGGAGGTGCAGCGACGTCTTCTCCTGGACCAGATGGGGGCACGGCCGCGTCAAATCCCGGACTGGGCGGGGGTGCAGCGGCGTCTTCTCCTGGACCGGTCGGGGGTGCGGCGGCGTCTTCTCCCGGACCGGACGGAGGCGCGGCGGCATCCTCTCCCGGACCGGATGGGGGTGCAGCAGCGTCATCTCCCGGACTGGACGGGGGCGTAGCAGCGTCATCTCCCGGACTGGACGGGGGCGCAGCAGAGTCATCTCCTGAGTCAGATGGGAGCATACAGTAGCAGGCTGCTTTGAAGGGAGCTCTCAGCGCCGGCGAAGCAGGTTCCTCATTGTCGCCCAGATTGGTTCTAGCGCAGAGGGAGATGAGTCTGGGGTGATGGTCGAAAAGGCCCACTACAGGCCACTCAGGGACCGAGCGGCCTCGGGATCACCACGTAACACAGGGTCCTCCGCCAACCTCCACCACAGTCCCTGCAGAGTGAAGAACTCCGTCACCCAGGTCTGTGGAGAAGAAGCAGTTAACTCGGGCGCTACGACCGCAGCTGAAGCCTCAGGGAGCGGAGACGCTGCAGGGAGGTGCGGGGAAGCGAGGGCGGAGTCCGAGGGAAACACCGCCCGGCTCTGGCTCGGGAGAGGTTCCCCCTGTCACGTAGCGGTGTAGACGCTAGATGGATCTCTGGTGATGAGCCGGTGCACAGCGGAGGGAACTCCACTGCCTGGGTCAGCGGCAGCGTCTGAGGAAGCCTGCCCTCAGCTTCCCGGACTTCATCCTCCAGACGAGATAGGTGGCTGTCGAGTTCCGTCAGCTCCTCCGCTTCGGCTCCCAGGGAGATTGCCAGTAGCCTATCCCCCAGCTGATCAATTCTCGGGACCAGCGGGTGCTCCTCTTTGAGCTGGAGTTCTCAGAGCAGGTCCCTATACCGGACCCATAAACTGTGCCAGTCAGGACCGGAGGTGGGGGTTGTGAGGCGAGCAGTGTCTCGGTGTTCACGGGGAGCCGGCAGTATGGAGACATGTGGAGGTAGGAGGATGGTCTTGCCCTCCTCCGTGTCGGTTCTCTGCTGCGAGAGCTGGTCAGATGGCTCTGGTGGAACCTGGGTACAGCCCCTGGGTCACTTGTATGTTATTTTGTCATGACGGCGGCAGGAGGAACGACCCATATTGCAGGCTGATGTGGGAGAACCCCTCCAAGGGACGTTTATTTACCAGGATTGGGGAAACACAGGAGCCAAAACGACAACAAGCAGAGACAGCAATGACAATAACCGACAGGGGCGACTGGACTTAGACTGACTAATAAAGGGTAGAACATTAAAGACTAAACACAAGGCAGGTGTGCTGGGCTTACAAGGGGATTGGAACATAGAGCAAAGTTCAATAAGGATCAGGTGAGGCCAATTAAGCCCTTCCTTGGGGAAACACAGGGGAAACAGACATGCAAGGTGGGGCTGAGCGTGACAACAAGAGCCATTCATCATTTCACAGTTAACACCATAACATATGTAAATCACAAAATTATTATTCTGTTTAAAGTTAGGGCAAGCTGTATGTTTTGTAAATATTACATATTAGTAGGGCTGTAACCATACATATTTACAAATTACTTGTATTTTATTTACATTTGCACACTAGTACGTTGTATTTTATTTTGTTACATTAATTTGATGGGCAAATATTTGTAATTTGAAACAAGATACTTTTTGATGTATTTGTGCCCATATATGAGCTAAACAAATAAGTAAGTAAGTAAATAAATAAATAAGTGCTATATTTTGGGTTATATTTAGACATGTCATATACATTTAATATGACAATAAACAAAGTCCAGGGGACTCATGAAAGGACCAAATCCCTTAAATATTAAGGGAGTGGCACTGATGTTTTTAATCTACAATAAATATGTATAGGATGTATATGAATATAAAAATGTATAGGGACAATTCAACTGCTAACCTACCTCTGTGCCATACAGCGAGAGGTGAGAGCTTTGCTTTTAGAATTACAGAACCATAATCCCTGTGGTTGAAACTGAAATGCTCCAGAGCACCAGATAAATGGCCTGACCCTATGCTCGGACCCCAAGCTTCACCCTCAGTACTGTTATTTTTTTTTATACTTTATTGATCCCCGTGGGGAAATTGACTTTTCATGTGTGTCTGTGTGTCAAAGTAGAGTATGATGGAATATGCAAAAGCAAGTATTCAGTGTACTTGCACTCGTATTTCATTTAAATTTCAAAATTACATTAACGCTAATATATCATCCACCTTGTAATAATGTTGTTTGATTTACAGTGTTTGAACTTTCTAATTCCTTGACTAAAAAAATAGATCAATTGAAGTCTTCTGGTGTTCTTATTATATGACTTTTTAAAAGCAATCTACGAACTTGTCATGATAACAACGATACCCACTTATAAAAGTTTCAAATCATTTATACACCAAAAACAGTTAATTCTATATTATGTTAAGTATGTGTGCTAAACTGTTTATCCATGTGATATTTACATCACTTTGGATAAAAACATCTGCTAAATACAGTAAAATATAAATTGTTTGAAAAGTACACAGAAGTCAGAAGCTCACTTTGCAAATGAGACAGTTTTACTGCAAGACTAGTATTCTTGGCTGGTTCACTTGGCAATAGCAGAAACGACCCACACATAAATAAAAAACCAATTATAGTTAAACATCTTAGAAGAGTGTATTGGCACACCATTTAATGTTAATAAAATCGTCTATTTCACTTATCTAGCGGATAGTACGAACAAAATGCACGATTTGCAGTGTTTATGATAGCCTTCTATGTTATTTCACAGCTAACCAACAAAAAAAAATTATACAAAAGCTCCACAATTATGCATTCACTCACATCCATCTGCATATCATGGTTGCCAGGGTGGCTGAATCCTATTCTTCGCAGCATAGGACACAAGGTTGGGGTACACCCTTAATGAGATGGCATTGCAGGGCACACACACGCTAAATGACTGTCTTTGACAACAGGAAAAACCTGTACAATGGGAGAACGTGTAAACTCCACACATACAGAGCGGAAAGGAAATTTGAACTCCCAACCCTAGGGGCAACAGCGCTACCGATTAAGCCGCCCTGCTATCACAATTACACACAAGTTCATATATTCTGACATCCACACCCTGCAACTACAGTTGTCAGTTTTGCCTCTGCTAAAGGGAAGAGGACACAAAGCACGTGTACTAGGCGTGTCATAGACCTTCACGTCAGCACAAAGGCATCCCAGCTGTAGCCAATACATTTAGAAATATGCAAATATATTAAAATGAACACATTTTGTGAGACGTGATTGGGTAATAAAAGAAGCACTAACCAATCGTTCAACGAATTTCTTCATAGAGCCCGCCTACCTTCTCAGCGTGCACCCGGAAGGGTTGCTTTTTAAAGGGTTAGTGTCGAGTTTTGGGGGTGGTGGCGCTGAGGAAACGGCTGAATGCGGGCTTAGGGCTGTATAAGGACGTAGCAGAAGCGGAGAGAGGCTCGGAACGGTCTCGACGAGGGGGACGAGGCTCACGGACGAGGAAATAGTCTTCAGTCTCAATAGCTCGTTTCTTTTGAAAAGTAACCCGCAGTGATTTTTATGTCTAGTTTTCTTACTTACAGTGTACAGCCGATCCGGAGAGAATAAAAGGCGTGAATCGCTCGCAGGTTGAAGAAAAGACACATCGAGAGGTGTTTCTCCAGTGACTGGGGAATGTTATCTTAACCCTGTCGTCGCCTCACTCTTTTTTATTATAGATATTTAGGTAAGTACAATGCTTTAACGCTGGCATGTAAAACACTGCGCCCCTGTTTTTCATGATTCGCTAATTATGTGGCGTTATAATATAGACAACGATACTCTCCAGCCTGCAGATTTCTTTCCTAATGCCATATACTTTATTGTCCTGTCGTCAGATGTTCCGGTCTGTTGCTATGTTTGACGCGAGGGCACAGATCAAGGAAAATATGACTCCTTAAGTTTCAATAAACTGGCGATATATCTGATTATATTTGTGCGCTGGGTCCTGTGCCGGCGAAATAGTGCAGGATGTGCTATCTTCATCACACAGTTGTTGAGACAGGAATGACAGACTGCATGTCATTATCGGTGGCTGGCTGGCTGGCGTGTAAGCCCTTTGCAGGGGGCGTTTCTCTGCGTTTATTGTCCAGAATTCCCATTGCTTTCTGTCTTTTTATTTCACAGAATCGCATTGGTGCATTATTGGCTCTCGCGTCGTTTTATTGGCACCCCTTTTTGCTCTTGATATTTTGTTTAAAAACGTGAGGCTGCTATCGGGAGACATGTAGGGCTTGATTTGGTAACATTTTATCTTTGGGCGTGTTTAATCATTTTGGTAGACACTTTTAAAACTACACTTTTAGTTGTTATACGTGATGGCTGTCTTATAACCTAGTACACTTTTACGAAAAAAATCATTTGAATTTCTCCAGGAAACCATTTAACGAAGTTATTAATAAAACAATAAATGAATGCATTGATTAGTAATCAATGTGCAGGTTTTTAAAAAATATTTTAGTTGTTTCTGTTGCTGCATGTCAGTGAACTTGTATTGCTGAATACAATTGATTTTCATTCATGTTACAGATGTATGTCTTTATGTCTGTATGTCATGTTACTCTTAACGTCATTGCATGGCCGCCTTTTGTGATCAGTTACCATATTTTAGTTGTGTAGTTATACAGAAAAGGAAACGTGAAATTGCGGAATGCCATGTCATCATATCCTTTCCGTTAATGTCTATATGGGCCAAGGGCAAAATTTTAATTTCTACATTGGTAAGGACCAAATGAGTCCTGAACTTAAACACACACGTCACTCCCATAGTATTGGTAGGGACGTGTCCCTATCATTCATTCAAACCGACACCCTTGATATGGGCATATAAAACCTATTCATACTCATCCAAATTGTAGATTAAAATGAACTTATTCACAATATGTCTGTTACTGACAGGCTTTTAAGCCAAGAATTAAATATGTTCAAATAATTAAAAATTTACATTTGTAGATGCTGTAATTTACCCTGACGTCAACCATGTAGGGATATTATGTGACAATGGATGAATGTGCTGTTGAGTGATATTCAAAGTGCTTGATCTAAAATCTGTGAAATCTTAAATTAGAATTATCAGATGCCTAGTGTATAAGTTATTAATTACCATATATAGCCTGCAGCTAGCTGTTGTCAGTTTTATGTATTTTAAGCCAGAATGCCCTGCGTTCTCCCTGTGCTTCATGTTCCCAGACTGCATGACTGGGTTTTTTCCCTGTAGTCCAGATACATTCAGTTAAGTGGATTGCAGTCTTTAAATCACTTTTA
This sequence comes from Petrocephalus sullivani, assembly GCA_026780845.1. Classification (NCBI taxonomy): domain Eukaryota; kingdom Metazoa; phylum Chordata; class Actinopteri; order Osteoglossiformes; family Mormyridae; genus Petrocephalus; species Petrocephalus sullivani. Next base: position 26,020,936 of record JAODKM010000108.1, read on the forward strand.
ATATGTGATTGTGTGTGTCTTGTGATTTATTTCAGTATGGTCCCTGCCTTTTGCCCTGTGTTGTCCTGCCTGGCATATACTTTGTGACTCTGTACAGCAGAAATGGCTAGAAGTTGATTGATGCATAATATAGATTGTTTGCACAGCCAGGACCCCGATCAAGACAATCAGTCTATGGATGGATGGATTTTTTGGTCATAATTAGATTTTTAATATCTCACTATAGATTGCTTGATGGCATTAGGTGTCTTGTGTGATTTATGAGTCTTATTATCCATGAGACTACCATTATTGCTGTTTTTCCAATCATTTTGCCATCTATACTGGTCAGGGTCACAGGGCGGGGGGTAGGGTTGCAGAAGTACAAGGCTGGGCTACACCCTTTGGGGGCTGGTAGTCCATTGCAGGACCCATACGCGTATGAATTCATATACTGTGGGCATTTTAGAGACTAAAGTTAACCAGACTACATGCGTAGTCTATGGAAGAGCCCCATATGATTGGGAGAGGGGCATCCAGTTGCTATTGCTCAGTATAAAAGGAAAGTTATTGTATGCAATTGTTGTTGCAAATAACCTATTTTTCTTCCAAAATTGTTGACTTCAATCACAAAGGCTGCTTACATGCAACTTTTAGATGGTCTCAGACTTTTATGTGGTGAATGTCATTTGTTTTATTGAAGTCATAAAGCTGTTTTGTAGGAATTGGTGATTTATGTGCTGCAAAATGTTGGTCAATCATATTGTGTAGGATCTCTCTCTTCTTTCCCCTCATGCCTACATAACTACTGCTACTGAAGTTAGCGTGTAGCTTTTTGGTTTTATCTTGGTACCCTGACCATGATAAGGATTTACAAGGTGGAAGACTATCCTATCTTTGACCATGTTAAGGTCAAAATATCTTACAGGGCAATATGCTCAGGTGATTACAGCATCCTGGTTAAAGTCTGATCAATGCATAAACAACCCGGAAGTGGTTGTTTTATAGTCTGAAATACCAAGGCTTTAGTTAGACTAATTATAATAGATATTTAATAGTACATTGGAGGCCTGAAGCTCACATGCATCTATGCTAAAGACTTTCAAACCCAGTGTTTCACAACTTCATATCTCATGTTCCTATATTCTTCCTGCGTGAAGTCAAGCAGGGTACTTAATTTTCATAAAAGATAATGCATGAATAGTTAAGCTTAAATTGCTATATCAAAGTGGATCAAAAGTTCACATACATCACATTGAATGTCTCATAAAACATTGTGGAAGATTTCAGAAATCAATATAATGCCTTCAGAAGCCTCTGATTATTTTAACTAGTGCACTTGCGCCTGTATTTTATCACCTATCTTTAGGTGAACTTTGAACTTTGATGAACTTTGGTCCCAAAGGTACGAATGAACCCCAACAATAAACCAGCAAAGAAAACTGTGGCATCAGGTACCAAACTATCTAAATCTACCACTTGGAGAGTCCTTTATCACAATGGTTAGAAAGGCTGACACAAATACTAACATAAAAAAGCCAGACTGAACATTGCAGGCAATCATCAGGACAAAGACCTACCCATTTGGAGGAGTATTCCATGGTCATTGAACCAGAAATCGCTCTGTTTCGTTATATTCATCTGGTGGATGAATGTTGAAGACAGAGAAAACCACATCCAATTGTGAAGTATGGGGGTGGCAGTATCATGTTGTGAGGGTGTTTTTCTGCTAAAGGGACTAGTGCACTTAGAAAATAATTCTCCTTCCTTATGATGTTATCTATAAATTCTGAAGCAGCCCCTCAAAACACCATAGCCAGAGCTGAAAGTTGGTCGCAATTTAATCTTCCAGAAGGACAATGATGCTAAGCAAGCCTCCAAAGTTATAACAAAATGGCTTGAAGAAAAAAAAGTGAAAGTACTGGAGTGGCCGTCGCAAAGTCCTGGTCTGAATACCGTTGAAAATGTGTGGACTGAACTGAAAAAGCATGTCTGAGCAAGGAGGCCCACAGTCCTAACTGACTTACACCATTTCCCTTAGGAAGAATGGGGGAAATTCTAGCAACATCTTGTGGACTGCTACCCTAAGCATTTGATTCAGGTTAAGCAAATAGAAGCCAAAGCCACCAATTACTAACAAAGTGTACTTAAATTTTTGATCCTCTAAAAGTCTTATATAGTAAATAAAGGCTTTTAAGTCTATTATTTTAAGATTACCTAAAGTAGATAGTTAATACATTCATGTAAGAAATGCAACATGATGTGTGTGACATTGACGAAAATCAATTTTGAAAATCTTTAGCCTAGATGTATGTAAACTTTTGTTGTCAACTAAATAATCACATGGTATCAGCAAGTCAAAATTACAGGACACATGCAAGTCGATTCCTTGGTGTCTATTTGACCAGCTGTGTCTTTTTTCCCAATGCCCATAGTGGGCCCAGTTAAAGACTGGCTCTTTTCAAAAAAACGTTGCACAGTCACAGTTGTATTGTTGCTGATCCTATAGTTCTTCATGCACGAGTCATAAACTTGAGTGTGAGTATATGTGGTTCTCCAGTGTGCAATGTAGGTGCCATTTCTCCTACAGGTTTCATAATAGCATTACTGGCCAGATCTCTGATAACAGACTTCAGTATTTATCTTGATTCTACTTTTTTGCAGTGTTATGGCACCAATTCTCGACTATGGCTATTCGAAATAAGGCCATATATCTCATAACCATAATGGTATATCACAGGCTCACCATGACCTTGAGCTGGAAAACAGTGCATGGAAATACAGCTTGATCTACAATCCATTGAAAAGCTGGGTTGGATTTTGCACTAAATTTTACTCACTGATTTATTCATATCAGAAGATCTTACAGCGTCAAATGTCAAAATTCTTCTTTGAAATAGTCCCCTTATAGACCACAGTTATTTCGGGTATGTTCCAGAATGATTATGGAAGATGTCACAGACAGTTCCCTCTGGTAGTAATAATAATTTCCACTGAAAGGTTGAAAAGTTTAATTTATTAAATGAGTTTTAACATGTTAAACAGCTATAACTATCCTGGAAAACTGACTTTGAAATGTGCTTGCTCGTAATATTAGAAAACAAGTGAGGTTTAAGTGCTAATTCAAAAATCTAAATATCTGGCTTCAGAGTCTGAGGTGCATAGTGGAATGTGCAGAAGTATTTCCGTCTGCAGGCCTTTAAGTTATTTTAGCGGGAATACTAAAAAAAGATCCTGCCTGAGATTGTCATTAACTACTGGTAACGAGCAGAAAATATGAATCAGTAACCATGCACACACTAAAACAAGACATCTACAACTCCACCAGATGCCATAGTCTTTACCAGCTGTTTCAGTTTGTTTTGTATTGTACTTAGTAACAACTTCCTGACAGTTTGGCCTGTTTCTAGTGTTTCATCATCAACTTAAAAACCAAAGAAAAGTTACAATTTCCCCTGAAGGTAACCTTAATCTTTTGTCATTACTGGGCAGTTTCTGTGTGACTGATCTGGATCTCTGATAAATAGCTTACTTCTTATAGTTTGTCATGTATCTTTCCATTCTATAATTTCCCATTCCAGACAGGATTGTGGAGGGTGGGGTTGGGGCAGTGGTGGAAAAAGTACTCAATTTTCAGACTTAAGTAAAAGTACAGATACCACAATAAAGTGTTACTTAAGTAAAAGTCATGCAATATAATTATACATAGGTAAAAAATACCAGAGATTAAGGTTAAAAATACTTGAGTATCGAAAGTAAAAAGCACTACACATTCACATATATTGATCTTACAAAGAGCAACCTATCCTTTTAAATTCAGTCAAGACTGTTTTGAATGCAGAATTGTAAGTTACAGTGCATTACATTAAGGAAAGGTGAGTCGCAGGAGGACAAGTTGATATTTTTCTTTTTATTCCAGGATTTATGCAGGTTTCAACAAGATAATTTTAAGACTTTTTAAGACCCTTTTAAGCCATTTATGAATACAGTTTAAGTCCTTAAAAATGGAGAAAAAAAATCAAAAGAAACTATGAAAGAAAATCAGTCCCAGAATGAATTGCAAAGTAAATTAATTTATTCAACAAAAGCTTTCAGCTGTTTTTGAATTATTTTTTTGATGAGAGGAAATGTCACGTCAAATGGTCACTGTTACAATAATAAGTAGTGCTGTAGTACTTGTGTCAAGTCTCTGTCTTAAGACCACCTTTTCGCTTAGTCAGTCTCGTCTCAGAATTGAAAGAAAGTCTGTATGGTGTTGAACCACACTCGGATTAATGGGTTTACAGCAAGGCTATTCAAATTACAGTCCTCAGGAGACGAGTACTGCTGATTTTCCAGCCTTCCTTTACCTGTGAACCAAGTTTGAAACGTTTGTGACCAATCAGAATCCATAATTATTAAACTAGCTACCTGGGAGAACTGAAAACAAGGCCTGGATTTGCAATCAATGGTCAGATTTTAAGAGCACTGGTCTATCTTTCAAACTCGCATTTATAGATTGAGATGCGAGACTGATTTTTGTTTTCACCTCGGCGATAAACGTTCTCATTTCTCCTACTCTTCTCGAAATAATGATACGTATTAAAAAAATAATACACACAATAAAAATTTTATGAATCGCCTATTCACCTTGATTGTATTGCCTGTATACTGAAGTATTATTTATTTATATTCGGAAAGAGTACAACACTGCCTTGGGAATCCCTTCATAACAGAGAAGTGTCAATCATTTTTCTGTTTGGTTACAATAAACACAAAAGTGGTTTTCTAACAGGAAAGCAGGCTCAGTCCAATGGATGTTGTTAGAACTGGAATGCGGATGGGCACCATTTAAGTCTCACATGGTTAATTCTAACAGCAGGCATACTCAGACGTAACGCATATCTAGCAAAAAAGAGGACACCGAAGACAGGATGCAAAGAGAGGTGTCAAAACCACGCAAATAGCACAGAGAACGTATTTTGACTATAGAAATCAAATGTCAACATGAATAATAATAATACATTTTATTTATATAGCGCATTTCAAGATGTCAAAGATGCTTACATACACTCACCTAAAGGATTATTAGGAACACCATACTAATACGGTGTTTGACCCCCTTTCGCCTTCAGAACTGC
>JAODKM010000108.1:26026134-26044933 GCA_026780845.1 Petrocephalus sullivani
TCTCAACAGAAATCGAGACTCATCAGACCAGGCAACATTTTTCCAGTCTTCAACTGTCCAATTTTGTTGAGCTTGTGCAAATTGTAGCCTCTTTTTCCTATTTGTAGTGGAGATGAATGGTACCCAGTGGGGTCTTCTGCTGTTGTAGCCCATCTGCCTCAAGGTTGTGCGTGTTGTGGCTTCACAAATGCTTTGTAACGAGTGGCTATTTCAGTCAAAGTTGCTCTTCTATCAGCTTGAATCAGGCCATTTTCCTCTGACCTCTAGCATCAACAAGGCATTTCCGCCCACAGGACTGCCGCATACTGGATGTTTTTCCCTTTTCACACCATTTTTTGTAAACCCTAGAAATGGTTGTGCGTGAAAATCCTAAGTAACTGAGCAGATTGTGAAATACTCAGACCGGCCCGTCTGGCACCAACAACCACGCCACGCTCAAAATTGCATAAATCACCTTTCTTTCCCATTCTGACATTGTTTGGAGTTCAGGAGATTGTCTTGACCAGGACCACACCCATAAATGCATTGAAGCAACTGCCATGTGATTGGTTGATTAGATAATTGCATTAATGAGAAATTGAACAGGTGTTCCTAATAATCCTTTAGGTGAGTGTATAATAAAGTAAAGTGAACAGGAAAAAATAACAAAATATAGTATAGAAAGGGAAGGTTATACGCTTGAGCAAATGAAACAAAGTGGAATCCTGGACATTCCAGGCATTCTTAGGTAGATAGATGTAAGGTAGATAGATGTAAAAAGATTATGTAAGGTCACCCCATAAACCTCTTTTTGTTTTTTATGCTGACTGGTTTAAAATGTTACTGAGCTTCCAGAATTATGGGGGGGGGGGGTGTTCTGTTCTAAATGGTTGGCGCCCATCCTATATTGAAAAATAAAATGCCCCTTTTGAAGCAATACAGGAAACAATTTGTTTCTTGATTTTTGGACTGATTTTTTTTGTTTCTGGTCCCAGTCTTCACTTGGACGTGACACTCGATCTCGCCCCCACTCCCCCCCCTTCAGAAAAAGGCAGTCTTGATTCTGACCTTCTTGATCTTAGTCTTGAATTGGACTCAGTATAGGCAACCCCATTACTATTAATGAGAGTAAATTTCTAACCCTTGGTTGGGGGAGGGGGTTTAGTATAGGGCACAAAGCTAGGGTGTGTTCTCAAGTAATGCACATTAAAGTTTATCGTTCAGTTGAAGCAAACTTTTGAAGCAGGGCTTTGGTGTTTATTTGAGAACACCTGCCTTTCTCTCTTTCTCTCATCTTGTGCTGATTACATGCTGGTAGAGAAATGCAAAATCAAGTAGTAACAATGCAACAAAGGGTTGTCAACAGTAACAGACTACTTGATTGTAAATGTTAGAAAAAGCTACCATAACAGTGGATGAAATGTAGTTTAACAACAGCAGGTTGCAAAATCAGACATCATTCTTACATAACCATTCGGCTGATAAGGATTACAGTGAGCCTGGAACTTAGGTGCATTGCAGGACACACACATACGTACATAGTGCTTACATAGGGACAGGGATCAAACCCGCAGTCCTTGAGGTCTTTGGTCATGGTGCTACCCACAGAGCCACAGGGCCAAATAATTTAAATGTTTCTTAATTTGCCTATATTTAATTGTTACTCACAGGTTGATGTCTATGAAAAATCTATAGCATTATTTTTAGCTATAAGTTTAGAAATTTTTATTTAACAATATTTAGTATTCATTGTTAATATTGTAAGACTAAGTCACTTGTAAGAGTATCATCTTATTAAAGTGATACCTCAGATCTTGACTTTGGATTTTCCCTAAAACTCTCCATAATTTTCTGCAGTTTATTACCTTGCCTTATTCATCTTGGACCCGGAATGCAAGAACTGTGAAATAACAATTGGGGGCTCGTCCGGGAGCCCCCAATTAAATTCAGCATGCTTTTGGGCTGTGGGGAGAAACGGGAGTACCCAGAGGAAACCCCACGACGACAGGGAGAACATGCGAACTGCACACACATGGAATATATATATGATCTGATTTCCCAAGTGAAATTCTAAGACTAGAACACAATCTGCCACGTCACAATTGTGACATAAAAGTTCTTTATTATGATTATGATATGAAAAATTACCTAGGCTGCTTCTTCATACGCTTCCTCTTCATGTTATTATTATGCAATGGCACTGTTGCCTCACACCTCATGTACCAGGGTTTCATTCTCTGCCCAGGTTCCATGTGTGTGCAGTTCGCATGTTCTCCCTGTGTCGTCGTGGGGTTTCCTCTGGGTACTCCCGTTTCTCCCCACAGCCCAAAAGCATGCTGAATTTAATTCAGTTTACCAAATTGCCCTTAGGTGTGAATGGTGTGAGTGTGCCCTGTGATGGGTTGGCACCCCATCCTGGGCTGTTCCCAGGATGCTTGTGCCCATAGCTTTGGGCACAGCATAAGCATAGCTTTTTCCTGCAGGCTAAAGACACGCAATTAAGTGTATTAGTTTCTAGATGGCTGTTGGTGCATGGTGGGACATGGTACACACATTGGTCTGGCTTCCAGTGGACTGGCTTCCCCTCCAGGGTGTTCCTGCGCTGCCTGGGCTGGGCTCCGGCCAGACTCCCTTTGACCCTGTGCTGGATTAGGGTCTGCTAGAGAGATGAACCATAAGGCTTATTCTTGCTGTAATGCCACTTTTTTCTGGATTCCTGTTTCCTGTCGAATTTTTTCACCAAACATTCCATTTGCACTTGCATTCCGCTTGCATATAGCTCCAGCTCGCGGCCTCTTAAGCCACTTACTCTTTACAAATCAGGCGTCTCCGCGGGGAGAACTAAGCAAGTCCGACACTTGAGTCTGAGCCAGCCCTCTCGTGAATATCAAGCGACAGAATGTTCTTAGTGTGCTTACTGCTTTGTCCCATGGCTTCATTTCCACATTTTTATGGTGTTTTATGCAGTCATATATATTTTAATAGTCTGGAGTAGAGCCCTGTTTTGAATTTTAATTCGCTTCTAGTGAGCTGTTCTGCCATGTATACCGATCTATGAGGTTCCAGTAATTTATAGAAAATATCATGTAAATATGAGAACCATATTTCCAGTAACTTTGTTTGTATGGCATGGCGTTAACCCTACACAGGACAAGGGAACAACTAGCAGTGTGATTCCCATGAATGGCCTAGTCAGGAAGCACACTGCTTACTGCAATGTGCACTTCAGTCCTGCAGTTTTTAATAATGATGGTGACCCCCCCCACGCCTTCCTTTCTCACACACTCTTCCCAAGCTATGGTGAGATTCTTAGAACCCCCCCCCTCCCCAGTCTTGCCATACACATTCAGTGGGAGATGATGGTATTTAATCTGGCCTACACAAAAGAACCCCTGGAAGCTGGCCCAGTGCAATTGGCTTTCCTAGAAATTGGGGTTGGTGAGCACGTCCCAGTATGGCTCACAGATGTAGATGAATGGAGCCTTTTCTTACTTTATGTGATGACTGATGTAGGAAATTAGACTTTTAGAAAATGCCTACCTAGGTTCAATTTGGGAACCCTCTCCAGGTCAGATTGCGTAAGGAACAACGAAGAATGATCTGTCACGTGAAAGTGGCCTTCCACCGCCTGTTACGACACACTAGTGAAGAGTCGCTCCTAAGTAGGAGAAGTCGGTTCTTTTTCATGGTGTTTCAAATACCACACTTTGCCATTATTATGGCTTTAGGTTAAAAGAATGAACCGGTTCAACAAAAATATATGTTTCTAACGTTTTTGGCATATGTTCTCATTTACAGTCTGCATCCATGTTCACCATTTGTATGGAAATGTATAACTAATTTCAAAACATTCTGTGCAATTAATCTATTCAGTGAATGTGTGACTTATAACCTGTATACATTTTCTTACTGTTGTACAATAGTTTCATGTACTTTTTACTGGTTACACACTAACATGAAAAACGTGCAACGTAAATGAATGTAAATAAGACATGCTGTTTAAAATTTCCTGTGAATGTTTTATGTGCATGTCATGTACTTCTTTACTGCAGCCGTATCTGCATGCACTCACAGGCACTGCGGTTGCACATCCACGCACACACACCGCACTTACAATACACACTGCCTACTGTGTATACACAACTGCTCCCAGCAATAGCTTTCACACATGGATTAGCATGGAGAGGGGCCTACTCTTAGCTGAGCCTTTGTTTTCGGGGGGGGGGCGTTCAAACTCCTGTTCCCCTGACAGGGACGTTCCTGCTGAAACAAGCTGTCTTTTTTTTAATGACTAGGGCTGAAATGCTAGATGGTAGAGAAGTACAGACAAACGCTGTCTCATCACCTTAAGACAGGTTTCCCTATAAGTGTTTTTATTATTTTCAAATAACTTAAAAATTAAATTGGTGGTGATTTGCTGTGTACAAACTAGTTTTTTATATTTAGAGTTTTATTTCATTTACACTTTTAAATTCTAAAGTAAACCTGAGTATCATGGGTAGAAATATTTGCCTTTTGGGGGTGGGTTAAATTTTCTTGATATTTTTAGCAGCTTTATTGGTCAATATTTTTATCTTAATTTTTTTTTTTTTTTTTGTCAGCTGTAATATTAAAAATTAACACTGCCCTGGTATCTGTCGAGAAGTCACACATGGTTTATCCCAGTTCGGTTTAAGCTCGAGGTTTTCAGTGACATACTCGGCTAGGGGTGGGAAAAAAATGGACATTCCAGCTGAATAAACTGGCGGTCATTGTCTGGCATTATTGCTAAGAACTTTCCTGTGTGAATTCCCCCAGTGAAAAAGACCCTTTCATGTGAATGAGGTGATTTTTCTATGGGTGAATGTAGAGGATTCTGTGTGTCACTGTTTTGTATTCTGATTTAGGGATGTTTTCATATGTTTCTGTGTTTGCGAGTTTGAACTTAGACTAATAAAACTAGTACTGATATCAAACCAAATTTTAACCCAGTCTAACATCGCGTTCTCATAGTGAAATCACTACAGATTTCATTGTGGAACGAACACATAACAGTGCACAATAACCTGTTACCTTGTTTTGGTATTAAAATAAACATAACTATGCATGTGTAAACTGGTATTGAATATTACTTGTAACCTCAAATTATGTGAATACTTACCTATAGTTACAGCAGATAACTCACTCAATATGTTGGCCTAATGGCATGATATTCATTATGATATTAAAATAAATGGGTAACACTACTTGACAGGGCACGGATAATTAGTAATAACTCTGTTACTAATGAAGTAAAAATCATGAACAAATGTAGTTGGTACTAAAGATGAAAGGTCACGATTCATTAATGTTGAACAAACATGAGATCAGTATTTCACTTGTTATTGATTACTTGTTCCTTCAGTAGTTCACAAAGGTTTTCAGAATTAGCAGATATAGTAACAAATATAGTAAGTGCTTAATAAAACTTGTTACAATTCATTATTGATGAATTAACATGACATCAGTATATAATTAAGACTTACTTTGTGGTTAATTAATACATGAGCAATATCATTATACTACATTATTTGTTTAATTAAACTGATTAAACTGTTGTACTGCAATGCCAGCCCTGAGTGAGGATCTGAATGATTTTTGCTGAAAAGCAGGGATCTTTTATAATGTGTGGAATCAGTGTATTTAAACCACTGACCACAAGGGTTAAAAGACCTATAAACTCAGTGCACAGCATTCAAATTCTGATGTTAAGAGCCCTGCATTCTAACTTTTGGCTACTCAAATATTCTTCTACCCATCTGTATTCTTCTGAAACTAACTATCAGTTTGTTCTTTTGTTAGGTGCTTATTTCTTCTTTTCATTAACTTGTCAGTATTGATATCACATAACTTATATGATTGCTTTTAAACGTAGAGTTCAAGGTTTGGCCAAAACCAGGAGATTAATGGAGATCCAAACTATTCTGGTAAAAAAAATTAAAGATGAATATTTAACAGGTTTTTTGTGAGTAATGCCACCGTTTAGAATCTTCTGGGCTGAGCTGGTCTTTTGGGTTTAATTGCAATTGTGAGTCACTGACAGAATGTAATTTGGATTATTCTGTTTCCTGCAGTATTACCGTATTTTAAATAGCTCTGTTTTGTTTTTCTGGCATTCATTCACTAGGTAATGGTCAGATTTTCTTTCTCCTTTTTATTGGTGGTGGGGGGATTTAACAGCAGTTAAGGTCATCTTTAAATTCCTTGCACTAGTAAAGAAATCTGAGATGTACTGCTTTCATCTGCGGCGCAGTTTGTTTTGAATTTTGCCGGAAGCTTGAGCACTGCTCACATTTTAATTTAGCTTCCCACAAGTGGTAACATGGTATAAATGTCCTACAATAACAAACTGTCTGAATGTGGTGTAAAGTGAGCACTCTGGCGTCTGTAAGTGTGTGCGCTAAGAAAACATGAGGCAGTAACAGTATCAGTGCTCTCAGACAGAACATTAAGAGGAAAACTAAAAGTAAAAACGGGTGTCTCATGCACGAAACTCCACTCTGGAAGAAAATGTGAGGTCTTAAATGAGTTGGCAGTTTATGGCTGGGTAAAGGGGAGATGAATATTCATCTGCTCTTGTATTGGTGAGTTGTCTGAGTACTAAATAATGCTTCATCTGTGCTGCTGTAATGACTCACAGTTGGAACAATCTGGAACTATTAGTCAATAAATTCATCCAAGTAATTGCAGTCTTCTTCCTTACGCGGAGGCATGGCGGTTGGGCTACGTTTTAACTTGACTTATTATCACTGACTGTATTAACAATGCACTGAATAGTTTTGGGCCTCGTTTTAACTTGACTTATTACCACTGACTGTATTAACAATGCACTAACCATTTTCGGGACTTGGCCAATGGGTGCATCTGTGGCTTTATAATGTTAAGATATTGCTCAGTAGTAATTTTAGAATTGGCTCTTTGCGGTTGTAATTTTTACTAAGACCCGATCTACTCTTAATGAAGCCTTCCACTGCAGTGTAATACGTGTAAAGAGAATTTATATAAGATTTCCCATTTAGGCAAGTTTGTTTGTATATCACCTTTCATTCCAGAGGCAACCCAAAGTGCTTTACATAAAGATATTAAAATAATAAAATAACAAAGTGTTTTACATTTAACAAAAGATGATAGGTTTAAATGAAATACACAAAAATAGATAAAATAAGATACAATACAATACAAAAGATTATGTATTCTAACGCTGTAGTTTTTTCACTTATTTTCTACTTATTTCATTTTCCTGTATTTTTCCCCATTTGGAAACTTTAAAATTTTATAAGGTGGAGGCTGGAGCATTTAAACAGACAGACAAAAAAAGTCAGTGGCTTTAAGTATATTTACTCTGATGGTCAGACCCTCAGAGTCATGAGTTAAGACTGTACTTACCATTAATGACTGTGTCTGTTAGACACTTTTGTTAAGGGGGTGGGAAGTGGAGTTACAGGCCAATTATAGGTTTGATGGTATACATTTATATCTCACTCTGCAGGCCTTGGCAATGTTTCGAAACCCACCTCTCTGCTGCTCTCCAAAAAAAAAACAAGCTGAGCAGGTGGGTGGAGTCTTCCCCCCCAACTTCATTACAGCTACACTTCCCACCTATCAGGGCATGGCGATGGGCCCTCAACCCCCACCCCACTGCTGCACTGTGGCCAATCAGATGGTGTTGCTACTCATCCCCTTCTTCCTTATGTGCTTTCTCTGCTGACAGGGCAGGCCTGCCTTTGTCAGCTGGTGGGAAATGAGCCTCATGGCTAAACTGAAGTAGCCACCACTGCTGGTGAGCGAGAGAGGGACAGAGAGAGAGAGCAGCTGAGTGAACTGGGGAGTGAGAAGCTGCCTCTGTGAACTAGATTCATTGTATTCAGGGTACTGAAGGAACAGAAACAAGAGCTTAGCTGAGTGTAGATCAGAGAGAGAGCGAGCTGGACATACCAGAATACCAAAACAGCCACCAAACTAAAAATGGTCTAGCCCTTTGAATGCACTTCAGTTGTGCCCTCTCTGAGAGGATGTGTCGTCTCGGACATTACTTCCAGGAAACTGCAGTCGACTTTACAGCAAGACAGGCATCTGGATGAACCACTTAACAAGACACAGCCCAGCCACGGACGGGAACTGAACCAAACAATAACCAAAGCAAAAGCCATATATAAAATCAGCCTGATCAGTGGGGCCTGCACTTTTGTTTTGTTTTTTTTTGCTCTTCCTGGGAAGGTGAGGCATGCATGTGGTGTTCTCTGTGGTGTAACGGTGGTGAAACGCCTCCTAAAAAGGCAGAGTGGCTGTCACTTGGGGGGGAGGGACTGGGGGGGGGGCAACCCAACTTGGTGAGAAATACTGAATTTGTGGGCACCCTCCATAGGCTCTGAGATTAATCTTTTTTGCTTCTAGACAGAGAAAATGCAGCTAAATATCTGCCCTTATATAGGTCACCTACACAGATGACCACTCTTCTGACTCAAGTATATTGCACATTCATGAAGAAAGTGTTCTGAAATTATCATGTAGTTCCCAGAACTGCACTGACCTATTCTCAGTTCCTCAATGGCCTTGGTTCCAACTGAAAATGAATAGCCTTCATCTCCTTGTCGAAAATAGCTGATGGATGTGGTACCGATGGCCTTTTTAAAACTGCAGCCTTGGGTTATAGAGCCTCTTGTGCCTGCATTGTCATGGCTGGTCCATAAATAAATTTAAACCATATATTACCTCTGGTTTGATAGATCCCTTAGATCTACTAGTAGCAAAGGGCAGACAGGACATTGTAGTGAGAACAAGACAATTCATAAGACAGACTAAACCATCAGAGTTACTGTCCTGCCTAAATATACCATGACATTTAACCCAAGATCCAGTTTAGATCATCATGATGCATCCTTCTTTGACATTTTTGTTGTCATGGTGACACATTAATTGTCATTGTATAAGCAAGCTACAGTGTCTGTAATGAATTGTGTTCTGTGCTTAGCTGTGATTCTTGGAGCCTTTTGTATAGTTAGAATATGGTAAAATTATTAATAGTAACCAGACCTTGGATGGCTCAGATTTTTCGAATGCGCGACTGATCAAAAATCCATTGCAAATTTTGTATATTTGAGTCCTTTTGATTTTGACCCAGTTATTGTATAATGGACAGTTATGGGCATGTTTTAAACTTCTTTCTTAGCAAAGTCATTAGAGAACCAGTTCATGGTTGGAAGACTAAAATCTGTACGCCGTTCATATGTGAGCTTGTGGTTTTTGCTGTTGTCTGAACTCCCACAATGCTTTGTTGGCAGGTTTCCTGTCATTTAGCTGGGTAATGGAGCTGTAGTCCTTTATGGGATATAGCCCAAGTAGCAAAGTAGCAGAGGTCTAATCCCACAGCTGTGGGGAATGATCTAGCCCCTCCAGAAATAGTTATTCAATATCCATTGTTTCTGTGTTCACACTAGGATTGAGTTTTATGACACATGAATCTGTCTTAATGCTGCCGATGCTGCATTGCTGCAGATAACTTCTGCAAAGTCTTTTCAGCTTTTCAGTGACCTTTTCTGTGACCTGAGCTTATTTTCAGCCAGAGCGTGACTCCCATGTTCTGCACATTGCAGACTCACAAGACCACATGTGCAGAGAGTGACTGTGCCACTGTGTCACTTGCAGTAAACATGCTTTGTTGTAATCTGACTTCCCTGATCCTCAGGTACAGCAACAAAGTGTCCATTTGGCTGCCTGTAAAACTAACTGTATGCAGCCAGATACCTGCCAGGCCTTCTGGGGAAGGTTTAAATTAGAGCAGAAAGCTGTGCATCTCAGGAAAAACAGGCATGCTGCTGTCAGTAGCTGATGAAACATAAGCCTGTGGTCATATTGTCCCCATCTCTCATGTCAAAGAGCATAACTTGCTGATAAAAAATACTGTCTGCACAAAATGAGGTGATTTCCTGTTCTAGCTCGGGCAATAATCCTTAGAAGTGAGGTACATTCAGATGGGGTGATGGTATCTTTGATGCCTCAACTATCCCAACATTTTAGACTTTTTGCTTTAGTAAAAGGAAACATTGCTTCTTATATTGTTGGCGTGTGCTATTATGGTAAAAATTTTCTGTGATACTAAGGAATATAATTAATCTTTTTTATTTTTGTATGGCCTGTGTGTGTGGGGGGAGGGGGGTGTATGTATTACATTGTGGGGACCAGATGTCCCCACGATGTGATAGACCTGTTATTTTGATGTTGTGGGGGCATTTTTTCGGAGTTCTGAATTACATTAGGTGCTGAAGTAATAAGAGAGGTTGAAGCTGAGCTGGACCCATTTTCTATCAGCAGGCCAAAGCCAGGACTATATGCGTTAGGCCAGTTAGAGCAAGCACACTATCTATTCCTACATTCAGCATTCCAGCATTTTACCTGCAGGCCTTCTGGTGGTCAGCTTAATCTACTGTTTTAACTGCTGGGGCAATCTCCTTTTGTTTGGGACAGCTCCCTGTTATCCATTTTTGTTTATTTTCTGTGCCTCTAAAACATGGGCTAAGCATTACTTTTAGGTTTTGTTTTGGAACAGACATTTCCATGGTCAGATTGTCAACCAAATACAATAATCCGACATGACAGAATGTAGGTGTAGTACATTCCGGGTCCCTACAGGACAGACTGTAACAGGGCATGTCAGGAGACGTCTTCCAGGAGCCGCTTGCCGCATGTGTTCCGCCTGTTGAGTCACGCGACCCCTAGCCGTACCAGGACCACTCAGGACCCAATATGGCCGCCAGCAGAGCATGTCCATACGTGATGCCATCTTAGGGGCCACTGGGAGCGAGGGTGCTCTGCGTGCTGCAGCAGTGGGAAGGCAGCACATAAGAAATTCTGTGGCTTGTCCTGCCTGTTTCCAGCCCCCTGCAACGTGGTTGGTCGGGCCAGTGGAGGAGGGGAAGACTGAACAAAAAAGCTTCAAATTGAAATTGTAGGCATACTTTATCCTCTGTTGGTTTGCCTGATTGGATACTTTCCCAATTTTATAGCCATCTCTCACTGGTCACCATTCCACCCAGTTCCCTATACCATAACCTTCTGGGGGAGAATGTTGTTGTTGCTTTGGTTAAAATAGTCAGCCCCAGCTCCCCTGAGCATGCCCTGATTTGGAGCTGAAGGGATTTGAAGTTGAGGCTCTCACACTGTGAACTGCTGTGTGTGCATGTGTTTGTGCATGTGTGTGTGTGTGTGTGTGTGTGTGTGTGTACAGGTTTTGCTATACTAGCTCCTCACAAATATAGCAAATCCTGAAAAAAAACATGACTAGTAAAGTTATTTTTTCAGTCCTCACTATTTCAGACTTCATTTTATAAAAATCTGTGACTGCAGTCAAAAATAAAAATGCCAAGTCTTGTATTTTGTTTAGTTATTTGGTTAAAGATAGGGCTGGTTAGGGGGTTAATGGTGTTGTGGTTGGTATTAGGGTATTTGTCATAGAAATGGGAATAGTGTGAGATTTTGTGTGTGTGTGTGTGCGCATACTCATGTGAGATCTCTTTCCAAACCAGCCAAATTGTCTCTGTGCTTGTACTAGTACTAAGTGACTGCCAGAGGAAGTTCAGTGTGGCAGAGGGTGGAAAATATACTAGCCTGTAAACTAATCATTGGGGAATGTCATGTTTGTATATCATTGGAGCTCTGAGAATTCTTTCACAGAAGGTTTTGCATCTTAGACATACAAATACTCTGTACTTTCTCAAACATATATATACTTGGCACTGTGACATAACTGCATTTGGTACACGTGGGCTATTCTCACACATTTAATAGATATACGTGGGCCAAGCTATTTTTAGCTTTTGCATATCTCGTATCGGTTTTTATGTGAGACACAGGCACACATGTATATGTAGGTGAGAGCAAGTGCACGGTCAGCCGGTATCCAGCAACACTGCAGGGCTTGGGCTTAACAGCCTCGTTGAAGGACCCCACGGTGATATTATTACGCTCCCGGCTACAGAATTTGAGCCTGCAATCTTCCGGACATAGGCTCCGATCCCATAACCTGCTGAGCTACACACCACCCCTAGAAGAACTTCTGATGGCAACAGCTGAAGGAAAAAAGCTGAACTTTTTTTTGTTGTATGTTTGACCATCCACATATTCAACTATGACAGTGCTATGACATCTGCTTCTAGGTATGGCAACAATCAATAACTGCTTATTTTTCTGTAGTCCATATTCAGGCTTGGGAAGTCACGGTATACAAGGATACAAAACATAAGTAAATATATTCCATTACAGTTAATGAGAAAAAGAAACGTAATCAGATCGCAGTTACATTTGTAATAAATCTGGATTATTTCTAGATTACATTATAATGAATCTGAAAACGAAGAATGGTTTTCTGATGCGTTTAAGAATGGGAAGTTGACGTCACACAGTGTAAACAACACCTCTCGCGAGCAGGGGCGTATCAAGCTTTTTAAAAGTGGGGGGGTTCTAAAATGTGGAAGTAAAACTCCCCTTGAAATGATCACAGCTAAATTATAGTATAATTATAATCACTGCCAATTTATATATAACTTCCTGCATTTCTACATTTTCTTTATATCTACACTATACAAATAAAAGGAGTCTATCTTGCCCCTCCTTTTCCTTTTGTGCATCCTAGTATTACATGACAAAAAGAGAACAATTGCTTCAAGACACAGCTCTATGATAGGAACATATAATGCTGCAGGATACAGACTGAAAAAACACGGCGGTACTTGCCTAACTTATGCGGTAAAGTTACCCCCTAGCTAGTTGCTATAACATTAAATGCAATGCCATTGGCTAAGAAGGGCTCACAGGTATAATTAACCTTGTCTAACATACATTATGCAGAAAATACTGACGTTACGACGTTGTGAATTTTGCTTTCTCTGGGACGTGCGGTCAGGTCATAATGATAAGTAAAAAACAAATAATAAAATTAATATTTCTCTAAAAATGTAATTTTTGTATGATTCCAATCATTTACATAATTTTCAAAATCACTGGATTTTGAAAATTTACCCGCTCAGATAGAGCGCGCTCCCTCACTGCCCGCGCCAAGCGCGCCTTCTGCTTTCTCACTGTATGTCACCAATCTAATGTTTGCACACACCTATAATATATGTCCTCACTTTCCAGAGAATAGCTGCATAACGAAGTTAGTCTTCCTGATCTGATGCAAAACTGCAGCAAAAAAGCATGAGGTGAGGCAGCCAGTACTTCTGCCTCACTGAGGGGCCATGCGTGAGCCCACGGGATTATTATTGCTGGTACGCTGGCAAAAAATCGAAAAATTAAGTTCACTATAGCACGCCGTACTGTTATTACTTATTTTTGTTCTGAAAGAGCCAGCGCCTTACTCGCCACAAACCTCACCGCACTTTCGTCCCAAATCCAATAAGACTGTACGTTACCAACTTACTTTCTCATTCCCTCGTCACTGACGTGAACTAATACCTTTGCTGAGATTGGTTGAATGGTCCTTCAATCAAACTAACGGACCTATGTGCATAGCCTAAGTTTGTGTGTGTTTTTTTTCCCTCCCCAATCCGAGCTACAGTTTAGTTTGCTCTGTGGCAGCGTATATTTTAGTATCGTTTTAATCTGACAAAAGTGGGGGGGATGTAATCGTGTTTCAGCAAAAGTGGGGGTGTTGTAACACCCACATACTCCCCACTTGTTATACTACTGCTCACTAGTTTTCAGTCCCTCCTACTCACAGTATAAGTCCCTCCAACTCAAGGCATAAGTCCCCAAAAGTCCACGTAATACTGTATCAAGCTTCAGAGTTATTTGTATACTCCAAATCACATGAGGTCAATTTTACGTGTTTACATAGAAAACACTTATAACACTGTCTGTTCTTAAACCCTCACATAGGATAAGATAACTTCCTCATTGGTGTTGTTGTTGTTGTTAATATTAATAATAATAATAAAAATAATAATAATATTATTATTATTATTATTATTATTATTAGGTCAAACTGCATTTCGTTGTACGAGTAGTGTTACTTGTTCTTTACTGTGTCTAGATGGGGAAAAAATGCCATGTAGAGACGTATTCTGTCACTCGGTTTTTACACCAACAGTGTTCTAAGAGAATGTATATTCTTATTTTAACAATACACATTCTGTTGCCTAATAAAAAAGTGATATTTTTTACATTTCTTTACGTTTGTTTTCAGTTGGCATTGATGTAATCCAAAACCTTAAATCCTTAAAGTAATTAGTTACATTCCATTTATTTTGAGACATTTCGATTGTTACTGATTACATTTTTCAACAGGTAACTAGTAACTATACCAGATTACATTCTTAAAGTAACCTACCCAACCCTGTCCATATTGTATGTAAAGGAAAGAAGCTTCAGGGACCTTAGCAAAATAGTATTGTTTTTGTTTTTTGCAAAAACATCACTTCCAAGCCTGGTGAACTATAGGTAACATCTTGAGTAGAGTAGTACTGTATATAATTATTATAATTATCTCTGCAAAGTATTTCATTTTTAAGGTTTATAAAAATGTATGGCCTACCATCCCACCAGAGGCAGCAGAATGGGTCTGCTCTTAAAGTCAATATTACCCTGTAGGGTCTGTAACCACAACGCTGTGGAAGCTCTGAAGTAAATGTGTGGAAGTCTGTGTTTCAGTCAATAGTGAATTCAGCCGTAAGTCGATCAAACAGCTGCTAGCTGGCATCTGAAAACCTTTTCTCTCTCACTTTAATACAACATAGCTGTAGGAGTGGGAGTTGTCTTTTCAGAGTCCAGATTTGAACCCTAAAGAGAGTATTCGGTCTCATATTAAACACAAACTAACCAGAAAACTACTCATAGACTGGTTGAAGCCAGTTTCACCACAGAGTGGACCAGTTTTGACTTTTCTTTCTGTAAAAGCCTTCTACAAGTTTGCCCAAAAAGTTACTTTGTTTCATTCTTGCTAATGTCCTTAAAAGTTTAATGTGCTGCAGTTTTTGGTTTTGCCTAGGAGCGTACAGTGTTTCTGGTTAATCTGAACATGATCATATGCAGTTATCTTAACCCCCAGCTGGGACAGCATGGATAACACTCTCTCTTCTGCTTCTCAGAGATACTATAATAATCATTATCTTAGTGTGAAAGTTATCGGAAGAATTTGGTTTGGCCACTGCATGAAAAGTATGAAATAGTGGTGTTCTGTGCATTCTTTGCAGTCTAGTCTGGTTGTTAATAGTGAACTTAACAGAAATTTACCATCATGAGCAGCACAGATAACCGATGTTGCTCAACATGCTGACATCCATCCATCCATCCATTTTCTGTAACCGCTTATCCTAATCAGGGTCACAGGGACATGAAATCATATAAAATATGTACCAAAATATATGAGCATGTAAGCATATAATGATGCTTGACATGCATGACCATGTGCTCAGGCTTGTTTCAGATCATTTACACTGGGCAGAGTGGCAGTGGAGTCTGTAATTAATGGTGGATTGCATAATGCTCAAACATTGCACACTGCCTAGAGTTACCAGGCTCAAAAGACATTTGACAAGTTAGCCTGCAGGTAGTACTGTAAAATGGAAATGTGTGGCATGCTGGCTCTGAAAGAAGATCCTTCTTCCTGTTTCCTTAACCATAGACCACCGGGTTTCTGTTGCGAGATGACAGCATCTGCGGTGTCTTGCCTAAAGGGAGATTAGCGGTGCACTGATATGACCGTGATGTCATGGCTGTCTGGCCCTTGGCAGGATCCATTCTCTTGAGGGCATGCTGGTGACAGAATGAAGTGGGAGCGTCACAGCCCACACCCACATTTCTGGAAGGGGTGTGTCCAGATGCAGCCTGGGTGCTGCAGGTGTATGTGGGGGGCCACTTCCCGTGTCTCTGCAAATCTGCCTCCCCACTGACATCCTGCAGTTGGTTAGTAGGCCCTTAATCCTGCCTGCACATAATTCACACACGTCTTTATTCCTCCTATTGTTTAAAGCAAATATTACATTGTGTCTGTGTGAGTGTCTGTGTGTTTATACCTCGCAGGTAGTGCATTATCCTGCCACGCTGCTGGTAGCTGCTGCTGTGAGGATGGGGATACTGCAGGAACAGGAGATGAGGGGGGGAAGAGGATCCAATCAGGCAGCGGAGTCCAGGAATGGAGGGGTAAGAATCTGACCTGGTCCTGGGGCTGCCAGAGAGACTCTGCCACATGCACACCAAGACACATCTGACATATACAGTATGTACTTGTTGCTTTCCTGTCTAACATAATGAAAGGTAAAATTAAATTCTGTTACTTAATGGGTCGGGTGGTTGGGTAACATGTCATTTATTTATGAGTCATTAGTGACTTTACATTTGAGTTTCAGTTATTAGAATTATTATAATATACCGTATATTGTTACATGCTGAATGAGAACATAGCCGTAGGCAAGCCTGCATCTTAAACTGAAAATTACTATAAGCAAAAGCTGCAGTTTTACTTGTATCCCATTGATGCCTTCATGAAGACTAATATTAAAAACCAATAAGAATATACTCCCAGAAAATGACTAGGGGGATCTGCCTTTACTTTTAATGCATATTCTATTGCCCTGTAAGATACATAGGAGCAGACTGGGATGCATGAGTATTGGGTTTTGAATACATAGAGAATCCAGAGACTCACGTTTTGTCTTCAGTTTTTTTTTTGTAATATGTTGGTGTTATTATGGTCAGTATGATAAGGTTTTTATTATGTATAATGCCTGTATGTGGATGTATCTGAGACCCGAATGGCTATTTTTCTAGCTTTGCTGTGTAGATTTATGGTCGCCGGTGGCAGCTTTCGTTATCGCGCTCTCCTTCCTCTTCCTCAGGTTAACTGCTGCTCAGCCTCCTGTAGGAAAGCGTCTCCAGCGTGTTGACAAGATCCCTCGATCTCCTGTGTTTTTACTTGCACTTTAAATTCCTAGTTTTACTTGACCTAGAAGACGCAACCCGGAACAGTGGTTCAACCCTGAGCAGAGCCATGCGACACATACATGTTGAAATTGCACGTAAGGAGGCCCCCGTGGAGCCGCCGGCACAGCAGGGGAGCCTGCAGGGGAGCCTGCCCACCCCTCGGCCTCACACTCTGGCCTTGGACTCCAGGCCCGGTCCCAGGCTTCTCAGGCCTTTCGGGGAGGAGGAGATCAAGTTGCAGAAGGCCTACCAGCTGTCAATCTTCTCCCAGTTGGGGGGTTTCTCAGATCTTCCTGAGGGGCAGAGGCTGGCGAGGGCAGGGGGAAAGCTGTCCGAGCCAAAACGACTCCACCTGGAGGACTCCTGGGAGGAAGGCACCCATGCTGAGTTTGTGCAGGAGTATCAGCTGCCTGTAGATACACTAGAAGGTCAGGCCTTATGCTACCCGAGCCTTCTCCAAACTGGCCCCCCTACCCAAACCTCCCTCACGCCCACCCAGCAGATTCACAACCAGTTAGTGCCCAATACAGAGACCCCCGACTTCCCTATCAGCCAGTCCCAGGTTGAGCTCCCATGTGGGCTCAGTGGCACCATTTCCCAGGCCCCCTGCACCAGGACTGGCTTTTCTCTGGGAGGCAGCAGCACAGATGGCTTCCACAATGGAGGGACAGCGAAATCAGAAATGGAGCCGGCATCCAGCTCTCTGGAGGGCTGTGCAGACAGGACAGTGGGTGGTGGGTCTTCCTCATCAGTGCACAACAGTCCAGCTTCTCCAGACAAAACCCCGAGCAGCACACGGACACTGCCCCCTGGCCCAGGGTGGCCCCCGCTTGGGGCCTGCCCAGCCAAGCGTAGGCTCCTGTCCCCCAGCGACACGGGGGAGTCCTGCTCCGAGGATGAAGGCCCATCCACCTCCAAGAGGAGCCGCCTGACATCACTGGGCCCGGGCCTTGGCCTGGGATCCTGCCGCAGCACTGACGCCAAGGGTGCCCCCTTCTGGAACCACCTCCTGCCTGCTGCACGCGAGTGGCCCAAAGTGAGTGACATCACCATCTATTACCTCCCGTTTGTTCTGTCCTGTAGGCAGAGGGTGATGTCATCCTAAATGAGTAGGCTCAGACAGGTCAAACAGGGACTCGAAATTCCAAATCATTCAAGTAGGGCTAGGCGATATGGACTGAAAATAAAAGCTCTG
Organism: Petrocephalus sullivani; assembly: GCA_026780845.1. Lineage (NCBI taxonomy): Eukaryota > Metazoa > Chordata > Actinopteri > Osteoglossiformes > Mormyridae > Petrocephalus > Petrocephalus sullivani. The sequence continues at coordinate 26,044,241 of JAODKM010000108.1, forward strand.
CACCCAATTTACGATTCTAATTTTAGATTTTATGTCCTTAACAAGCATAGACATTATTCAGATATGCAGTACATATTTATTTCACATGTACTGCTGTATAGATGGGGCATGGTTACTTCAGTAAAATACTTTCGGCTTTGTAGCTCAGCATTTTTTCAGATGTTTTCCACTGTATATATGAGCACAGGTCTTTGGCGGTATGAAACATCACCACATTTGTAATTTCTTTCAACCTGGAGCCCTTGTTATTGTATGAAGGACACTGCTATTGTTACTTGCTTATTAGCAGGGGTCTGGAGGCTGCCGCTAGCTTGCACACCTCTGAGAGCTTCACAATCCTGCCACTCGGCTGTGTGCATGCGTCTAAGATGCTAAAATAAGTCTGTTATGCTGCTACCTTTAGTAGCCACAGATTTCAGACAAACTTTACAGTGGACAGTGGTTTGTTCTATGTTGGACTTTGCATGACTGAACCACTTCCAAATGACTGAGGAGACGCTGCCAGTTTTTGAGACGAGCTCCTCAGTTGTTGACGCATGTGCCACCTGTAATAGGGACAGCGAGTGGTCCAGCATGCTATACATTTTGGAGCCCCTGAATCTTATGCATATAAAGAATAATACAGTCGGACCTCGCTAAGTCGAACTCAACGGGACCAAAAAAAAAATTCGACTTAGGGAGTTTTCGAGTTAG
>JAODKM010000108.1:26051469-26069387 GCA_026780845.1 Petrocephalus sullivani
GGAACCGGGCAGGATCCGAACCCCAGCCCCAGAGGTGTGAGGCGACAGTGCTAACCACTGCACCACCATGCCGCCCTGCCAATTCAATTCAATTCAGTTTATTTTTATATAGAACCAACAGAGTTGTCCCAGGGCACTTTACATGGGTGTGTAAGAATACATTGATATATGCAAAACAGAGTGGAACAGAGAAAATGAAATACATAGAATGAAAGAAACACAGAATAAAAAAAAAAGAAAAGAAAGAAAAAGCCAATTGACAACAGAGGAGAGGAACCAAAAACTCTCAAGCAGGAAGAAAAAAAACTCTGGGGGTCCAAGGTCAACTGGCTGCCCAACCCCCCTGAGCATGCTAACATTACAGAAAACAAAAGAGTTTTCACCTCGGGCACCATCCGGACATGTGGGAAGGTAAATGGCATGGATGGTCAGAACACGCATTGAGACACTGATGGACAGGCATAATTGGCAAGACATGGCATATACAGCAACACCAGCAGCCATAGTTACGTTGTGTTATGTGTTTGGTAAGCTAAACTGAAGTAATAGGTCTTCAGATGAGATTTAAAGACAGACCAATTCGGCATCCTGAACAAAAGTTGGCAAACTATTCCACAATATGGGGGCCCTGTAGCAGAATGCTCTACCACCAACTGTCACTTTGTTTATACATGGCACAACAAGGAGACCTGCATTCTGTGACCTAAGTGCATGATGTGGCTTGTAAGCTTGGAGTAATTCAGTTAGGTAGGTAGGTGCCTTATATGCAAGTAGGAGAATTTGAAATCCATCCTGTACCTTACAGAAAGCCAGTGCAGGGAGCTCAGAGCAGGGGTTATGTGATCAAACTTCCTGCTCCTGGTCACAATACGAGCTACTGCATTTTGAATATGTTGCAAGGTATTTATTGTACGGTGTGCTCCCAGATAACAAAGCATTACAATAGTCTAGCCTCCTATATACATGTATCAATTTCTCAGTGTCTTGAACATTGTGGAATCGTCGCAATTTGGCGATGTTGCGTAGCTGTAGGAAGCACGCCTTTGAGATGGCATCCACATGTAATTTATATGAGAGGCTTATATCCAATGTGACACCTAGATTACGAGCCGAGCTGCTGAGGGAAAAGTCCAACCCTCTGGAGTGGAGTGCACAGGTTATAGCATTCCTATCTGCAGGATTGCCTCCAAACAGCAGAACCTTGGTTTTTTGAGCATTTAGTGATAAAAAGTTTTCAGTCATCCAAATCTTTACTTCGTTGAAGCAATTGGCTAATGGGACAATAGATGAGGTGTCATTAGGTGTAGCTGAAATGTATATTTGGGTATCATCAGCATAGGAATGATAATTAACATTATATCTTCTCATGACATTACCTAATGGCAGCATGTATAGAGAAAACAGTAAAGGGTCAAGAACTGATCCCTGTGGTACTCCATATTTAACTGGTGACATAGACGATGGGGTACAATTATTCAGCGATTGCACATATTGATAACGATTAGTCAAATATGATTTAAACCATACCACAATCATGCCATCAAGTTAAGAGACGTCTACAGAGCCAAGATGAGGGGAGTGCATGAAGAGCAGAAAAGAAGATCAATGACAGCTGCAAAGTAGCATTTGGATGCATTTCAATAATACAGACAACACAAAGGTAATTTCAAGCAGGGTCTACTAACAACCTACCTTCACAGAAATATTAGAATAGCACATCCCAACAATGCAGTTTGAAGAAAAATGCAAGCTAGCGTGTCTGCTGCAGAATATGGAAGTCAGTGCATCTACTGCAACCATTTTTGCTGCATTGTCCATAGTCACCCCTCAGGCAGCAGATACTCAGGAACAAACTATTACAACCCAGAGCTCTATATGCCAGTTTATGCCAAAGATCATGGCCCCAATAAGACAGAACACAATCGATGAGGAAATGGCTAAAATGATTATAAGTGATATCCAACCATTCTTAACTGTGGAAAACGGAGGATTTAGAAGCTACACCCTTGCTCTCAATCCAATGAATGTTCTGCCAAGAAGGAAAACACTCTTTCAAACAACCGTTCCAAGACTGCATAATAGCGAACATGCGCTTTTTGCAAGAAAGAGTTAAAAAGGCTACAGCTGTTTGCCTGATACAGGTCTGCCAACTCTCATGCATCAGGTGTGACACATGCTTCCAGACTCTCACACTCACGTGAGAATTCTTACAGGAAATTTATATCATTCCATTATAAACCTAAAACTGTCTATATCAAAAGTGTTTCCGTAGTTTCCGTAGTAACACTAATGAAACAGTAATTTATAACATTTAATATACATAAACGGTTCAATTCACATGTATAACAATGTTTGATGTTTTTGCATTAATGTTTTATACCAAACATAATGTATAATAGTAGTATTCTGGAAATTAAAAAGTTTAGTAAGATTTAATTGAATTGCACACACACAAATTATACGTGAAAACACTGCTAAATTTGGCTGATTTATAAAAGCCAGAAGTGGTATTAAATGAAGGGCCGTTTGGAAGACGAAAGAGCTGCCTGTCATGGCTGCATTTAGCCAAATGATCTGGCTCGGTATACTGAGAGTACCTTTCATAAAAAGAGCCGGACCTCTGATCGCTAGCTGGCGTTTGTTTGACGGGGAAGGATTTGAGCGTCGTACCGAGTGCATGCTGAAACTCCTGCGCTTCCTGTCGTCAGGGGTGAGGGTTAAGTTTGAGTGTGAGGTGGAGACAAGGGCTCTCAAGTCTATTAACGTTCATTGACGGGTCGAATAATAATTACAACATGCTTCGCACTGTTTGTCGGACTGGAAGTGCTCTTCTGAAGGTAATACTGAAATGAAAGTTTTCATCGGTGGTGCTGATGTTAATTAGCTAAGGAAGATGTGTACACCCGCATGGTTTGTCGCTAGCTGTCAAAGCCGGTGCTTTATCGCGCCCTGGCTCGATTACTTAATTTACTTAATCAATTAAGCTGCGTTACATGCAAACAGTTTTGATTTGTTTCTAATACTGATATGTTTATGAACATAATTCTCGGTTCACGCTTATGTTTTACTCGGGTTCCGCGGTTAAATTTTACAGTCAGTTGAGCAAAGAGTATATAAGGTTACTTGAGGGGGCACAAATAGTTAGTAATAACTCAGTTACTAATGAAGTACAAATCGTGAATAAATATAGTCGCTATTTGAGATGAAAGATGCGTCACGATTCATTAATGATGAACAAACAGGAGATCAGTATTTCAGTTGTGTTATCCATTACTTGTTCCTTCAGTAAATCACAACATTTTACAGAAATAACAGCTATAGTATCAAATATAGTACTTTCTTGAGATGAAACATGCGCTACGATTCATTGATAATAAATTAACAAGAGATCCGCATGTAATTAACACTTAGTTTGTGGCTAACTAATGCATAAATAAGAGAATCATACAACAATATTTGTGTCTCCTCAAGTAAAGTGTTACCAAAAAAGGCTAATTAATCGTTCATAAATACTGACGGAAAGTTCTGTAATGACTAATTTAATGTTTTTGAAACGCAATGTTTCTGTTGTTTTAAAATAAAATGAGCAGAAGTCAGGAAAAAACTAGAGGAGTTTGATAACTAGAACACATGATAGTCTTTGATATGTGGGAGAGATTTCTGTCCGACATAAAGCATATACTCCCAAATCGTCGGACCGGAAAAGAAACAATGTCTGCTGCTTGACAGAAAAGGATATTAAGTGTTCTGTCTCTGACTGACTGTGCCGGCCCCATACAGCACTCCCGTCGCAGCGTGCCTTCACAGTGGGCCGCCCTGGCCCAACAGAGATGGGCCTCCAGCCTCCCCATGAACACTATAGTGCTCTTTGTGCCTCAGCAGGAGGCCTGGGTCGTAGAGAGAATGGGCAGGTTTCACCGTATTCTGGAACCAGTAAGTGAACCTCCTGTCCTACTGAGTTCGTATTTATATATCCGCCGTTTGAATAGCTAATCTTTAACTTCTTCTTTTTTTCCAGGGATTGAACTTCCTTATTCCGATATTGGACAGAATTCGCTATGTGCAGAGCCTGAAGGAGATCGTAATCGATGTTCCAGAGCAGTCTGCTGTTTCGCTGGGTAAGTGTCATTGGTTATGTGTCACTTCAGTGATCGGTTTCTTTTTAATTACTGTCCTGCTCTTTCAGATAATGTGACACTGCAGATAGATGGAGTTCTGTATCTCAGAATACTTGATCCTTTTAAGGTATGCTGGCTCTTTATCAACGTCGATATTTATTGTATATTTTGTTTGGCTCATAATGGGCTATTGCATGAACTTTTAGTAGTAGTATTAATTGTACTTGTTCCCTTCCAGGCTAGCTATGGAGTCGAAGACCCAGAATACGCTGTGACTCAGTTGGCACAAACTACAATGCGCTCTGAGCTTGGAAAGTTGACCCTTGACAAAGTATTTCGGGTAAGGGAGAGTGTGCTCTTAACAAATGGTTTAGATTTCAATGTACACAATGAATCTGTTTTCCCTTTTTGTTCTGTTTTTGTCCATTCTTTAATAACATGTAAATAACCAGGTACCATCCATCAGAACCAAAGGCACTATGAAGTTCAGCATTATGCCACATAGTAGTGGTTGCTCTCAGAATTCTTTCTTTTTATAAGTACATAAGCAAATGTGTCTATGGGCTCCCCTGTATAACTGTTATTTAAATCCTACCTGTGCAACCTAGGAAAGAGAGTCCCTGAACTCCAACATAGTCCATTCCATCAACCAGGCGTCAGACGAGTGGGGCATTCGCTGCCTTAGGTACGAGATCAAGGACATTCATGTGCCCCCGCGCGTTAAGGAGTCTATGCAGATGCAGGTGAGTGAACGACTCCTGGGGAGCTGTGGGAGGGTTTGGACACTATAAACGTGTATATATATAAAAGTATATAATATAAACGTAGTCAGTATCTCGTGTTAGTACCGGCATTGTGTCCTACGGTGGATATTTGTTTTAAAAAGCAGCTGAGTATGGTTAGCACTCTTTGTAAAGCATAACCTGTTGGAGATTTATAGATGCTGATTATGGTTGTCTTGGTAACAAGCTAACGTGTGAGAATGTGCTAATCATTCCCCCATAGGTGGAGGCAGAGCGAAGGAAGAGAGCTACCGTGCTGGAGTCAGAGGGCACCAGAGAGGCAGCCATCAACGTGGCGGAAGGGCGAAAACAAGCACAGATCCTGGCCTCCGAGGCAGAGAAGGCGGAACAGATCAACAAGGCGGCCGGTAATGTGCGCAGAATGAAGCTGACTCTGGGAACCGGCTCATACTTGCCGCGCACATTTCCACTGAAGTTCGGGAACCTGATTGCGAGTTCCTGTACGGTCTCGCTCAGGAATTTTCATAGTTCTTGGCCACTTTCATGTCTCTTTCGTACCACTCAGTGGGAGATGCAAAAAGTTTGTTGGTTACACTTCACATGTATATTTCATACTCGACTACATTACACCACCGCTCCAAAACAATGGAGCATGAACTAGGCATTTCGGTAGCTATTGTCAATTACTGGGGGGTTCGATCCGGCAGTCCAAAGATACGGGATGAATGGTGTCCTATATTGGTTGAAAAAGGGACACGGCATTTTATTTATATGGCCCATGACATGTTTATAAATTAATTATTGACTCGAGCCAGTAGAACGATCTTTCATTTTTCACAGAATAAAAAAAAAAAACAATAATGTTATTCTGCAAATCAGTGCTGGCATGTTTCACCACTTGCACCGGTGATTAGAGAAAAATATATTGGTATTGATAAAAATTTCCATATCGTTGTTCCCGTGTTAAAAAAAAAAAGGAAAAAAAAACTAAAAGAAAGACAGAGGACAAAAAAAACGTATACATCGAATTGCAGAGATCAAATTTTCCAATGTAGAACTATGAAGACACAAGCAAAAACTGTATCTATTAATGCATTTTATGTAGGGCTGACAGTATTCATTTTCTTAATTACATATCAGTCACATTATAATTTATTGATAATTAGCTCCGAAAATGTGCTAGACTAACCATCTCGCACTAAGAACCCGAAACAGGCTCTGAATGTGGACCTAACCTTTGTGAGATGAAATTTAGGGAACCCCTGAATATGCAGTCATGCAAATCTAAAACCTATTTGACAAGTTGGTTTTAAAAACAAGCCTGACAACCACTGAAAGTGCACTTCATAACTGTAAAGATTCTCCTTTTAAGGTATTAGCCTGCAAGTTGCAGTATTTTTATCCTATTTGTGCTGCCTTCTGGCAGTTTTTTTTTTTTTTTTTTTAATGAACCAAGTATCGATGTTTCCTTGCCGTTCCCCACCATCACCCGGTGAGACTGAATGTTTTGAATTTAGCTGTGACTTCTGGGATTTTCTGCAACATCACAAGCAAGGTCTATTATTTACAACCAAGAAGGAATAATATAGCTCTCTGTTAAATATTTTTGATCATGCAATTCTCCCATTTGGCTATGAAAATACCACATGCGTTAATGCAAAGAGGTATTAATGGGTTACACATTTAAAATTAACACTATGCTTTAATGCATTGACTTTCTCAGCCCTAATTTAGTATAATTGAGATGGGGGGGGGGGGAATAATTCTATCCGCTCCATTTTTCTTCTACTACTTCTGTCTTCTGCATAACTTCCAAGTTAGTGCTGGTGCTTATGGTCAACCAGTCAGCAAAGTTTATCACATTAAGCCCCAAGCCAGTGGTCAAACAAAATGTACATACCCCATTGTGGTCCAAGAAAGGTCAACTGACAATGCAGTCATGGGCACCCAAAGCTCATTGATGCACGAGGGGAGTGAAGGCCAGTCTGCCTGTTATGATCCCACAAGAGAGCTACTGTAGCACAAGTGTGTGTGCACCCTCCTGTTAACTCGCATGCCATCCAAGGTGTACAGGAACCTTGTGCCGTGTGGGATAGGGTCCAGGTCCCTGTTCAGGATAAGGAATTAGGTGATGGATGGATATGTACTAGAGGGAATCATTCATTCTCACTTCTTCTAATTTCCCTAGGTGAAGCCAATGCTGTCTTGGCCAAAGCGGAAGCAAAGGCTAAGGCCATTAAGCTGCTGTCTGAAGCCCTGACTCTGCAGGTAGACATACGCGGCATGTCAGTAGTGAGCACGGATAGTTCAGTCAGACATAAGGCATAGTCATTTGGAGATGGAGTCAGGTGTAGTGCATGAATGCTGTGATGCCTCCTAATTGAAGGAGACCCCGTCTCCCCCATGGACTGTGTATTGGGATAATACAGGCGGTTTGTGTTTCTGCAGAATGGCAACGCGGCAGCTTCCTTGAATGTCGCAGAGCAGTACGTATCTGCCTTCTCCAACCTGGCCAAGGAGTCCAACACCATCCTGCTGCCTTCAAACACAGGGGACATCAGCAGCATGGTCTCTCAGGTGACTAAGCTGGCAGACTGATTGTTAGGACCTCCCCGGTTGCATAATTTTTCGAGCTACCAGCTGCATTCGCAAACTTTGACTGTCATTGGGTGCTCGGGGGTGGTGTACATTCAGTGACCGTCTCCATCTCGTGTCCTTCAGGCCATGGCCATCTACAGCAGCCTGGCCAAGCTGAAAACGGTCAGGGTGGGCACTGCTACCACGGACACAGCACCCAGCATCCTGAGCGTGGAGACAGAGGAGAGAATCCCCAGCGAGGGATCCTCACCATCGCCTCCTGCTGGTCAATAGATCACAGACGTGTGTGGCTAAGCCCAGGGGGCCGATTTCAGTCCTTTCAGCAGAGGTGGGCAGGCTGGTCCAGAGGCTGCAGTGTCGGCATTTTCGCAGTATCTCTCTGCTATGGTTCCATTGTTCCTTTTTTGGGCACCGATGCCTACCCCCTCGAAATGTGTAAGACCTGAGGACAAGGAGATCCTCAGGAAAGGCCAGACGAGCTGACTTCGGTTATAGAAAGCTGACGTTCTTTTTTTCCTCCCTTTGTATTTTTTTATTGTGTTTAAATTCATTCAGATGCACATCCTCCTGTTTTCAGAGAAACGTGACTCCTGACTTGTATGTGTACCTAGCCCCCGAGTGATGCTTCGGTTATCAGGGATGCATTGACCAGAGTCTCCAGTGTAAGTTGACTGTTAATGTGACAGGATCTCATCTCATTCATGCCCACTACACCTTGGTGCTTCCACCCGTGAGCTGTATCGCTGTAATCCTTCTACCCTATAATTAATTATTACCATAAATGAGGTCATCATGATTATTGCCGCTGAAATGTCAATACAGAAATTCAGTGCTGCCATAGGATGTTTCACATGTCTGAAGCTGACTGTAATGTCAATACAGAAATGCAGTGCCGCGATGGGATGTTTCACATGTCTGAAGCTGATTAATGAAACTACATGAGTGAAATGTTGAGTTTTGCAGTGACACCACAGTGAAATAATTTTGCTGATTTGGACAGAACACATTACTGCAGGAGTCATTGTGCACTATTATTATTTGTAAGTACTAAATTAATTTAATGAGGAAGACTTTGTGAAGATGCTGCACTGGTGAAATATTAAATATTCAGGAAAGGCTGTTGTCTCCATCCCCCCCACCCAACATTTCTAAACCATGTTATTAAATTTCAGGAGAATTTTTGATCATATACCCAGTATAATTATATAGTAATGTGATTAAATAATACACTTCATTTTCTGTTGATATTCTTTCTTGCTTTCCAGTATGATTAATAATATACAGCACTGTGCAAAAGAAAACGATGTTTAAATGATTTTCATGTTTAACACTATCGAATGTTTGCTGAGCCGCCATTTCAAAACCTTTGATAATGGTCACCCTGAATGGCCTGTAACAGTCAGCCCAGTACCTCCCACAGGACCTCCTGAGGGAAACCGTTATATACATAAGCGCCTCTTCTCCAGTACCCTGCCATAGGGCTTCCCAAGGGGGCTGTGGAGTGTGATCCCCCTGAAGTTGTAGCACACCCTCCAGACCCCTTTCTCTATGACTCAGATCACCTCCCCAATTTGCCTATCCAGATGTGCTGTCACTGACCTCCACGCAGTTCTGAAGAGGCATGTCAGCCAAGACGGCCCAACAAAATCAAGAGCCTTCAGGAACTCAGGCAAAATACCCCCGGAGCCCTACCACTAAAAGAGACCTAATTGACCTCAGCTCTAGAGATGCCCAAGTCCTCCTCTGAGTCCTCCAGCTCTACTTCCTCCGAGGAAGGCATTTCAGTGGGATTTGGGAGGTCCCCTTTCCATCGCCTCACTATATCCCCAGTAGAGGCCAGCAGCACTCCATCCCCGCTCTAAACAACATGGGTAAAACCCGGCTTCCCCTCTATAGCCTCGCCAAACTCCTCCCACACTCGAGATCTTGCTTCCACAACTGCCAAAGGCACATTGCACTTAACCTGCCAGTACCTGTCCGCTGCTTCGGGAGTCGCACAAACTAACCAAGCTCTGAAGGCCTCCTTCTTTAACCTGACAGCTCCCAATACTGCTGGTGTCCACCATCGGGTTGGGGGGTTGCTTCCATGACTCTTATGATATTATGTTAATTGTAGATCTCATTATAAGTACCCCATTTGGATGCAGTGTTTTAAAGAGATTTAAAGCTTACTCCAAACACAGACTAAAATGACAGTCATTCCCATTGGAAGTCTTTTGTGTGTGGCTCAGGCCTCTGTGCCTGTGATGGGAAGGTCGCTGGTCTGAGTCTTCTGTGTGGTCCCTCCACAGAATAGTCACATGTGTGTGGACCTTTGAGTAAGGCCTTTGACCCCCAGTTCCAGGGATGCTTCATGTTGTGAGCCCCAAGCTTGCTCTTACCTGTATGCATCTGTGTGTCTCATGGAGAGCACAATGGGGTAGAAGAAAAGAGAATTTCCCCAAAGGGATCAATAATATAAAGAGTCACAATCACAGAGTACTCAACTGGTTGGTTGAAACTAAATCTTGGACTGGACCTTTCGGGGGGTTTTCGACTGCACAAAGTTTGGTTTTTTTGGTACTTTCTTTGTGTTGGTTTTCCACTGGCTGGTACTGGCACCAAATGACATCATCAGTAACCGCTCATAACTGACAACGTCACACCCCGCAGCGCCATGATTCTTTCGCCAAAATGGTTTTCCATTTACTCTTTGGACCTGACTTACTCACCTCTGATAAATATCACTATTCTATTCTATTTTTATATATAACCCAAGACATGAACTGGTAGAAATGTTATTGAACCATTAATTTTATTTCAGATATTTATTTAAAAGAGAGCAATTAACTTGTAATGTAAATCTGTTTTGTCTTTGAATGGTCAGTTTTTGTAAAGTCGTGCAAAACATTTAAAAGAACACTGTCGCTACTTATCAGACTATGGTACGTTCGGCTGCATTTTTACCGCCGAAGCACGAGGGGGCGCTCACTGTCCGCGCCGATGTCCCGAGGAGGGGGCGGGCACCCTCTCTGCGCGCTGCTGTGTTCCGGCTCCGTGCCGGCTCACGTTTCTGCAGGATGGCAGCCGAATGAAACGCGCGTAACCAATTAAGGGAGCCGGGGGGGAGCGTAAGATAGCCTGCGGTACCTGCGGTGGGTGTGTTTACCTGCCCATTCAGCAGCTACGCTGAATGAGCGAGGACGCGCAAGGTCAGAAGCTGATTCACGCCGTGCTGCAGGTGGAGCGGACCTGCAGCTTCTAAGGTGAGTCACTTCATCCTGCTGTCATATTAGCAGGAAGAGAAAGCAGCGTCTTTTTCATTTAAAAAGCTTCCAAAACCGGCATCAACGCTGCTTTGGAGTAATAGTTTGCGTTGCTCTTAATTAGCCAGGCTCTTGGCATACTTGCAGCAGCTGTTTCATAAAGGAGTAAGAAAGCTAGCTGGATAAACTTAGAAGAACATCTCAGAAGTAACTACTGATTGTTTCAGATGAGTAGTGACAGGATTATACTACATTATACTGTTATAACTAAACAGACTTGCCAACTCTCAGGCATCTGGCGTGACAGACACTCACGCAGGAAGTCTTACGGCAAATCTATGTTATTCCATTATAAACCTAAAAGTAGCTACATCCAACGCGTTGGGGTAGTTTGCAAAACCAACATAGTATTTACAAGGAAATATTACATGCATGTAAATCTATATGTATATGCATGTGTGTGCAGACTAGTCTAGAATTGAAGTGCTCATACCAGCCAGCTGACCAAAGTTGACAACACTGAATAAATAATATTTGTACAATAAGCAAATTATGGTGCAATTCCTTTGGTATATTTTTTAAATTAGTGTTAATAAGAAATCTTGGAGGAGGATAAAACATTCTTCATATTTTGCAGTAACTGTTCTGTGGCCTCTTTAAAGTTAAAGTCTTATTCTTTTACGTGTAACTAAATATGAAAATCACAGAAATTGTTGAAAGAGAAGGTTGTTGGTTTCTATGTGTATTTAATAGATTTATGGCTTAATAATTATAATTCTGAAACATCTGTCATTAATGGTCTGCCACATGTGCCACATCTTAAGCTGAAAAAGATTATTTAATGTTTTTTTTAGGATGAGGAGGCTTCCTGTTTTGATGCTGCTCCTGTGGGTGTGTGCCACCTTCTATATTGGGATTTACCTCTTTGTGGGTGGTTTCATGCTGGTGCGACTGGAGGTGAACAGGAGCAGTTCCTGCAGTGACGTTCTGTCCCCAGGGAATGAAGCTAGAAGATTCTGCGATGGGGAGCCGCGTTTCCGCAGAGCGGTGGTTCTGATAATCGATGCCCTGAAGATCAACTTTGCCCAATTTGACAGCACCAACGTCATGCCCCTGCCTTTTGAGAACAAGCTGCCAGTGCTGCAGGAAGTGACATCATCACAGCCCGCCCACTCACGGCTCTTTGCATTCCGAGCAGACCCACCCACCACTACCATGCAGCGAATCAAGGGCTTCACAACCGGCTCCCTGCCCACCTTTATTGACGTGGGTAACAACTTTGCCTCTAATGCCATCCTAGAGGACAACCTTGTACACCAGCTGGGAGAAGCTGGTGAGTCATTTACCTGGGGTTTGTTGTTCATTAGATGGACTGAGGAAGTACCATGTTAAGTGTTTTGTTTTATTCAAGAAACCTGATTCGAGGACCAGAGTACCACCCAAACCATCTAAATGACTTGTCAGGCAACCCAATGGCCCCTGACGTCGCTGAGTGCTGTGTGTTCTGCCTGAAGGAAAACGTGTGGTCTTCATGGGTGACGACACCTGGGAGAGCCTCTTCCCCAAGAAGTTCCACCGCTCGTTGCCCTTCCCCTCGTTTAATGTGAAGGACCTCCACACCGTGGATGATGGCATCCTAAAACATCTCTACCCCACCTGTAAGTATCAGTTGAGTGAGAAGCTTCACAGTCATGCACTCAGACTGTAAAATATGACCAGTAATACCTAGAACTAATATAACTAAAATCTGCTAATATTTTTCTTATAACAAAAATGTGGACCTCTTGAATCTATTTCATGCAAAGCATTGACATGTTTCTGGTGATTGTCATGTAGCTTGTATGATATACATCCAGGTTCTGCTCTTGTCTTCTGTCTCTATTTACTCTTCAGTCGAGCTCAAACCATTGGGAAAAGCTCCTCGCTGACTTGGGGCAGGAAATTTTTACATAACAGAATATGGCTCTCCGGGGCCCGTCTTGTTTTAGCCCAAAAGAGAGAGCTTCGTTTGTAGTAGGAGATGTTTAGTGACTCCCGTCTTCCATTTTATTGGTTTCCCTGGCCTGCAGTGCAGAGCAGTGACTGGGACGTCCTTGTCGCCCATTTCCTGGGTGTGGATCACTGCGGACACCGATTCGGGCCCAACCACCCCGCCATGGCAGACAAGCTCACTCAGATGGACGGAGTCATAAGGTCACTGGGAGCCGCCATGTTGCCTGCCGTCGTCCTGCTGCTCAGTGGGCAGCCCAGTGCTCCAGCACATGAACAGCATATGCAAAAGCATCCAAGTGATATTAAATCATTTCAACCACCTACTAAATCCGGTCCAGTGAGCTTGTACAGGCAGTCTCGGGGTTAGGAATGTCCAGCTTTTGGACAACTCATACTTACGAATGGACGACCTTAAATCCAATTATATAAAAAATTTGAGTTAAATACCGTGGTTTGTAATAAAGATCGCAGGCACTACTTTGAGATGCTCATGAAAGCTGTACTTTTCAAAGGCACGGCTTAATGGCATAACAAACATGGTAGTAGCACATGACAGAAAGACATTAATTAATAGGCTGTTTTTTGTTATGATTTCATCTGACCTTTTTTATACTGACATGCTGGAATTTGATCTAATATTTTACTCATGTTCGAACTTGCATTTGTAATTTAGTCTGCCCTTAGTGCTTTTTAATGTAGTCTTTGGGTGATTTTGCTAACCTCTGCACCTGGAGGAAACACCTAAACATGGGGTGAACATGCAGAGAGCGCCTGTGGTGGGAATTGGGGATCCGTCCGTCGAGGCATGAGGCTACAATGCTGTGTATATCAAATATTATATATTGTTGTATTATAAATTATATATTGTATATGTATGAACACTCTGTACCTCAATGTCATTCTTCATTCTGTTCTGTGGTTCTTTCGTCAGATCTGTCATTAGGCTCATGGAAAACGACACGTTACTGGTGGTCATGGGTGACCATGGCATGACTGACACGGGCGACCACGGAGGTGAGAGCCTGAAGGAGACGGATGCTGCACTCTTCCTTTACAGCCCCACCCCACTCTTTCCCCCCTATGGATCCCAGGTGAGAGATGCAGCTCATCTCCAAAAGGAACTGTAGAAATCTGTGATGGTGTATGTATGTGGTTTGCAGCCGATGTACAGGAGCTTGTGGCTGGTTACTCTGGCAGGTAGAACCGGAGGTGGTTCCTCAGACTGACCTGGTTCCCACGCTGGCCCTGCTCCTGGGCATTCCCATCCCATACAGCAGCATCGGACAGGTGCTCCTGCCCATCTTTCCCCAGGACACAATGGCAGCCGGGAGACAGCCCTACCTCACCCAGGCGGAGGCCCTGTGGATCAACGCTAAACAAGTAACTGTCCGTTTGGATGCTCATTGGTTAGCACTAGATCTAGATTTTTGATGCTTTACTCAGTTAAAAGAAGTGAACTATTTAAGGAATGTCAAATACAGTGGAAACTGCTTATAGTGATCATGGCTGTAGTGATCAGCATGGATCAAAACGATGTTCAGTTTTTTTTTTATACCCGACAACAAATGGGAAAAAAAAATTAACTTTATTTTAAACTAAATGGTAATTCTTTTTTTATTTTTTTACTTTTACTTTCTTAGCCCAACTTTGCCTTGCGGTAACCCGTCTGCTTCTGATTAGCTACATGATTTCTGTGTACACAGAAAACATGACAGGAAAAAGAAAGTCATTTTCTCTCAGAGACAAATATAGATTCATTAAAGTTTATGATAAACTGTCAGAAACGAGCCACCAAGATGCAACAGCGAAACTACAATAAGCTGTATTTTATGCAAAAATTTTGAAAAAAACAACTATTTTGAAAGAGTCAAGAAAATTTAGTAAATAGCGATGCTGTCCATTGTATTGCCCGAGCGAAAGAAAAAGAAAAAAGAATGGTTATAATGATCATCTGCTTATCACAATCAATTTCACCCAGACAGACGTGATCACTGTAAGTGGTTTCAACTGTATTTTGGTCTCTGTATTTTGGTAATCTGCACTGCAGATTTGTGCATAGCATTCACTTAGTTTTAGATTTTTATTTGGTGATTGTAGAGAAATTAAGTAGAAATGTATCAATTTTTTTTATCAAGGGGAAAGCATTAAAAAGATACCAAAACATTTCCCTGCCCGCAGAACACAAATGTGTGTTTTATTTTATGTAAAGCCTGACCTGGACCTGCTGAATGAATGTAGGTAAAGTTTCTGGTGGCCAGCTGGAGAATTGCATTTAAGTACTTCACATTGCTTTGATAAAGCTGTACGCCTGTGTTTTTCTTCTTTAATCGATGTCCTCTTACTTGACTGATCTATTTTCTGTTGAACACTGTCATAAGGTGTTAAAGCCTATTCAGTTCAACTTTGTCACTATAGCAAGTGTCCTACGAAAGGTATGTTTGTATAAGCTCTAAAGGACCAAGATATTGGCAATGTAATACGATAAAATATTTCACATACTATGAAGTATGTAAACAAGATTGTGCCACCAAGATCAGTTTAATGTGCAGTAGTAATAAATAGTGACCCAGACGGTTTAAACATTAGCTCTGTGGAGCAGGGTAGCTGCATGGTGTAACACAGTGCAGTCTCCTTGACGAAAGAGAACTGGCTGTTTCAAAGTGCAGTTATGGTTCTTGTGGTCACTGTGAACACTAACGGCCGTGACAGCTTTTGAGTCCTTATCTCATGTCCTGATCTCAAGGTTAACCGCTTTCTGGAGGCTTACGCCCAAATGGCCAGAGACATCCCCCTGGAGAGCCTGTCCCAGCTGCGGGCGCGTTTTGCCGGGCTCGCTGCCGAGTACAGGGGGGCGCTGCGGCAGGGCCGTGTCCCCTCTCTGGCACTGCTCCGCAGCCTACAGGCCTACCTCAGCGCCGTGCGGGACGTCTGCCGGGCCACCTGGGCGCGCTTCCACCCGCTCAAGATGCTTAGCGGTCTGCTGCTGCTGGCTACCGCCTGCCTGGTGACTCTCGCCGTGTCGGAGCTGCCGAGGTTGGCGGGAGCTGGGGAGGGCCCCTCGCTGGCGCCCCCTGTGGTCCTGGGGGTGTTGGCCGGCGGGGTAGCGGTCACCGTGCAGCTGATGTCTGTGGGACGGATGGAGATGGGCTGGTTCTTCGGCGTGGCCACTTTCGCCTCCCAGTCGGTGTTCCTCTGGAGGCTGCTTCGTGCTGGAAAGGGGGCCAAGGCCAGCCAAAGCCAGCAGTGCTGCTGGAGGGGGCTGCTCCTGCGCCTCCCCTGCGTCCCCCTGCTGGTCCTCTTTCTGCGCTGCGCCTCCCTGCTGTCGGACAGTTACGTCATAGCTGAGGGCCGCGTGGTCACCTTCCTGTTCCTCTCCCTGAGCCTCTATGTCCCGCTGCGCCTCAATTGGGATGGCCTCCTCTGTGCACTGAGCCCCGAGCCTCAGAAGCCCCCGGGCCCCTTCTCCCCAGTGGCCCCGTGCTCCCCCTCGGCCGCCCGCAGGGAGATCCTGGCGCTCCTGGCCTGCTTGGGGGTGCTGGCAGCCTCGGCGTACGTGGTGCCGTCGCTGGCCGCCTGCCGCGAGGAGCAGGGCGATTGTGAGCCGTCCCCCCTCCTGCTGCCCCTGTCGCGCGTGCAGGATGGGCGCTCCCGCAACCTGCGCTACGCCCTGTCAGTCACATCGCTGGCTGCTTGGACCGGCCTCCTGCGCCTCTGGCTGCGTCGCTGCGGCAACCTGAACGGACCGGGCCCTGCGGTGCTGGTGGCCCGCTGGGTGTTCCCACTGGCCACGGTGTGCGTGGGCCTGTACTGGGCTGTGGACGCCACTCCTGAGGACACCTTCCGGGGTCTGGCTGACCTCATAGCCCTGGCCCTGACAGCTCTGCCCCGCACTGCCTTCGCTCTCTTGGGGCTCGGTGCCGCTCTGCTCTGGTTGGACCCCGTGACGGTATTTTTGAAGGCCCGTAGCCTAGCCGGCCCATCCCCGGCACCTCGGTACCGGGCCAGTACGGGGGTCAGCACCCAGGCTGAGCTGCGGCACCTCATCCCCCAGCTGTACCAGCGCATGCGGCTCTCCCTGGAGGACGGCGGCCAGCCCGGGACCCTCGGCACGGATGGCCGGCCCGCCGTGGAAGCCTATGGCCTGGGTACAGTGTACTCTGCAGCTCTGCTCCTGCTGGCCGGCCTGCTGGGCCTGGGCCTCCTTCTCCTGCACCCTGAGGGGGTCTCCTTGGCCTTTGTGCTGCTGCTGCTGGAGGCGGCAGCCTTGCTACAGCTCCATGCCTCTTGCAGTAACTTGGTGGCCCTGCAGGGGGTGCTTATGGGTAAGTGACCACCTAACTCAGGTACTGAGTACTTTCTCAAAATGTACATATTTTGGCATACTTTTTAATAATCTTATGAACAAAAGATGCAACATTTATTTTCCCATTATCAACTTAAATATTTCTTTTGTTAAGTAAAACAAATACTTTTACTGAATTTTACTTTTTACTGAATTTTCTTAATAACGATAATAATTGTTTACAAACATATGTAAAGGTTGGAGTTAAATATAGTAGCCTGTTAACTAAAACATTTCTTTTAATAAAAATGAAAACGTTAATAAGTAGTCCTTTTCTTAGCCATTTCCCTATTTTGTAGCGTTACTTCTGCAAGTCGCATTAGCTGGTTGCTGGTAGTGGAGGCAGGCCAAGTTATTACACCTTCTGCTGTCTAAACAACGCAATTACAGCTAGGAAAAGCTAAGAGAATACACAGCCTAATCATCTATATCCACGATTTGAATTGGTACTGGGATTTATCATTGCACAATTTGTCATTATATGCCTAGTGCTGTATATGTGTATATATAATCAGTAATATGGTTGATTTGAGTATGTTCCCTTCCTTGCCTGCAGGGGACTTCAGTGTGCCCTGGGTCCAAGTAATACTGTGGGATTTGGCTGCCACCCAGTTCTTCCATGGAACGGGCCACTTGCCTACCTTTCCGTCCATTCAGTGGGGGGCAGCCTTTGTGGGCTTTCCAAAGGGGCACTCGGGCACCCTGCTACCTGGTGCGCTGGTCACTCTCAACACGTTCTCCTCCCACATCCTGTTTGCAGGTATTCTCTTCATAAATATATATACTAAAACTATTCATAAAATGCTACATATTATACCATATGTGTGTGTGTGTGTGTGTATATATATATATATATATATATATATATATATATATATGT
>JAODKM010000108.1:26082421-26095899 GCA_026780845.1 Petrocephalus sullivani
TGTTTTTCTTGAGGTACCGTTTTAAATACCGTTTAGGAACCGGCACCGTTTTAAAAGTATCGATTTGGCACCGGTATGGAATGAAACCCAAACAGTACCCAACCCTAGACGTAGTTTTACAGTGCGCAGCATACAGAAACCGTGGCATGTGGAAATGCAGTGTACACAAGTCATTGCTTTTCAGTGAGTGTTGCGAAGAGAACGTGACATAATGAAAAGCAAAACCATAATTCCTTTGCTTTGCATCTTAGTTTTTCTGGATGGTAGTTAACTATTTGAAGGGTTTGCATTACACACAGTTAAACAAAGAAATCGTGCCACATCACGCTGAAATGCAATGACTAACTTTGCTCTGCTGCATCAGCTCATTTTCGAAAAGTACATGCTGAAATCGTGCCACCACGAAATGTAACCACTGCCCAATCACAGGTCTCCAGGAAGCGGGGGGCGTGGTCACAGAAAATGGGCCGAGAAGATTGCTTAAGATGTAATCAATGAGGTGACAGCCACGGTTAGCCAAGGCTAATGTTAGTATAGTATAATGGAATGATAGTCATATAGATCTACTAGGAAACAAGCAACTGATGTTTTGTGTATTTCCTGTTATCATTTGATAGTACTGTGTTATAGCGCTACATTTAATCTCTTCATTCAAACACAGGATTATGGAGCAGGGTCTGATTGGGGATGTCCTGAAGACGCAGGATCTGCCCTACCTTTTGGTTTCTGTCAGCAGAAACCCGAAAGGCTACAAGCTCGCCTGGGATTTTCTGAGGACTAATTGGGAAACACTGGTGAAAAAGTGGGTGTGGCAATCTCCCACATTCTCTGCTTTTATTTGCTTACTTTCTTCAAAACATTTAACATTCACCTCGAATCAGCTTCTGTTCTGCTAATGCTACAATGAGATCGGGTGAATAGTGTCCAAAAGAATGTTTGACGTTTGACCTTTGACAGGTTTGAACTTGGCTCTCCTACCGTTGCACACATGGTGACAGGAGTGACCAACCAGTACTCCACCAGAGAAATGCTGGAAGAGGTAACTATCCAGTCATGCTATTAAGCAATTTTGTGCAAATGCAAGACTTAATTCAAACTAGTATATGCTTGTGGAAACAGCAACCAGATAAATAAGAGTATACTTGCATTTTTGCAGATAGTATTTGATGAAGGAGAGGACTTGGCTAGCTACATGGGATCCTCGCTGTAGGGAAGCAGATCAGTGGCAGAGGAGTTAGTGTGGATGTGGGATTGGGGCAGAATAAGAGATGTGTAGGAAGGCACATAATTAGTTAAATAAGATAGGTTAACCCCAGTACTGGGCTTAGCTTTATGTCCCTAGGTGGCACGGGGTGGGGGAAGTAGCCACAATAAGGAATAAGGTCAAGGCATCTGTGGCTATGGTTGGAGCCGACTCGGGCAACACCCACCCACCCAGTCAGACACCCTCAGCAGGCTGGCCACACCCTCACGGGCCACCCCACCATGGTGTGGGGTAATGAAATGAAAGTGCTGGTTTTCCGCACTCCATCGGGTTATTTGTGCACTAGCCCAGGCCGAGGTGAAGGGTCACCACAAGATGAGGTGCCTAGGTTCTTGCCTGCCAGGTTTTCAGTACGGCATGCAACCCTGAGTCTGCTGGCATTGTTTTGTACTGGGATATGGACTGGCATCCAGCAGAACCTAGTGCTCTGGCGAGGAGGTGCTCCATGCTCTGCTGACCTACACACACACTGTCATTCGCAAAGGAGTGTCAGGGTAGCAATGGCCAGTTCAGTGGCATCAGCCAACTCTTCTGGGGTGGATAGGCTGCACTGGCAAACAAAAGAGCACCCCCTTACCTCTGCTTGCTGCCGTGCTGAAGGGCTAGAAATGGGCCCCAAGCCACTAGCTGCAGGTAAACAGGGACTCCATGCCTCAAAGGCAAGGTAGTCATACCATTACAATGATGCAGTCACTGTTTTAACATGAATTCACGTGATAAGTTTTTTTAATTCTGCTCAAAATATTTGCTTGTGCTACATATACTGGTGAAATGGATACAAGACATTGATCAATTAAAAAAACAAGCTTTAGAAATACTCAAAATGATGAACATTAAGTGTGATGAATAAGAAACCAATTTTCATCTTAATTCAATATAATTATTCCTTGATTTGAAATTTAAATAATTTTAAATAACCAAATAAGAGTATTTAAATAATTTTTATGGCAAATCTCAACAAACCACCTATAGTCACGAAGAGCCAGCATGTGTGACCACAGGTTGGTGCCTATCTGCAAATCATTGCAGGTGCAAGGCTTTTTTGGCATGCTGCGGAAGGAGAGCGGGGCTGGGCTACGCTGCATCCAGCAGGCTCTGGAGAGCGTTGAGGAAAACATCCGCTGGATGGACAAGAACCTGCCCCTGCTCAGGGCCTGGCTGGACAGGAATGTGAAGCAGGACAGGGCACTTTAAAGCACAATGCAGAGTGATTAGCTGCATATTCAAAGAGGGAAGGAAAGACCCTAAGAAAGGTTAGCAACATGCTAACAAATGTCGAAAGGTCCAATTGACACGGCAATTTTGGATCATTGTGCAGTTTGATGAAAGTTTGTCTGTGGTTGAAGAAAAGCACTTTTAACTGAAATATTGACAGTTCTGAAATGTAAGTGCTGTAAATTTAAATAGGTTGAACAACCAGTGTTTAGCAGGTCCTAATTGTGAATTTTGATATTAGAATTTGTGGTAAGCTGTAAAATGTGTGGTAGACACATTAAAAGCCTTTTTTAACATTGTCCATCTTGTTGATTTTTTCAAATTCTTCCTTGAAATTGCTCCCATCATTAATGCTGCTGACTACCTAATGAAAATTCTTTGTTTTTCCTCTTAAGTTATTCAAGCACTCAAATGTGAACGATCACAGAATTTGCCTATTCTGCCTAGCAAGACAGAGCCTTGAAGAAAGGAATCAATCGCTGGTTAAGTCATTTTATTAGATAATGAATAATCAGAACCATTTCCCCAGTAGTTGCTATGAATGTCAGCAGTCTATGCGTGCTACATTTTCTTCCTCAGAAGTAGCTACGTTGTTTTACGACAACTCTTAAATATGCATGAAATAAATCACAGAACCCTCTGGCTGAAGGCTCATGTTTCTGTACTGCATACATTTCAAATCTACTTCAAGAATCATAGCCAGTCAGGATTGGGGTCATGGGGGTAATTAGGGAAAAAACCCCGCAGCTATGAAATTGAAAATGAAAATACTCTAAAACAAAGGTAGCACGGCCAGCACCATTGCATAATTTCAGCAAATTGCACAATGAACTCTAGATTGGAATAAACAGGTTCAGTGATATGCTTTCAGTGAAAGCATATTTCCCCATATGTACTAACTGACACACTAGGTGGACTTCAACAGTTTTATTAAAATAAATACAAAGTAGTTGGTAAAAATTGGAGTGTGGCCACTCATCCACAGTTATAATCAAGTCTTCTAAAAGTTAAAACCCAAAAGGCATTTCAAAACAGGCTTTAAAAATGTACAAAAATTCAGCTTGAATATGATACAAGTTCATGTTAAAAACAATAAAACTAAACCAAAATATGGTGTATAACAGCTTAGAAACAAGGAAGGGGGGGGGGTTGGTACACTGCAGCACACGTTATGATTAGTTTTGATTTTCACAGTGAAACCCAGACATGGGTACAGAGTATGTTCTGCAGAAGTTTCCAGAAATCCAAAAGGACCCATTGACAGAAACCCATTGATAAACAGCATACTACTCCATAGTTACATTTTACAGAAGATCACCGTAACATAGTCCAAACTGCTCAATAAGTCAACATTTTTAAAAATATTTATATAAGTGAATAAGGAAAAAAGTCAATTCAACCCAATATTTTATGGGCATTTAAAAAGTTGTGCATAACTGATATGCTCAAATACTTATGTTCATAGAAAGAGAAAAAAACCTCACTGCAATAACCTGCCCTTAAGTGATCTTTTCAATGGAGTAAGGGACTTTCACCCAGAAAATGGCTGAACCAGGCTGAAATCCAGGGTCAGAGGTTAATCTCTGCGGTCAAAATCACTGACCATCTTCTTGATGTGGGAGAGTTTGGCTTTCAGGTACTTACACCGTCGTTTCTTCATCTGGTAATCTGAAGACTAAACCAGGAAGATTACATGTAAACATTTCTAAGCAAAATCTGACAAAAAAAAATAACGAGAGGAGTCATACCTTTTTCATGTTCTTCAGCCGATTGTACTCATCCATGGCATCCTGCAGCAAAGCAGAAACATATTTCAAAACATATTTCACTGGAATTTGACTTCCCACTATCAAAATTTAACTCGAGTGCAGAATTAAGGTGTCCTGGCATATAAGACTCAAAAGTACCATGTGACAACAGTTGAAGTACTGTTACTCACTAAAATCTGCAAAGACTGTACCATTAGCCTAAATATAGCAAGCATGTTGAATATTCCGTGGTGGGAAAGGCAGGAAAACCCTTCCTCTTATGAGTATCCAGGCACTACAGAAAAACTGACCAGGAACTGCGGGCTTCCTTCTTCAAGGTTATCTAGATCCTGGTCTACTTCAGCCAGGTTCTTGGTGATGCTGTCCATCTCCGCCTGCAGAGCTTTATACTCCTGGTGGTCCTTGTCAAACTGCTTTTTGTAGTCCTGCCTCTGCGGCTCGGTAGTAATAGGTGGAAACTCACTAGAAAGAAAATTGCATGGTTAAATCAAGCTTTCCTGGGGTGATCATTTTGTTTTCATTCTTAATACTCATCAAAAAAATTGGCAAATAAGTGTCATAAACCCATTTCTTGAATTGCTGCTGTAAAGCTAATGCTGCAAGATAGTCATCAGTCAATCCCGAATACAGTCACCGTCTCCTACCCTTACCTATCAAACTCGTCATCATCCAGCTCATCTCCAGACTCGGCAGTATCGTAGCCACTGGTGCGTGAGGGCCGTCCAGTCGGCTTCTTCCCGGGCTTCCCCAAAGAGCTAGAGCTACTGCTGTAGGGACCCAAGGTGTGTGGGAGCGTATCCTGATCAGCCGGACTGGAGGAAAAATAAATAAATAAATAAATCACACCCGCATGAACACATCAATGTCAGACCTAGAACCACAACTTACGCAACTGAGACTCCACACAATTCAGGGATGCCCAACCCTCACCTCTTAGGACAACAGGTTGTTCTTGTTTTTGATGTTCAGCCTCAACTTTATTTTTATTCCATCTTTATTGGTTTACTGAAAAGACTAACTGCAAGCCATCTCACCTGGTATTCCTTCAGGTACTTCATTAAAATTTCTCAGAAACCTGCAGTCTTCTAGCCCTCAATGTCCAGGGTTGGAAGACTATTCAAACTATTGAAATTCAAGTTCAAACGTTATGAAGTCTGACTGCAACCTTAATTATGTCAGTTGCACTTTGCGGGTTTTAAAACCTTATATGACTTTGATAGCATTGTATTTTAATGGCAGTTGCAGACCTTTAGACATACTGTGTTAAGAAACAAAATCATTCAGATGAAGACAGACAAGTTTAAAATGAGTCACTTAAAACAAAACTAGATCATATTGTAATTGAAACTGAACTTACCTGGAGTATAGTTTATATAAAGACAGCCACCCACCATGCCCCATTTACCCAGTTTGTTGGGGGGGATATCTAGCATCACAACAAGGAACTGAAACTTAACCCAAGCTGCTCATTCTGCATGCTTACATACACATTCCAAACATTCCAGAGCCTAACATTCAAAGGTTACTTCTTAAATGTTATACTGATTTTAAAATATACTGCACTAATAGTTACCATACAGGGAATCATCATTAATTTGAATTACCAACAATATCCTCCGACAGAGTAAATATTCATGCCAGTTTCCCCCCTGTACTACAACTAAAGTGGAAATACGGGCTCATCCAGAATGAGTTTGACCGGTAGTTTCATTTATAGGTGAGGGGTAAGGCATGAAGCCTCAAATCAGTGATATGCGGTACACATTTCCAGGACTCCCGTTTTCTGGTGTCCTGTTGTGTAAAGAATGGCCATACCATTGATGATTCTTGGTTTGTTTTGGTTCTTTTTTTGTGTAAGTGGCAGATTCTTCGAAGTTAGGGCTTCGGGGCTACACCCAGTTCTTGAAATGCATACAGGCCTCAACTTGTAGCTGCCAGTTAACTTAAAGGTACAAGCCCATAAACAAACTTAGAAATTTATGGCTTGTGGAGAGCTGGGAACCAAAGCACACAAGTTCAGGCTTGTTTCAATGGTAGCTTTGCCACAAAACGCTTCACTGGCTTGCTAGGTTTTTATGCAGATTTTACATAATTCTGCAAAATTATCACCTCCAGTATTAAAAGCAACTTAAACCCTATGCAATCTTTTTTCTAAAGACTTTTACTCACTTGGGGCTGTAACTGTAGGGCGGTCTGCCAACATCAATAGTGGGGTCATCCAGGTACCCTCTGGATCCAAACTTTTCAGGATAGTCAGCCAGCAAAGGTGGTGGTACAGATGACACATTGTTCACCTGTGTGGAGCACAGGTAGGACACTGTTGAACATGCCATCACTTTACATTTATAGACAGAGGTGAGCATTTTTATAAACTGTACTGAAGGTATTGAAACTCCATGAAATTCTAAGATAGAAATAAGAAGAACCTACAGAAACGTCAGTGTTCCCACTGGCTTTGTTACTATGGCTCGGTATCCAAGGGTCAGGTTGCTTTTTAGCCAGTCTGTATAGTAAACACACTGTAGCCTTAACGCCCGGCAGAACCAGTTCCGCCACTTTTCCAGTTCCCGCGGACAAACAGAAATGCCAGAGATGGTATCGCAGTTTAATCATCAGTCCAAATGGAAAATAAAAATCACACACGCACGCACAGTAGGCTATAAGCAGAAATAGCTCCCCCCCCCAGTTAGTCTGATAAAATTACATATTTTTATGAAAGAAAACTACCACAAGTCAATTAATAGCTCCATCTACAACTTCTGAACAGGACAGACACCAATAGTTTGTTGACTATACAGTCAGTATAAGGCCCCAAACATTTGACAACTGGATATCCTTTATTGGATTACATTATTAAAAAAAAAAAAAAAAAACAGTAGTTCCAGTTCCAAGTCACAAATTGCCTTTAGTTTGTTTTCATCAGTTCAGGAACAGAAGCAGCCATGAAACTACCAAAGGCCACACCCAGAAACTGAATCTGAAACCTCCCTTCCCCCATCCAGAGATCATGAGCAGTTTCTTTAAAACACAGAGGTATGGTCAGCTATGTCAGATTCCTGCTCTCCTTCATCACACCAACTCACATTCTTTCAAGCAGCACTGAGTATACCACCCAAGAGCCAAAGTTTTTTTTCCCCCCCCCTTTCTTTTATCATTTTATTTTTTTTTTTAAACTTTGATTATTCCCATCCCACAAAAAAAAAAACTCACAAAAAGCTTCAGGATTTTGCACTATACTTCTCCACACCAAATTACCAAAGGGACACGTTTACTGTAAGCAAAATCTGGATTACATTTGCTTCTCTCATTTATAAAAAAAAATAAATAAATCAACACTGAAATGTCACAAAAGCACGCCCCTCAACACTCACCCATTCTTCCACATCCTGTGGAGCATCCTCCTCACCCACAACCTTAACTTTGTCCCAGAGGATCTGCTCCTTCCCATACCGCCCGATGGCCAGACGGGTCTTCACAGCAAACACGAGGATGACAATGAGTCCGATGGTCACCAGGAATCCAAGAACAATAGCGATGGCCTGGACAGAAGGGGATCAGATATCAACCAAAAACATACCCTCTGTTGAAGACTCTCAACCGCATAGCATAATCATTCAAAAACTGGAGTAACAGACCTCAATGTAAAGAACTGGCATTTTCATAAGGCTAATTGAAACCACCTAGAAGACATTATAGCTAACGAGAGCAGAATGCATAAATATCAAAATTATAATACTAATCAATCTAATTTCCACATTGTTTAATATATACACCAATACTCAGGCTCTATCATACACATTTTTAAAATCCTAAATCCCAAGAGAATGCTACGTCCCAGCAAAATTATGCTGAATGGGACATTCAACATTAAAACATATCACATTAATCATCTTGTATCAAGGGGGGAGGGGGAGAAATTGTTACAATTCGATTAGAATGGACAAAAAAAAAAGCGATGGTGACCTCACCTCCTGAGGTTCCACCACACAGTAGTGGTACAGATACTGGTTGACAAACATATCACTTGGTTGGGGAACCTGGTACTGGGCACACAAGCCCATAATCTGGCTGGAATAGACAGATCCAGAGGACTGGGCCATGGGGTTTACAGCTACCAAGTACACTATGGTAGCTATGAACATGAAGAAAGCCAGGATGGCACAGCCGATGATGAAGATCAGGTAGAACTTCCGCGTCCGGGATGCATTTTGCCGGGACACCACCAGGATGAAGATCACAAGAACAGCAATGAAAACGATGGCCGCCATGGCGATCATGAAGCCCTTCCCCTTCCTGGGGTCAACGTAGTTGCCTCCAAGGTTCCCATAGCCGTAGGCATTTCCAGCTCCATAGCCCGCACCTCCAAAGCTATTGTAGCCACTTCCGTAGCTACCGCCATAAGAGGTTCCTCCATAGCCTCCATAGCCTCCACCGTAACCTCCAAGGCCCCCGAAACCCATCAGGCCCATGTTGCTGTCCCATGCCAGTGTGGAAGCCACACAGGCAAAGATGGCGACACACATGATGATAATGGCAACTGAGACTGCTTTGATAATACCAGGTGGGGAAGTCCAGCGATAGTAGTGCTGAAACTCGTCGTCAGGATAATAGGAATAGGCTGTTTGGGGTGGCCCTGCGTCATACAGATCTGGGGGTCCATGGCTGAGGGAGGGGGGAGAAATTAGCTCCTTAAGTACTTAAAGCATCAGAAAGATGAAGTGAAATACAGCACGACATAGAATTCAAATGACAAAATGATTTAAAATGAAAACTCAAGGCCCAGAAGGTAGGAAACAGACAAAGACACGTCAGAAACAAAACTTACTAAGCCTCATCATCATTATAAGGAGGGGGGCTCCCGTTTGGCTTCGAAGACATTGGTTAATCAACAAAATCCTCACTGCTGAGAGATGAAAACTGCCAGTAACCTAAAACAAAAAGAAAACATTCACATAAAGATCAGATAGCACTAGGGCTGTAAAGGCACACCTCAACCCCACCAATGTTCAAACCAAAAGTTGCAGCCTTGCGTATTCCTCAGGTACCGTTCAGTGCATCATTTTCGGTTCGATGCGCACAGTAAAACGAATGAGTAAAATTATCGACACGGGCGGAAACTAAATTCACAAACAGATGTTCAACATGGAAAACATCACGCAACCTGCAGCTGGGGGCTGGTTACGTCTAATGCTGGTTGGAGCCAGTCAGAATCGGCGGCTTTACAGTACACAGATTACCCAGTAAATAACACCAACATGGGAGAGAAAAGCTGATAAGGCCGAGACTGGCGGCTGTCACACCCAGGTCGCATATTTTGCTGGAAACGCATCCCTGTATGTGACATAATGCGAGTGTGTGTGAGCGGAGCAGGCAGAAACCGCCCCTGCAGGTTGGTCTCCCCATGGTATGTGAACGCGCCTTTGCCAGGGAATTCAGCCGTCAACATCTATTACTACAGATATGCGACCATACTCGGTAGCAAAGGCTGTAGGAAGGACTTGGTTAATTATAATTGCACTTATATTTTATAAACTTATTTTACAATGGGCACAGAAGCGCTTGTTTTGTTATTCAGACACGTCGGACCGCGTTTGCAGTTTGCAGGCTCGCCAACTTTGGTCAGCTGGCTGGAGTGCGGTTTTTAATTCGACACTAGTCTGCACACACATGCATACGCATCTATATGCATGTAACAGTTTTATTACCTTGGAAATATTCCGTAGGTTTTGCAGACTATCCCTAGCGCTTTCTATGTAGCCAATTTTAGGTTCATAATCGAACGATTTCTCGCGTGAGAGTCTGAAAGTGTCACGCCCGATGCGTGAGTTTACAACTGTTTTATTAGTAATTTCAAATTTTCTTTCCCTGCTGCACCGAACCGTGAATGTTGTTACGCCCATAGAAAGCACCGATTTTAAATTAACCACCCTCATCATATATTGCATTATGTTAAAAAATATCAAGTAATGCAGGTAATATTTTGAATATTATTTAACTCTAAAAGCCCGTAGGCCTATATGCAAATACTCAGGGGTGTGCTCGATGTGTGCTGACCGATCTGGCCTTTTCAAATCAATAATACAACGGCCAGAATGGATCATTAGATTTATTAAAGTATTTTTTAATAAAGTAAAAATCAGTCATAATCTTAATTAAGGAAGTTCGAATACAAATTTTGTAGCCTACGACTAAGCTAGCTGTTTTTTTTAGATGAATACGAAGGGCAAATGTAATACAGATCAAATATATTAACATTGTATGCAATCTTTTAAAAAAAAATCAAAAACATAACGTACAACTGCAGCGCCATGTAAAACACACACTTTAAATAAATTAAATAAATGTAATGCCCAATATGTTATTGACAATGAAACACTGATTAACTGGGTAATGAGAAACCGCAGCAGTAATTAATAAGTGCGTCGATCGCCCTTTTAGGAGTAACAGGTGAATCACCGGAATGACTTTAAAGCGACTACTGCTTTACTCGATTGCCCAGGTTAATAGTAGCCGCGTCCAAGTTAAACACTGGTAAAAAGAACAAAAACCACTAGTCTTCCCACTAACTAAAAAACACGGGATATTAAAATGCGACGAAAGGTTTTTAGTCGCTTTTAAAGTAGGCGACTTTGAGGTGCAGTTCGGGCCCCCGCAAAAATGGTCTGACACAAAGAGACGGGACATCGGCAATACGGCGACCTCCGGAAGGTCTGTACCGAAAAAAAACAGCGATGATGATGATGATAATAATAATGAAGGGCAGAAGGACAAACGTACCTGTGTTACCGCGGGTCCGCGAAACGAGGCGCAGCAGGATCGGGCGCAAACCTCCGGCTTGTAAGCTATATCACACCCTGCCGATGACGAGCACCGCTCCACTGCGATCCGCCCTTGATCACTCGCTCCGCCCGGCGTTAAAAAACAACCTTTAGGCTTTTGTGCAGGTGGATGTCATCCCGATTAGCATAACCAACAAATACCGAAGTCTCATGATCCTCCGGAGCAGCTCCGCATTCATGGTGAACATATGAGCCAAAGGAACCACATTCTAAGGACTGATGCTCACGTCCTTTAGCTTAACGATCATTTAAATCTAATCAGTTACAATTTTTAAGTTTGAAGTGTTATTTTATTTTTTTGGCCATTCCCAGTAAGCCACAGGTGCCTGCAGGGAAGAAGGGAGAGAGAAGGCGCTTCATACCTGCGTAGATTAAGCTACTGAATTTATAACCACAAATAATCCTGCGTCAAACCCCAGAAGATGTGTTGTAATGTTGAGGAGACCTTTCTTGAAAAAAATATCCAGTAGTATGAACAGGAGACATTGCTATCAAGTGTCTACAAAAAACATCTTGAACGAATGGCCTTATCATATTGGTTCCAAGTACGACTGGTCTAAATGAGTGAGTGCTGAAGCATTTGAATGCAAGTCCATATTTTTAACCTACGCAAAACAGTCAGTCAAATGAGCATATTCAGAACAGGGATTAAGTACATCATATTAAGTTGTTTTGCGTACATTGCTAAGGGAATCTGAGCGTTTTATAATCAGCGTTTATAGCGCGTTCTCAGAAAGCCGCGTATGCACAGCCACGGCACTGAACTAGTGTATCATATTGCGCGTTCCGCAAGATAAATGCTAAGAGGACATGTGAAGAGAGGGCTAGTGCGACAGGCAGGCTATGACAGCAACAAGGCCCAGAGAAAGAAGCTGCCCCTGAAGGCACACCTGTGACTGCCTCGAAATTGAAACTGCCACCAAGTCCATCAATGGAATGACAAATGCTGAGTCATGTTTCATAAACCTCATGTCTCATGCAGTTGTGTTTTTTCCATCAGTGATTAGTGGAGGATGACACCTGTGTAGACATACACTTTTATTCACAACAATCTGACTGGGTCCTTTGTTTATTAAAGACAGTTTCTACAACACTTTGGTAAAGCTGAATCTGATTACAATATAAAATGGCTATAATAATCATCTTTGTGACCCTTTAGTGTATTTGTCATTGGAAAAACAAAATATTCCTAACAAATTACACAAATTCACATTTCACAGTAAAAATATTGTACAAGAGATAGACAAATATCTAAAATAATCATTTCTCCATTTTAACTTGTCATACACCAAGAATAACTACATTCAAGAAAGTGTACTGTGATTTTCACAAATATTTATACAATGTTTACATTTGCGGATATGGTTCGTAGAAAAACGTCTGCTACGCCTATATAAACCACATCTTGAGCAACATATCACAACTGTGGGAAAAAATATATTGAAAACAGCAACTGCAAGGCAAGAAGAGCTGGAATGTTATACAGAAGTAACGCCTTTGTAACATTTACTAAAAGCATTTAAAAAAAATACAAAACACAGAAATTACAAATTGATATAAATAATGTTCCCGTTATTCAGCCTGTTGTGCCGGCCTGTGCATTGCCTTCATGAAATTCCACTTTTGAAGGCAAATTAAGAAATCACTCAGTGTGAAGTCACAATGGATATCTACCAATAAGTTAATCTCAAAATGAACCGCCATTAACTCCATACTGGCAAGTCAATAAACAGAAGGGACTTTGGCAACTCTTTTTAAAAAAGGAAAATAAAAAAAATAAAACACTGTTCGTCTGAGATTAACCCATAGAGAAAATGACCAAAGAAGGCTTCTCCAAGTAGGCGCAAGCAAAATTGCCAGTCCATGTGCTCAAAAGTCCCTTAGGTTGGAGAATAGATGGATGGATGGATGGATAATAAAATTAAAGCATTAAAATGCTGCTCTCACATGTAGGTCACCTTACTGCATTAACTATCATAGCCATCATTCCATTCCATTACTTTGTTATATTCCTGGATCTTCAGCTTAATGTGAGAGAGTTTATTTTTCAGGTATTCACATCTCTCTTTTTTCTCCAGGAACGTTGGATCCTGTTAAAAAGCAATACAAACATCAGAAGAGCCAATCAGTTTTGTCCACTAAATTATTTGTTCAGGTTATGGAAGTAGCTGTTGCAACAAACAATGAAAATCAGTTCAGGTTATAAAACCTGATCATGGGACCCTTACTCCACAATTGGGTATGAAACCAGACCACGGGACCTATATGCAATCATCTTCCTGGGATCTATATGCATTTTATACACATTATATGCAATAGTTATTTCAGCATTTGTTCAAATGCAAGAACTCGTGGCCATAGGTGGAAATTAGCGGGAGAACATTTTAAACT
>JAODKM010000108.1:26100389-26132578 GCA_026780845.1 Petrocephalus sullivani
GCGCAGAATGACTCGAAATCCCTGAAATGCACCGTTGCCAACTATTTCTTCCCTGAACTTACCTCAATGCTGCATTTCAGGGATTTCGAGTCATTCTGCGCTGCAGATGGGTTAAATGCATTAATATTTTTAATCAGATTAATCACGATGCTAGATTAATCCATGTTAACGCGTCAATTTTGACAGCCCTAGTACTAAGTAAATTTATTTCAAGTTTTTTTTTTTTTAGATATTAAGTCACTATTTCAAAAATGTTTGTCACAGTGACATACACTGGACAAAATTGACTTCCATAATATTCACACACTCACAATACAACAACTACAACAACAACAATAATAATAATAATAATAATAATAATGTAAATAACTGAAAGAGCAGTAGTGGGTCCAACATCCCAAAAACAACCATACTCCTGCAATTTCCACACACTACAGTGCCTAGTTTACAAAGATGTGTGAGAAACAAAACAAAACAAAACAAGCAGTGAAAATGACCTAAAGAGAGGTCTGAGGAGAATGGTCTGACACACTCATGTTTATGGGCTGAGAGCATTTTAATCATAGGAATATGGACGCGTTTGACTGCATACCTCTTTCACATGTA
Organism: Petrocephalus sullivani; assembly: GCA_026780845.1. Classification (NCBI taxonomy): domain Eukaryota; kingdom Metazoa; phylum Chordata; class Actinopteri; order Osteoglossiformes; family Mormyridae; genus Petrocephalus; species Petrocephalus sullivani. Next base: position 26,100,996 of record JAODKM010000108.1, read on the forward strand.
GTAACTCTTCAAACCTGGCATTCTCTTACAGTTGGGCTACACAAACCTCACTTGGCCCTATAAAGTTAGTAGCCTACATGGGAGAAAACAGGTGTGCAGGTTAATTTTTGTCATGTACAAAGTTTGGTCATTTAATTTTAATTCATCAAATTTTGGAAAGAAGGTTTATCCATCATTTTTTATTTTGAGGAAATTCAGCATGAGAATTACACATACACAGAGCTCAAATGCATTTTTAAAAAATCCTTTCAGATACAGAACCTTTTTCACACCCCAGGTAGCAAAAAAAAAAATCATAATTCAGGGTGTGTTAGGAGTGGCCACATTTCTACTAATTGACCTACAGCTACACAGGTCAGCTACAGAAAATGCAAAAAGAGTACTTTTTCAAACAACTTTTGCATAAGTTTAAGTTTTTTTTCAATGCCAATGTTATGTATTTTTTTAATTTTCGTTATGAAAAAAACATTAAAGGACTTGGAGTAACAAGTCTATTTTTTACAATCAAATACACATGAATGTGCACTATGGTATATTTTTTAAATACTGTTCTACACCTCAAAAGGCATGTAGGGGAGGGGTAGTATTTGAGGTTAATTGAGTAGATAAGTCATTTTTGTCTGAAAACGGTATTGTACGGATGAAGAAGAGTCTCTGGAATTACAAAAAAAACAAACACTAAACCTACAGAATAATACAAAAGTACTCTTATAAAAGTTTATAGCTGAACTACATAGCTATAACCCAGTAGTGTAAAAAAAAGTTACATTTCATTAGAAAAACGAGGCAACACTCCGAATTATCTATTGCTGCTATCTGAGGTTTAGAAGATGTATATCTAGAAAGGTAATTAAAAAAACATTGCTGAGCTCTGAAAGGTATATGTAAATCAAATGCCAAATTTAATCAAGAATGGTGGTGTTGAATTAAAATGGAACTGCCCTGTTATTAACCATAAAGAATACAAGGAAGGTGTTTATTTGTGATGGCAATATGGTTTGATTACACAACCATCGACAATGATCAATTTTGTAATTCTATGGTGACTAGTATTAATTATACTTCTACATATAATAATAATAATAAAGTATACTAAGTACAATAACGCAATACTATTTCAAAACATACCTTTTTCCCACCTCCTATAACCCCATCCCATTACCGAAAGCAGCAGCAGGAGCCTGTCCCGGGTAAGTACCTAGGAAGCGGGCGGAGGGGTACAGGCAGCGTGACGGCGAGACGCGGGCGGGCTGCGCGGAGACGCGCCTGCCTGCCTGCCTGCCTGCCCTCACAGAGCGCCGGGACTCCGCAAAACGCCGCTTTTAGACACCGAAAGACCCCAGCAGCGGACTAACTACGCCACGCATGGAATGTGCTTCGGGAGTTACGGAGTTACGGGAACTTTCCCGGCTACTTCCAGGCAGAGTCGCCTCGTACTGCAGCGTTATTCCCACGCCAATAAGAAACTTCCTCCCCCTCTCTCTTTTCCCCGGACAACCCAGAGCACTCGCCCGCAGCCTTTCTGGGGGGAGGGGGAGCAGCAGCAGCAGCGACCCGCACCCTCGCCGTTCCCCCGGCCGCCTCGGCTCGGGGCCCGCCAGCGCTCCGCAGGAAGGCGCTTCCTTACCTCGGGCTGCCACGGGATCCTTTTCCAGCAGCTTCCAGGCGCTGGCTCGGCGGCGGCGAGCACACGACCACGTGACTGGCCCATCCCGGCGGCGTGACGTCATCGCGCACCGATACGGACTCACCTGAGCGGAGAAGCGGGCAGGTGCGCGAGGCGCTGGTGGCGTGACGTGACCGAGAGTATCGACGTGCGCGCCGATGCAGGGCAGGAGGAGCTCTGCGTCTTGGAATCTTACCTGCTTGCCATTAGTCTGTCTATCTAGCATTTAAAGTGGATAATAGAGATACTCTATTCACTTCTGCAAATGAGAGCAAACTTGGGGGGGGGTGTCATAATGCAGGGTTGGCCAGTGTCCAGTACCCTTGAAGCAATTGGGATTAAGATCCTTGCTTAAGGCTCTAATGGCAGTATTGGTCTGTGGGCCACTGAATCACTGACCTTCACAGTTCTAGCTTAATGAGCCACACACCAGCTTCTTAAGGTAGCAACAGCATGCATTTTTTTCAACATCTCAGTTCCACATGACAGTATTATCATATGTGGCTATAAAACAAAATATGTTTTATTAACTTGTATCAAGTTGTAGTATAATGTTAATTCATGTTTTAAAGTGCACCCAAAGTCATTTTTAATTTTAGCCAGGTGAGGTGACTTTGATCTATCAGTCAGTTTGTTGTTTTATTTCTCAATGTAGTCTTTTCTGACTTCTGTACTGTACCAACATCAGAGTAGCTTGTGGTAACGCCTGAATTAACATCATAACTTTATGATACTTAGTCAAACATAGATTAATCTATAAAGTATTATATGTGATACATCTACTGTGCACACGTGTATTGAGAAAATCTTATGAAGCTTGTCAATAAATTCACAAAATGATCCACGGCACTGCTTCATACCTCACAGTAAACCTGTGAAGATGCTGGAATTCTACAATTCTAAAAATGAGGTACAACTTCTTTCCATTGCTTATTCTGGTCAGGGTCACAGGGGAAACGTCGCTTGAAATGTAAATCAAAAATAACTGAATGTTTAGTTTTTCACTTTGGCTTTTAATGTTTGCAGCTCTGCGTTGTCTTCTGAATGACATATCCAAGGTCTCCCTAGTTCTTTGGGGATGACTTCAAGTTTTCTTCTACAGTTAAGCAGTAGAATTCATCAAGGGAGATCAAGAAGGCTAAATACCTTATCTTCAAGCAATGCCACCTTCGGAAAATCTCTGTTGCCCAGTCATAGACCGCCCTAGAGCGCCATCTTCTGATGGGACGGAGACTTAGCAAACCAATTTCACTTGCACGGGTGAAGCTTGCATAGGGTGCCTCATGGGATATAATACCTAAGTAAAGCTGTCTTTCAAAATGAGGAGTTGAGCAATGAGCAAAACACAACTGTACATGTAATACCTGTAAAAGTCAAAAGACACTAAACAAAAGTTTTATACGGTACAGTGTCGAGTTGGCCAGGTAGTATCTACATATACGGCACCCTCCATAATTATTGGCAAATGTGTAAAAAAAATCTGTAAAAAAACTAATTTTGTATTGCAGTAACACAGTCTCACACTGAAAATTCTGAAGAATTTAACCTATTTGAGTACATTTATTCATAGGGAAAAAAAATCCCACATTAAGAAACAATTGTTTATAACAAAATCACCAGTGCCACAATTATTGGCACCCCTAACAAGTCCTATAAAATAAATGTAACTGAAGCATTTTTGTAATTTATTCTTTAATTTTTTAAGTTGGTCAGAGTGTCAAGGAACTTTTACTCAGTAATCCATGACATGCTGTTTCCCTGGGGTATGACATGTGACAGAGGCCCATTTCTTTTAGCCACTCCTGGAAATGGGAAAGACAAGAGAACATGCCATTCAAGTGAGGCAGAGGTGTGTTGATTATCATAAGTCAGGAAATGGCTACAAGAAAATAGCTACTTGCCTAAACTTGCCCATATCTACAGTCTGAGCAATAATTAATACGTTTAAAACAACTGGTACTATGACAAACAAGGCTATATGAGGATCCAAATGAGTGAAGAGGATGGTTAGGGAGGTAAAACAATCTCCACTGTTATGGAAACTACAGTAAGGAGTGGCATCTTGGGGTCACCAAAATAACCATTATAACCAAATAACCAATAACCAACGCTATCTACATGGCAACAGGTTGTTTGGGAGGCATGCCAGAAAAAAAGCCTCCTACAGTTACAAATGTAAACGTGGAGTTTGCTAATGGAACTTTACCTGGAACCATGTGCTTTGGTCAGATGAGACTAAGACTGAGCTTTTTGGCAACAAACTCTAGATGGGTCTGACGTGAAACAAAGGATGAGTTTAAGCACTAATAATCCTATTTTATTTTGTGCTATAGTTAAATTTTGATAATTTGTTATTGTTATTTTATTATCTGGTTTGCACTATTAATACTTTGCCTCTTACCTGTATTTGTCTCTTACATGTACCCCTCTTGTGCACTGAGCATGATCATGACAAAAGAATTTCCCTCGGGATAAATAAAGTTCTTTCTTATCTTATGAATATGCAGAAAAGCACCTCATGCCCACTGTTAAGTATGGTGGAGGATCTGTGATGCTGTGGGCCTGTTTCTCTTCCAGTGGCCCCGGGAACCTTGATAAAGTGCATGGCATCATGAACACTTTGAAATACCAGGATATTTTAAATAAAAATCTGATGGTCTCTATCAGAAAACTGAAAGTGGGTCATCACTGGGTCTTTGGACAGGATAGTGATCCAAAACATATGGCCAAATCAACATAAAAATGGTTCACCAGATACAAAATCAACCTTCTTCCATGGCCATCTCAGTCCCCAGACCTAAATGCTATGGAAAACCATGGAATTCATTTTAACTCTTTTTACATATCTTTACCAGTGGTGCCATGAATAATTGTGGAGGGCGCTGTAAGGCAACAAAAACAGTCCATATTGCACTGAGTAATCCTGCAAGAGTACAGCAAAATGTACACCAAAAATGGTACCAAAGCAGAATTTCAAAACACGTACGTCAAATGGCATGCGTCACGTTAGTCCAAACCCAAAACAGTTTGTCATCGACATATTATACGGCAACCATTAATAATAATAATTACTACAAATGCCATGGATATAACAAAACGACAGATGATGACAGGAAAGCATGTGTGTACGTTTTACGGATCTTATGTGCGTCCGTGCTGTATACTTGATGTATACATACTCAGAAATAAAACTCAGAACTGCCCTCACAATCGAAATGTGGAGTTTGTTCAGCAGGAGCACGAACAAATTTGTGATAAGAGGTCGAAAGGAAATAGACGTGCCATGCATCTTCTGGAAGAGGCAGCTATTTTTTAAACTGGCGACAGATACACTGAGAACTTCTGCGAAGAAACCTTTTCTCAAGTGCAACGTCGATCAGGGACATCACGTGTTGTGTGGACGCATGCGTCTTGGGCGCCGTCAAATGTTAAGCAGTATGAGCATGCGCGAAAACGGTGCCCCACATGATCACGAACGACGATGTTCGTTGGCCCTACAGAACGCGTCATCAAAGTGCGCCAGATGTCACGAAGGCCTTATATTTAAAGGGGTATATTGACTGTTTATACTCACGGTTATTTAGAATAAAAGGAACCGATAATTAATAATTAAAACAGCGTAATATGGCAGACGTCGTTTTGGGTGTCACTAAGGCAAGTTTATTTTTTACTAAAACTTTCTGTGACCGGGAAGCGACTACTTAGTTTACTTGGAAACTATTTTGTCAGTCCAGTTGCACTAAAACGTTTGTAAACTAGCAACAAGCAAGCAACTTTGTTCAATTAGTTGCTGTTGACATTTTAAAATATTAACGGATAAAATAAACCAATGGCTGATACATATTTTGTGCATTATCGGTTGTACACTAGCATATTTTTAATCAAATTGTACGTTTCTTCTGGAAATTATTGTCCTTTCTTACACGAATAAACGTCGTTGTTATTTTAGCTGCCTGTTACATCACCAGTTAAATGAATGCCACCACTAAGACGCCACAGCTGATAATGTCAAAACTTTCTATCGAAAGGAAGTCGTCAACAAGTAAGGTAAGCAACATTCTTTCATATTCATAAGTCTTTATACAGCCTCTGTTTGTCAACTCTACGTAGCGTCTTATTTGCAATTTCTTGGCAAAACTCATGACATCTAATTTATTCATATTATTTATTAATCTCATGACATCCTTTTTAGGCTCATACTTATAGGTAGTGCTCTTATTTAAACATTCCCTCAGAGTACACAACATGTCCATTCGCTTATGTCACAATCTCAGCGTGTTGCATCGTGTATCCTAGGGGAACAGTTGGGTGGAGCCAGACTTTGGAGATTTGTATGGCGGCTCTGAACGGAACCTGCTCTCTATGAGAAGGGCGACAAATGTCAGAGAGTGCAGAAAAAAGGCACCGTCATCCAGCAAACAACCTTTGAAAAGAAAAGGGTCTTCCCAATCGCAAGAGCATGAGAATGTTCTTAGGAAAGACCAGCAATGCCAGGATGAACCTTGGGTGGACAAGCACTGCCCCCATACACAGGTACTGTGTCCTTACGTGAAGAAATGTTATACCCTTTTTGCCAGTTTGTTACCTGTGGTTAACAGTAGTAATTTTGCTTTGTCAGGTGCTGCAATCTGAACCTATGAATTTTTTTTTCATGCCAAGCCGATTTTATATGTCCTTGATCACCACTCGTTTTTATAATTGTGTTTTGAATATAATATCATTTTGCATATGTCATGAAGGCTGACCTTGCTGTTCATCCGAAGAAGACCAAGGAGGTTGAGAACTGGCTGAAATCACACATTGATGTCGGCGGCCAAAAGATAGTATGTGTGTCTGTGTGAAGAGGGGTGGTGTGTGGATCTTGGGGTTAGAACTGTGAGCCCAAGATCAGAACAGTGGCAGTTGTAGATTGTATGGCGCCCTGGGCAAACCCTCCCTTCAGGCCACCCCCCCCCAAAAGGAAACGACTAACTGTCACTTTTATTAAGACATTTGGAACGATACAAATAATGAGAATTTATAACCATATAAATATAAAAATATATACCAAAATAAACAAAAAACAAATGTAGTAAAAATCACCTCAATAAAAATACATCTAATATACTAGCATATTTTATTAGATGCATAACTTTATACTCATAAAGAGATGAAATGGCTGCATACATTTTATCTTTTGTGTGTTTCTCCTCATCTCATAATCTTCCCTAGTTTTTCTGAACTGCCCACCTGACGGTTTAGACCTTTATTCATTTGTGTTAATTTGGCACTCAAGCATCAGTACATAACCCATCCCCTATCACAACTAAACCAAAATCACCTTGGCGGTGTGCAGGCAGGCTTTATATTATTTGTAACGGTCTCACACAAACCAGGATTAAAAATGCAACACTGCCTAGGAAACTATGTATTCAACATATTTTTAATTAATTGAGATTTAGTTAGTAGTCGTTTGCAGTGTCTGATTTCACTAATTGTAGTAGTAATGTACAAAGTTTGAGGAGTGCTATTTGATCGATTCACATGCTCCCCCCTACTCTGGGCTTCCAGTGGGGCAGCCTGAAGTCAGCCCATCCCTGCCCCCCTCAGCCACAATTGTTCCAGGGACTGTCTGACCCTGTATATGCTATTTAAATAAAAGTAAATTTATGAAATCTTATGCTGTGTATGTAGTATAAAAAGTATATGACATCCTATTTATTTCTCCACAGGGAGGTGCTATACTATTGCTAACTGGTCCTCCTGGATGCGGGAAGACTGCCACCATTCAGGTTTTAACCAGAGAGCTAGGCTGTCAGATTCAGGAGTGGTCCAACCCCTCCACTTTCTCTGAGTTCAAGACGGAGGAGTCTTTTAGACAGGCATTTGACCCTGGTGAGCCACTTCTATATAATTTTAAAGAGTTACAATGCATGTGTAATAACGGCCCTGTATTAACTTGGGTGTGATGTGCAGCCTGAAACATTATGGCTGGCATTCTCTGGTTTATGTAAATAGACATGTGACGTGGTGATTTGACAATGAATTTTATACCCCAGGTTTTGTGCACAGTATACAACTGGTTAAGGAGTTCAGGATTTCAGTTTGCACAGCTGTTGTTAACTGCAGAATCAGTCCTGTAGATTTTCTTTGATTTTTTTGGTTTTGAGCAATTTTGCTTTGACTACTAAGCTGGCCGGTCATAACTATAAACTTGCTTTTCTTCGACAGAGTCAAGGTTCAACAGCTTCTCAGGGGGGTCTCAGACAGTGCTGTTCCAGGAGTTTTTACTCAGAGCCAATAAGTACAGCCCTCTGCAAATGCTGGGAGATGGCCGGACAGGCAACAAGAAGCTCATCCTAATTGAGGTAAACCTACCTTATTCTTGCTTTCTAAACATGAACATGCTCGTCGTAACATCTTGTATAATTGTAATGGGGTTGGAGGATGTTAAAATTAATATATGACCTATACCTTGGGTTTAGTTTAAGGATTCAAACAATGTGAATGAATTATTGGTAAAAAGTGCAAACTTCTCTGATTGACAGGAATTCCCAAATCAGTTTTATAGACAGCCAGAATGCCTTCATGGTATTTTGAGGTAAGATTTAAAAAAGAATTCTCTGTATAATGAAACTATAGTTTATGAACTCTAAAAAGACAGAGCCCAGCCTAAAGTTCATTTCTGTGTCTTTCTTCACCTAGGAGGTTTGTCAAGACTGGCAGGTGTCCTCTGTTGTTCATTGTGTCAGACAGTCTCAGTGGAGATAGTGGCTCCCGCCAGCTTTTCCCCAAGGAGCTTCAGGAGGAGCTTGGAATCTGCAATATAAGGTACGTATTCGTGTCATCGAATCCCATTTACATATTTTTTGCCACTACATTTTTAAATTTGCACAAAATGGAAATGTACTTATGAATAAAAAGCTTTGCAGCAATTTTCAGAAGGGTCATACCATTCGGTAAATCCATCGTACAGATAGACTTTGGATATTTACGTGTACAAAGAGGTAGAAATTTGGTTTCGTTATTGACGCTACACTATCACTGTGCAAGTTATTTTGGTCATCCTTGAATATTCTTCTTTGCTGCTTTTAAAGCTTCAATCCTGTGGCACCCACCAGCATGATGAAAGTGCTAAATAGGATTGTGGCCCAGGAAGCAAGCAGGGTAAGATGTCTGGTCTTGTCGACTGGGAAGACTAGCTGCAGGTGGCAATGCTTTTAATTCTGTGTTCTGTTGATACAAGGCCACTTGATTTAATGGTATAATTTAGTGGTTTCTTATTTCCAAAAGGTCTCAAATGCGGATCATCTCTGTGGAAAGATATGTTCAGGCTATACATGGAATTTAATGTTTTGTGCATTGTGTGTTAAATGTATATGGCTTAACTTTTTGGATATACTGCATCAAGAGAAATTATTCAGGTGGAATGTTGTAGAGTCTATAAGTATTTAGGCAATGACACATTTATTTTGGCTCTGTACACCACCAAAATGGATTTGAAATTAAACTTGATATTTGAAGTTCAGACTCTCAGCTTTAATGTAAGACCAGCTGAATGACCTATTTGTATGCATACCCCCCCCCCCCCAAAAAAAAAAAGTACTGGAAAATTGGCTGCTTAGTTACTCCCTGGCCAGATGTGTATGTTGTTGCATCATGTATTGATGCACAGGCCAGGTCAGAGATCTCGATGACCGGCCCTTGTGTATATGGCTGTGTTTTGAATTTCCTTTATTCTTTCAGAGTGGAGGCAGGATCACGGTGTCTGACAAAGAGACTCTGGAGCTGCTGTGTACTGGAAGCTCAGGGGACATTCGCGGGGCCATCAACAACCTGCAGTTCCTCTCCCTTACAGGTGAGGGCGCTCTGTGATCATGTTCATTTGGATTTTGTCTTAGGAGAATCACAAACTTACTGTAACCTGTATATGTATTCAGTGTATTGTTTGTTGTGTAATGATAAGCAGCTGTATAAAGAATCTTTTTTACAAGTAGATGGATTCAGATGACCCCACCGTAACTTGAAAGTCAAGAAGGGCTTTAGAACACCAAAAACACAGGAAAAAAAAATATGCGTTCTAACTAGAGAGAGAACTAGACAACTGAACTCTGTCAATTGCTGGCAAGAGTGAGGCATCTCACCAGGCGGGAGATGTGTACATCCCGGCAGTATCCCACGTATCGCACCGCATACGCTGCTACGTTTACCTGCCGCACAAAACTTAAGATATTTTTAAAATGTCATCGTAAGATCAAAAAATCGTAAGTCGAACCATCGTAACTCGGGGAACATCTGTACTGTGCTTGAGCACAATGGGTAATTTCATCAGTCTTCTGAAGTGTTTTTAAAACTTACGGCCTTTCATAGAATACTGGTACACCTCTGTGTAACAATACATTGTCATGACTTGTCAAATATAACAATTTTTCATCACATAATGCAGTGTTATTACATTGTGTTGTTACACATTACATAATGTGTCAACACTGTGATATGAAGTGCAATAACTTGACACAATGCAACATTTATAGCCTATAATTTTTATATTACAACATTAACTTATTAGTATCATCATCATTATTATTACATTATCCAAAAAATTATTTTTGATTGATCAAATCCATTTTGGGTGAGTAATGTGTCTGTCAAAACGGCGTGCAAAAGTTCAAATAAAGAATGAGTGGGACGGATCACTTGTTAGTTAATGAATGAAGTTAAAAACTACTTTAGTTACAAATGCCTTGTTACACTCTACCTCACTTTCTGTCTGTGCAGATACGAATACAATATTTAAATTGTCAGAATCAGTATATATATATATATAGTCATAGTTAAGACCAAACTGAAATCCTGATGTTTGACATTTCAACTTGTATACCTTTAACTGGATTACCTTTAACTTTAGATATTTACTCATTATTTAGCTGATCCATTTCACACCCGTTCCTCTTCAGATTGCTGGTCTTTCCCTTTTGGCAAAGAGATGAATGTAAGTTTGGGTTTCTGTTTTCCTTAGACTGCTCAGCACAAACCAGCTTTTGGGCACCAGTGAAAAACAAGCCGGTGTCTGCGTCATCCAGTCGAAGCGTCTCCAAAGGAAGGAGCAGCAGTAAATCCACAAAGCGCTCCGACCAGCAGGATACCCAATCTCAGGCCATTGGGGGCAAAGATGCTTCTCTCTTCCTGTTTAGAGCCCTGGGGAAGATACTTTACTGCAAAAGTTAGTTGAGCATTTTAGCAGTTTGTCTCTCAACCTATTTTCTGTTTATCTGATCGTAAAACACTCCCTTCTGTTCCCATGTGATGTGATATGTCAATGGTCCACAGGAGAGAGCAGCAGCGACCTAGAGCTGCCCAAGCTACCTGGCCACCTATCAGAGCACCGAAGAGACAAGTTGCTAGTGGACCCTGAGGTAGTGTGTGGGATGGCAGCACCATGCTTGTGTAAAGATGGTCATACGAAGGCTTCTGATTAAAATAATCTCTTGTCTCTCCTGTTCCCATCAGCTGGTAGTGGAAAAGTCACACATGTCAGCTGAGCTCTTCAACCTCTACCTGCATCAGAACTACGTTCACTTCTTTGCCGACATGGAAGATGTGGCCCGGGCCAGCGATTATTTGTCCGATGCAGATTTTCTCACTACTGACTGGACTGTAAGCTATACTCCAAAGTATCATAATAGGCTTGTGATCTCTGACCCTTTAATCTAAATCTAGATGTACACCGATCAGTCAAAACATTATGACCCCTCCCATGTAATGCAAATAACGTTGACTGTCATGTAAAAATGGCACGTCAAGCTCTGGGATATATTAGACGGTAAGCTAACATTTGGCACTCGTAATCGACCTGTTGCACGCGGAAGAAATGGGCAGGAGTAAAGACACAAGTGACTCTGATAAGGGCCAAATCGTTATCGCCACTGGGTTAGAGCTTCTCTGGAACTGCAAGGCTCAGCTGTGGTGAGCACCTACTGAGAGTGGTCCAAGGAGGGGAAGACGCCAAGATCCAACTAACAGATGGGTTACTGTCGTGCAAAGGGTAGATCCTTTTAATGATCTTACATTGATGTGTCGCCCAACACTACTTCTATGACTACTGAAACCTCACAAGGTGGACCTGAGATGCTTGAATGCCGAAGTACTAATGCTATAATCAATTGTTAAAATAGTCTTGCATCTTCTTTAGATATCCATTTGTAAAAGTGCTGGAAAGCCATTCCCTCGTGGTCTCTTTGTAACCCTTTCCTTTCCTCCTGGCACCTGCATTACAAATATAAAGGTAGTGGCTCAGGTGGATTTCGCAGGCATTTTTACGATACGATGCTACTGCCACTGCTACCAGTAGTGTAAGGATCTCCCTCAGCTGCGGTGTCTGTCTGGGTTTTTAGTGCCGGCTTCCTCATTCCCGTGTTCTCTCCTTCCCCCAGTCACGGTCCACCATGAGGGAGTACAGCTCTTCCGTAGCCACCAGGGGGCTGATGCACGCCAATGTAGCTCGGGCCTCAGGAGACACTCAGGCTGTCACTGGCTTCAGGCCCTTGCACAAGCCCCATTGGTTACTTGTGAGCAAAAAGGTAAAAGGCAGGCCTGATAATGGGTACCCGATTCAGTATTTCACTACTCAGATGTACAGTGTATGTTTGTGTATGTGATGACAAAAATTATATATACATCACCCAATTCGTTAACTTTCTGAGTTTCCCCTTTTTCCCTTCTTTCTAGTATAAAGAAAATTGCCAGGCTGCCAAATGTCTCTTTATCAGCTTTTGCCTGACGCCCCTGAGCCTTCAGACGGAGATGCTGCCCTATCTTGCCCAGCTCAGCAACCCCATGAGGAATCAAGGCAAGACCCTTACTACACTGTCTTAGTGAGACTATGGAAACCACACAATGGGTTAATTTCTCCCAGCCACATAAGTCATGGTGAGATACCTACTAGTGGTGTTAAAATTGAGACACTTCATATAAGCTCACCAACCCTAGGAGGATCTAAGGTAACATTCTGAAACATAAAAATGTGAGAATGATAGCTTTGGGGTTTGTTTACATAAACTGTTCTTCAGTAACAATGATGTCACTTCATCTTAAAGTCATATAACCAAAAAGACGCTGTTATATTTGGTGGAAATGTGAAACGAACATAGTTTGCACCAAAAGCACCTAACTTACTTCCTTTCTGCTTCCTCTCTGATCTGGATGTTCAGGAAGTGTCAGGCATTCAGAAACAGACAATGAAGTGCTTGTTGGCTTCTTGCATCTGGCTGTTGCATTTACAAAACTCTTCATTCCTCTTTGAGTAGCTCAGATAGCTTTCATCCAAGATGTTGGCCGAATGCCACTCAAGAGGTACCATTCAAGGTGAGTGGAAGTAACCTGTAAACAACAAAATGATACTACAACTTAAAGTGACACAAAGTCCTGTTTAAATGACTGCTCACTGCAAGATTAGCATTTTTATCATAATGGGAACATTACTAGAGCAGAACTTTTTTTTTTCCTTCTTGTGAATATATTTAGATTTGACTGTGTATGTTTACTTTAGTTTTTTTATCAAATGTACCTCATTTGCTATACCTGTTAATGAGAACACACATTAGTTATTCAGACTGGAAAAATCTGGTCTGTAATTGAATCTGTCCTAACTGAGGCTGGACACTGACGCCAGATTGTGCCCCCATGGGTTACTGTAGGCTGAAATTTGAAGCTCTTACTGACAAAGAACCAGGCCTGCTAGACCTGGACAGCGACGAAGAGGATGCCGCCTTTCCTGCTATTGTTACCGATCTGAGATTGGCGGAACCGCTGACAGCAGCGATGGACTCCCCTGGAATGCTCCTGGGGAGCCAAGGCGCATCGACGGACCTGCCTTCCAGCCAGCCCCAGCCGACTGCCGCCCAGGCCATATTAGAGGAGGAGGAGTTTGTCATTGAGGAGTATGACAGTGACTGATAAGCCCTACTGCGAGCACAAAGCCATGTGTCCAGCTGTGAATTGCTTAGACGTGTTGTTTTGATTGGCACTATTTTTGGGTTTACTATTTATGTTTCTCCTAATGCCATTTTGAAAGATTAAAGCCCATGTTGTTTGCTTTATAACAAGGATCTATGAAGTTAAATATAATTACATTTTATGTAAAGTGGCTGCAGTGATGCATTATTTTTATGCTTATTCCATACAATTGCCTTCTGAATTACTTACTTTGTGTGTTTTGGTACTCAAGCTGATGTATAGGAGGCGGGAGTCAGACACCATATTTCAAACAGTGCTAGTCAATTACTAGAGTGCTGCCCAGCATAAGTGCTGCACTGTACTGATTTTGCAGAAATTAGGCCATTGGTATGATGCCAACCATAAAAAAAACTGAGTTGGTGAACTCCAGTTCCTTCCTCAATTTCTGTGCTACTGACCGAAGCATGTAAAATTTGGATAAGAACATTTTCAATTGTACTTCGTGCCTTGATTACCACCAAATCTGTTTCTAAGGCCCGTTGAAAAGTATTTACCTTTAAGTATTTCTTCTAGGAAATGTACGAACCCCCCCAATTTAAATTCCATGGCGTCCCTGCCAAACTAAGCTCGCTCATTGCCTGCAGTGACCCCCAGTGGTCCCAGCGCAGATCGCTCCTCGTCTGCGGCTCCAGCAAGGGGATGGTTTCAGTCTAGTATGTTTGTATCTTACGGTCTTACTTTCTTGAACACTTAATTATTTCACATGTCTTCTGCAATTTCACGGTTCCTGTAGCCCAGCAAGTAGAGCACCGTATTTACAACGCAAAAGTTGTTTGTTCAAATGCCAGGGAGCGCACACATTGTAATTCCTGCCTGCCCCGTAAGTCCTTTCGGATACAAGCAGCGAACAAATGTATTCACAAAAGATACAATAGTAGCGCCTACTGAACTAAGATTAAATTGCCGAAGCTCCTCTGGGAAACTGCGTGGTCTTAATTATCACAAAGTGAATAATCAAGTTTGCAGCTTTAACTTAATTGGGGGCAAGATAGTACCTGAAATCGTGCTAAATATTTGCTTGGGGTTTAACCAGTACTTCGGAGACCTCTTCTCCAGCCGCCACTGATCAGCAGGCACAGACCACGCTTATCCGAAACCCAGATGACTGCTATCCGAATGTCAACACGCGGAAAGCTGCAGTCGGAATCCTCCTTAGCGGCGTCATGTCCGCTCGCTTTGCCAAGGCCAGCCATCGGAATGTGCACTGGGTTTATTTCAAATTCCCAAGCATTATTATTAAAAAGGGCACTCATGCGCACATTAAACTTATTATGCGTCGGGGGGCATTTCTGATATAAATACTTAAATACCACAAACGCACATGCCGATGTTTTTGAGAGTGACTATCTGCTTTTGGATATTTTGGGAAGTGAATGCGGAATCGGGGCCGCTGCCGCTTTAAGGAGCCGACGGCGGATCCAAGATGGCGGCGTCTCTGTGAGCCGCACCGTCGGGCTTCCTGCGATTACAAAATATATATTTATATAACTGGCTGGGAAGCGGAGAAGCTGCGCAAACAGAACCCGGAGTATGAATTCGAGGGGATGAAGGCGGATTCCGGTACATATGTCCTACACTTCGCGTTTCATTCTGGCAGGAAGTATGCCGTGATCCCGGTCGCCAAGTCTAAGCTAGGTGCAGCTTTTTTTTTAACGACAGGGAATTTTTTAAATGTCCCCCTTTTTCTGCCCGTTTTCACTCCCCCGCGGGACAGACGGTCCGTTTCCCGCGTGTCGGGCTAGCTGGGGGTGCTTATTCGCGCTGCCTTGGGGTGCACGGCACGGCGTAGCCTCTCTCTGCCCCCGCTGTCCAGCCGCCGGCCTTTCTTAGGAGCGCCCAGATGTTCCGGGCTGTAGCCTGACAAGTTCTGCGCCATGTATCCATCAGGTGTTGGTCGTGTTTATCCCGTTTGTGCCCCATGTTTGTACACATGGCTGATTTATCGACGCCGCTTGTTTAATGGTGCGTGTTTTAGGCAAAGGGCGCATTACGGGCGCAGTAAGTGCGGGCTGATGCTCCGGTAGCTCTGGATACGGCAGCTAGCTAAATTAGTTGGGGTCAGCATGAAAAGTCCCTACGGGGTATTTCCCTACGGAATAAAATAACATTAAAAGGTAATATAAATAGCCCCAGTGCTTTTAAAACGGAATTGGCTCATCGCTCCTATTTTCTGATTAAACTGATTTAATATGATTGATAAACCTAAATAAAAGTTGTAGTCTGTATTTTTATGTATGTTATTTATTAGTTTATTGCTTTGTGTTTATTTTGGATGCCTTCCCCCAATTCATTATGTCACTTTCATTTCGAAGCAGTAGTGCATTCTTTCCTCCTTTTCTAAACTAGGGCAGGTGGAGTATAGATGTAATCAAACGTGTTTTGCTTGTTTAATAATCGTACATTGATTGTACTTTACGTATGCAGCTAAAGTTATATTGATTTTTTCGATACACGATTGATTGAAACCGCAGTATAGAATTGGGTAAACTTCAGTTATTATGATATATTTACCAGGAAGCCCTTTGACGCAAATTGCTTGATATCCTTTGCTGTGGCCAGAGTGGTATTAGGCACCCTCTTTGCCTTGTATGATTGAGAGTAAGCTGTTTTCGGGGGCCTTTCTGTGACACAGCACTCAGTCTCATATTGCTGTACAACACATGTCAGTTCTCTTTTTGAACAGCCAGACTCACTGCTTGTTAATTAGGTGAGGTCTGCCAGGCACAACTACATCTGGACCTCAAGTTCCTGATTACCAAGCTGAGCTGTATTTACTATACTTAACAATGTGATCGCCACCAGCCACAGACGACAGCCATGTCTAAATAAAGACAAACTGTTTGAGCAGAGGGCTGAGATAAAGTTCTTTCAAACATGGAGGGAGTTTTCAGTTTTTTCCACCCAAGACCAAAAAGCACCATGATTTAAATCTGAAGTTAATGTAAGACTAGCCATTTGATTTGCCAGTCAGTCTTGATTTATACAATCAGATTTCCAGCGGTAAACAATGTCTTTAATTAAGCTGGTTTTAAGGCATTCTCCCATTTTCTGTGTTGTTTTTACTGTCTGGTGATAACATGAAAATACGATTCATACGAATATAAGGATGCGTTGATGCTAGTCTCCTTTGTGATGTATTATGGTAAATGCTGCATTACATGGTCATAAACCTGAGTTGGATAAGGTTTTTACTAATGGCTGAACTTGTTTCTGGTTTTCTCTTTGCTCTAAAAAGTTCTGGTTACTATGGTTGAGCTGGCTGCTCCATGCCATGCTGATGCATTTGCTTAATGGCTGTCTCATTTCTCTAGGTGCAGAGGGCTGAGTGGAGCCTCTCTTCTCCCAGGATGGACACATTCTTCAAGGCAGCTGTGTGCGATCTGGACAAACTTCTGGATGACTTTGAGCAGAACACAGGTTAGAACTGAGCTATGAATTAAACTGAGTTTATATTATGTAAGATTATGCTAACTTTAAATTAAGTATTTAATGAGATACTTACATACTTCAGTTACTTTTTGTGTTTTCTTTAGAACATGTAGAGGATGTAGACTGCAAATCAAATCAGCAACATTGAAACTTCCTACCTCCACCTATACTGTGCTGTTCCTTTGTGCCAGTGCTTTCTATGAGACTAATGTCTTACTCTCCTAATCTACAGACTCTGCAGCTCTACATGATGTCAAAACCCAAAGTTTCAGTTCCCCTCTGAGAGACTGTGGTCCTTCAAGCTGTGACTCCTACCCAAGAGATTTTGAAGTGAAAACCAGACCTTTGACAGATGTGGACCTTCTATCCTCCGTGGACAACAGGACAACTAAAAGCATAGCACCACCATGTCCTGACAGGGCACTGAAGCCTGTGTGTGACCTTGTCAGTGATACTGGAACTGCCAGTCTTCTTCGGGCAAATAGCCACGATGCTTTTAAAGAGCTGGACATTGCTGAGAAACAGCTTGAAGAAGAGCTCTTGGTGGATTTTGAGTCCCCTGTGATTTTTCTGCCTGGAAATACATCGCCAGTGGGTATTAGGAGAACTCATGGACAGGAATCACCTGATAATGGAGTCTTATTGGAATCAGACTCTCATGACCATCCTGTCATGGGAGAGCTTCCATCATCAGTTAGCCTACTGGACATCATTTTGCCTGCTACTTCAGAGAGTGCTGGAGAGCCCCATAGTGCTGTGTCACCAAGCAGTCCTGAGGCCCAGGAATCTGTGAAGAATGTGTATGAGGTTGCTGTTGAAAGTTCAGAAGACTTTGCAAAAGATGACGAGTTCCTCCGCGCTGCAGAAAGCGAAGATGTTGTCGCCACAGTATGTGGAAGCAGCAGAGACGACGGGGAGAGGCTGCTTACAAACAACATTGCTCATTCTCATGAGTCACCGGTGCTTAGTGATGGGAAATGTGACCATCAGGAAGAGGGATCCAGGAGTACAGGCTGGTCTAACAGCTTATGTAGTCAGACGCCTAGCTCTCCACGGCAGGAGTCCTCCTTGTCCTGTCTGCCAATGGCTGTGTCCATGTGTGGATCTCTGGTGTCTTCTTTGGATTCCCAAGAGCATGAGGAAACTAGGATCCAAAAAGAGCCAGAGGTTGTGCTGTCAAACTCCCAAGTGACAGAAGTCCAGTCTGACCCAGATATCCATCAGGTTACCCTTCCCGTTGATGATGCTGTAAACCACATGAGCCCAGATGCAGACGCCAATGAAGTAGTCGATGAATCAGCCGCAATCTCCCTGTCAGAGGTGACATTCCACCATTTGATCAAAACTCACGAATGTTCTGAAACATCTGTAGCTGCATTGTCACCTGAAGGCTGCCAAGACTCTGGCAGTCTGATAGAGGAAAATCTATGTCCTTCAGTTTGTGTGGGTCCAAATACACCTCCAGATTATGCATTTATGGAGAGCTTCCTCCCTGAGAATGACCAAGGAGCCCTGCTGGTGACTGATGAGGAACTTGATGCTTTCCTGATGGGGCAGAGGAATACCACTCCCATGGGCAAAGCAATGCAGAAATCTGAAGATGGAAGGATTTTGGACCCAAATGGCTATGGTGCAGATCTCTATACTTTTTCTCAAGATGGTTTCCAGGAGAAAGAACTTCGGAAAATGAATAGTCACCAGGACAGAAGTCCCTACAATGATGGTAACCAAATGCTTCCCTCTCTGGAGGAAAGTAAAGACTCCAGCTCCCCTTCTCAGTCTCAGGACAGTAGCCCTTGCAGTCCAGATCTTGAAAACAGGTGTAGTTCAGAACAGCTTATCAGTAATGTGGACCAGCCTGATTTTACTGCTAATCAGCATCCTTATTTTGGAGGGGCTAGGCCTAAGCAGTTGTATAGTCAGCCACCTAGATTTGCCTCGGCTTGTGAGACTGAGGACCATGGAATGAGTGTAGTAAAGGATCTTCATAACTCTGGAGAAACGCTGGTGAACCCTACCCACTCCTCTTCTGCCACAATCCCAGTTACAGAAGTCCCAAACCAGTGTACAACAAATTCAGGTTACCCTTTCCAGGACAGCTATGAGAACAGCGTCGATTACGATGAGCTTTCAGAACCACCGCCTTACTCGAAGGATGGCGCTGGCCTCGCGGTTGACCACCAGTGTCTGATGAAAGAGGCTGATGGCCTGGGTTTGAAACAGCCGCCCTGGATACCTGATTCCGAGGCTCCCAATTGCATGAGGTGCAAGCAGAAGTTCACCTTCACCAAGAGGAGGCACCACTGTCGGGCTTGTGGCAAGGTGAGCTCCTTGGGCTCTTTTAACAGGTCAAAGATTTGGGGTCAGTCTCTTCAACCTACTGCTTTGACATATTCTGATGTTATATTTTTAATCAATACATTACCTAGTGGCATAAATGTTGTATTTTGACAGCATTCTCCATGTTAAGTTTTTGATTTCTTTTTTTTTTATTGATGCTTATTCTTAGAAATTCAAGAAATTTTACACATGCTCTCTTATCAGCATTTATAGCTCTGCTTTCTGTGCTCTGTTGCCCTCATAATAACAGTATAATTGGAATTGTTAAAAAAAATGTATTACTGTACAAACCACAGCAAGATGTATTACATTGTCTGGGCAGTAGAAGCATGCATTATTCTGTTCGTTCTACCCAGAACAGCCCTTTTTTAACATCCCACGTTAAATCATCTGTATGTTTCCTTCCCAGAGCTATTTTAAGTGGATGTGAAGTGTCAGCAGGGTGTATTTTTAGTGTCCGCTTGTATCTTCCCTGGCAAGCAGAGGCTGCAGGGCTGCAGAGAAAGCATTTAAAGGCAGTGATCAGTATGGAATAATAGGGGCTTACCCTGCGTTGTCTCCATCCATCACCGTCGCCGTTATTTTCAGGTGTACTGTGCTGGATGCTGCAGCAGGAAATGCAAGCTGAAGTATCTTGACAAGGAAGCCAGAGTGTGTGTTATTTGCTACGATACCATTCAGAGAGGTGAGTGTTGTTTTGTTTTTGTTTTTTTTGTTTGATTCCATAACGTAGGCCTGAAAATTCAGTCAGCAAAGGTCTGACTGTCCCGGGAACGGTAAGATATTTACCTACAGACAAGAGCTTAGACAAAATGTTTTTAAAATTTTACTAATTGCTAGAAATCTGATTGAACTATTACTTTCTAAAGCTACTGGACGCTTTTGGAAAGTCATCTGAATGTGCAGTGCATCTAATATATAGGTGGTACTTTTAACAGAGTATTTGTAGCATTGGCCAATTTAGAAGTGATTTTTTGAGGACTTTTCTGTATTTACCCATAGCTAAATTTGGTAATTCAAGAGGTCAGTTTATGTTGGTTTTTTATGGAAATGCATTGGCAGAACGTGAAGTAGCAAAGATTTGCATCGTTTCTTTTTTAACAAATGAATATATTTTAATAATATATTCAAGTGTTAGTCTTGCCTTTATTGTTTAAATAGTGTGTTTTGTACATATGTTCTCTTCAGTAGGAAAGACCCCTAGCTTTTCCAAAACTTTATTAGCTGGCTTATTCAGTTGGCAGCTTGTCCTGCTATGTTTCAAATGCAATGCGTCATTAACAAAAGGTTCCCTGAAGGACTGCTTTGTTCTTTTTTTTTATCTTGAAGTGTAGGACTGATCTTGCTGACGTATCCTGTTATGCCGTGGGTGGGCCTTTAGGGATATTTGATCCCATTTTGATGGATGGACATGTTTGCTTGCTGCTTTTCGGCCAACCACCTTGTCCACTCAGCTATGGAGTACAATAGAAGGATGATTTTGTTGTTTATCGTGTCTGGTTGTGCAGGATTAGAGTACTCTTCAACTCCGTGTTTACTGGTCTTAGATCATCAGCAGAGCTGATAATGGATCTTTGTCCCATAAATAATGCAGCACTTGTCCCTGATGAGTCAGGTGGCAACAGATGTATGGAGGACAAGTTTTATTTGCATGAAATTTAATTGGTATGCTATTGTACTGTGGGTATTTAAAAAACTGTGTTGTTCCGCAGTCTGCAGAATTACCTTTTTGCTTTTTTTCTGGCTTTGTTTGCATTTCAGTTGCCTTCGTTATCTTTTCTTAAATGCTTGCTAATGATTATTTTGTATTTGAGTAATGCGAGTGTGTCTTTGAACACACTTTGTCATCTTTTTTTGTCAAGGAATTTCCTGACTTTCGCAGCTCTACTGAGCTGTAGCTACATGCCTTATTAGAAACGACGTGTCGTAAAGCAGAACAATTATATTGTTCCCGGAGTGTTTTCTAGCCTAGCACACATGACAGCATTTGGAGTTAATCCTGGCAATTGCTTCAGAGAGCTGAGGTAATGTATGGCAGGAAGATATTACAAACGTAATACTGTCTAAGTATTATATGGCTTAAAAGTAGTAATACATACTGTAGAGAATTACTGTAACGTTACCTCATCTGTGTTCCAAATGCTTATCTAGGATAGGATTCCTGGGGCCTCGGCATAGCTAGAAATTCTGGGTCCCCTGACAAAATGTCACCTTGGGCTCTCCACTGTGATGGGCACTGTCAATCTGGTATCTCCTTTCGGTAGATTTTGCAGAGTAGAGTAGGCCCTGACGGTAGATTTTGAGCCCCCTATAAAGTGCTGGGCTCCCTGTATCTGCCAGGGTGTCGATGCCCCTGGATGGGGGACATGAAATCTATTCCAGGCAGCACAGCGCACATGTAATAAAACAGAATAGTATGGATGTGAGGCCGGTCAATTGTGGGACATGTACATTCACACCCTCCCACATAACAGGCAAATTAAGTAATGTTTAACTAATGCGCTTACTCACTGCAAGTCTTTGGAGACATGGGGAGAACATGCAAACTTCACTCACACGCACACACACACACACACACACACACACACACACACACAAAGCAGGTGTGTTATTGAGTTCAGTACTTTACCATTCCATAACGCATACTAGAAAGTTTTGAAATTTCTTCCGATCTCATTTGTATAGTCACATGCTGTGCTCATTCCCTTAAGCAGTGCCACAGATTCTGGTGACTTGTGATTGAGAAAAGCAGCCACCCTGGTATATGGATTTTCTGTTCCTTGAGCAGTTTTGAATTGAACCCCAGGATGTTCAGCTCTAGAAATTATTCATGGCAGAATATTGCTGATAGTTGTGGGTTTCCCAGTTTCTTTGGCCGCTGCCTGGCTAGAGAGTGTAAAAATAGCCCAGCAAACATCTGGGCTGTGTTTGGGTGGTGGGACTGAGTGACTCGTGTGGGTATGCTAAAGTAGGTAACTAGTACAGTTCCTCTGAGGCCTGCATTTGAGGGGGTTAGCACCTAAAGCTTTTTTCTTGGAGTAGGTCTCCTTTGCAATGGAGATACCTCTTTCTGCATCATCCAATCAGGTACTCCACAGTTTGTTTTCTGGTTTTGATGAAACTGTGAAGAAAAAAAAAATCGAAATAATGCCTTTAATAAAAGGCTTGATTACAGCAAGATCCAAAACTATTTTATTCTGAATATATCAAATCAGTCAAACCTAAATCCTTCAGCTCCATAAACAAGAAATTGATCACAAGTCATTATTTCTAAATGGTTTTAATTATCGTGCACTACACACATGCACCAGCATGTCAATTTGCACCACTGGCTACAGAGCCAGTGCTGTGTGAAGTGCAACAAAAAGACAATTTTAGTCATTCGTCCCGACCTGCAGCACAAGGTTAAACTTCAGCCTGCTGTATACTAACCTGCTTAACACGTTAGCAGAGTTCACAATGAATCTTTGTCTCATAAATAATTCAACAGATGCCCTTGATGAGTCACTGATTTTTTTTTTTTGGCAAATGAATTCTTCTGATTTTAAAGGTAAACTGCATTTTCTTTTTCTCCATCTGTAATTAGATATTTATTTACTAAAGTAATCAAAGTCAGAGCCTTGTTTCCGTTTAGGAACCTTGCTGCATAACTATTGTTCTCCCCCAGCACCCAGCCCTGCAGCATTACGTGGTGAGGCTGACTGTGCGGCTTTGCGTGGCCATTTGTGGTGGGCGGAGCCCTGGCTGTCGCAGGCCGCGCCGGAGCTGTCCAGGTCCTCTGGCACTCATCCGGGGGAGGGTGGGGTGACGGGGAAGCCAGCTTGCTGATTTGCTCCTTTGGAGACTCGTCATCTTCGGTCACATATAAGACTGCAGAGGGCAACTGCGCCGAAACACCCGTACATGCAGACTGATGCATGTTAATATTTAATTGCCCTTGCATCCTCTGTTCTCTGCAGTGTGGGCTGATCGTGTAGAAAAGGGCGGGTGGCTTCGCTCACCCTGGAGTACGTCTGTCCCCTCCCCCCGCGCCCTCCCCCCCCCAGCATGGGCCCCGCTGCATCATCCTTGCCTCCGCTCTGTACACGCAGCTCCTAACTCAGTAGTGCCGTGGGGCTGGACGCGGGAGGGAGGAGACGGAGGTGAGGTAAGCGTGGAGGAGCATCAGCGTGGAGCGCGGGCGCTGTCTGTTCCATGTCGCCGCTCTTTATCCCGCGGGCTGTTTGCGGTGATGATGATGATGATGATATTGTTGATTATGATGATGGAGAATGAGTCCGCAGATCCGGGGCGGTTTACTGCGTGGGGCGCCAGGTCACTGACAGGCCTGTTTGTCCCTGGGTCGTTAAGCCCTTTACTCCAGGCCGTAGGCTAGGACTCATCGTACCATAAAGCAGGAAACACCCTCTTCCGTTTTTATTTTTCCTTTTTTTGCTGTATTTCCAAAGACGGTTAAAGGTGATACATCTACTGTTAATGCAATATGAGCTGTCATCCGACTTTAAAGCTTCTCCTTAATAATAAACTGAACTAATCATACGAATTATATGTGCTGAAGTTTTTGTGGTAAGTGATGTTACCTTTCTGTGATTATGAATGGTAATTGCTATATTAAATAATACTAATAATAAGTCTCTATGGCAGCTGTGGCAGTACCCTAGGTCGGCTGGCCTGTTTCTAGGCATGAAACAAACAATGAGGGCTTTATCGTCTGACCCATCTGCTGGGAGCAGTGACTCTTCACTCTTTGTCTTACACACGTCATTTGCTTTGACCCTGTTTGTTTGCTTATTTATTTTGAGCGTAGTCACACCAAGGTATCGCCAGCTTCTCTTTCTGTTTGGCATAGATTTTTTTGAATGTTTATTTGCTGATGCCGCTAGCTGTCTCCAGAGTCATATTTCCGATAAAGCTTAATAATCACAGTGTAGATTATTCGGTGTGATTTCCCACTGTTTTTCGGGGATGTCTGGTCTAGAAAGGGACCTGATCACATGTCACATGGCTTCCGGTGGCTTTGTGGTTTATGGCGTGTAATGTGGTGTGTAATTAGCAGTAGAAATGACAGTATGAGTGGGAGTGTGTCTTTAAGAAATTCCATCTGCTGTCACAAGACCTGGAACCCAGCTTTCCTGCACCCGGACTGCTGTTCCCCCCCTTACATCCACCTGCTAAGCATGGCTGAGCAGCAGCAGTAGCTTTGTGCATAATCAGTTTGTAGGATTTTTGCAGTTTAGTCTGGATTAGATGTTTGCTAGTTGTACCCCATATTATCATTTTAATTCTATTAGCGGCGTTTAGGACATTTGAATTTCCTCTCTAGTTTTAATCACAAAATAAAAGCAACATTTGTCCTGGTATAAAGGGTGTGTAAATAGGGAATTATTTTAGCAATTTGCAATATAAAATATTATGTACGTATTGAAAACTAAATCTTGTCAGCTAAATAGATCAGTTAAAAAGGAATAAAGGTATTGGTTGTTGTCTATTCCAGTTTCCAGCTCAGTAGCATCACTTGGCTGTGCACAATGCCAGGAAGCCTGGTCTCGCCTTTGACAGTAGATGACAAATCTCATTTGTATTGAACATTGCAGTTTGATGATTTCATTCTTTGTCAGTGTTCTATTGCAATGACTAAATTGTGTGCCTAGTCTGATAATCGTTTTTTCCACTGTATTTGTGCTTAAATGTGCTTTTATGGTCAGATTACTAAAATGCAATGTACAGTCTTTAATTTATTGGCCATTTAGCCTGTATGCTTAATAGTAATGGTAGAGGGTGGAGTGGTGGCTCTGTGGCATTTGGGAGGTTGCTGGTTTGAATCCCGTGAATCCCAGTAGTGATCCTACTCCACTGTGTCCTTGAGCAAAGCCCTTAACCTGCAATTGCTTCATCCTGGGTGTGACGTTAACCTGCGTTAACCTGCGTGTCGTCTGTATTGTTATGAAAGCCGAAAGCCCCGTGAAGAAAAGATTTATTATTAACTTTAAGGCCTATCGTGGGAGCTCTTAGACAGTCGTAGAATCTAGTTCTCCCCATTAGTATTTTCTTTTAGTTCTATGCTCTAGTATTTCCTAATAAAAGGAAAAGAGGTAGTGATGCACCCCCCTCTGGCCTTCAGCCCAGGCCCTGGAGAGGATGATGAGTCCCACAGGCCCGAGCCCCAACCCCAACGTCCCATCCGAGTACTGCTCCACCATCCCGCCCATGCAGCAGGCCCGCGCGGCTGGCACGCTCAACTCGCCCCCACCCACCGTCATGGTGCCCGTGTCTGTGCTGAAGCAGCCGGGGACCGAAGGTACTCTCTGTCGAAACAGTATGGGCCACGTAGCGCTGGGAGGGGCGAGTGCCTGTCACCCTCGCGTCCCAGGGTTTCTGGCGTTCACCGCAGTCAGCTGCCTCTGCCACGCACAGCAGGAATTTCCTAATTTAGTGTACAAGACGTACTGTAATTATTGATCATGGGGGAAGGTGCTATGTGTAAAACATATAATTAATGACTCATTTAAGATATTAGCAGTTTAGATAAATCTGCGCATGTCCCTGGAAATGAGTCTGATACCTAAAGTGTAGAGTAAATATATAAAAAGGGTTCATGCATGCAAGCCCCATCTCTGCTGGTCAGATTAATAATTTCTTATGATGAATTACAACTTACCAGTTCTTTTGTGTTACATTTCTTTGTAGGCTTTCCACGAGAGCAGCGGAGAGTCTGGTTCGCCGATGGCATTCTGCCGAACGGGGAAGTTGCAGACACCACCAGGCTATCCACAGGAAGCAGGAAGACCTCCCAGGACTCGAGCCCAGTTACTCTGGAGCCAGCAGTGGTGAGCAGGAGATGCGACAGCAGCTACATAAGTCCTCTCTGCCGCAAGGGGCTGCTGCTCCTGTCTTGCCGGGATATGATGCTTTTGTATATGTGGGAATAACGCGCCCCTCGTTCTCCATCGCAGCCTGGCGGTCCGCCAGGGAACCCCGTTCCATCATTAGGGGAATCCCCTGAAGCTGAGGGGGTCGCAGGGACTGACGGGGCACGTGGGGGAGCCGTGCTTGGCCTGGCTGAGGCAGACTGTCCCCCAGTTCCTGGGCCCTGGGACTACAGCCTGCTGTGTCGTGTAGGTGACCTTGTGGCAAAGGGTCCCAGCCTGG
This sequence comes from Petrocephalus sullivani, assembly GCA_026780845.1. Taxonomy (NCBI): domain Eukaryota; kingdom Metazoa; phylum Chordata; class Actinopteri; order Osteoglossiformes; family Mormyridae; genus Petrocephalus; species Petrocephalus sullivani. The sequence goes on from JAODKM010000108.1 coordinate 26,127,574, forward strand.
TGCCAGAGGATGAGGAGGGCCTGCCACCACTGCTGATCGTCACTGGGGAGGGAGCAGGTGGGTGTCTCTACCGCTGCTGATCATCACTGGGGAGGGAGCAGGTGGGTATCTCTACCACTGCTGATCATCACTGGGGAGGGAGCAGGTGGGTATCTCTACCGCTGCTGATCATCACTTGGGAGGGAGCAGATGGGTATCTCTACTGCTGCTGATCATCACTGGGGAGGGAGCAGGTCGGTTGGGGCTTGTACTAAGGGATGATTGAACTGCGGGGTACACTACGAAGCGAGTTTATTTCCTTGGCAAGGTTTCTTGAAGCTCACTTCTGAGTTTTGGGTGATACGAATCGTGGGTCACTGTTAACCAAAATTTCCGAAATCCGAAATTTCCTTCTGGATAAATAAAGTATCTCTATCTATCTATCTAACCAGGGTACGTTGCCATGGAAATTTATGCTGCACACCTAACCTGCTTTGAGCAGGTTTAAGTGCTGGCTCTTAGATTAAAACAAGCGCCACCCTTTCACCATGTCTGTGTGATCCACCCTGTCACCAAAAAACAGCTGATATAAATTGTAGGCATGGCCGCCCTGACTTTGTTGTTGACCCGGTACCAAAAGGTAAATAATTTTAAAGTGCTTTACAGAAGATAAAAATATATGTATGTTAAACTGAGATAAAATGAAGTGTCAGGAAGTGAAAATAGAATAAGGTACAGTAAGGAAAGTTTTATACATTAAAAATCTTTAGAAATTGTTAAAAAGCTGAAATAGCGACAGTTTTCCAAAGGCCCAGTGATATGAAAATACCCTCTGGTAGTCTGTTCCAGTTTTTGGCAGCATAATAGCTGAAAGTCGCCTCTCTGTTTAGCTCCAGCTTAAGGAACTACCAGTTGGCTGGTCCCAGAGGATCGAAGGACCCTGCTGGCTTTGTGGGCTGCAAGCATCTCTGAAGTATATTTTGGGCCTAGACCATTAAGTGATCTACAGACAACAAAATGTACTTTAAAATCAGTGTTATAGCTGACTAGAAGCCAATGTAAAGCCTTGAGAGATGGACTGATATTCTCTGTTCTCCTTGTTTTAGTGAGCATTTTTGCAGCCACGTTTTGGACAAGTTGCAACATTTGCTACATTGTCTTTTTCGGGAAACCAGATAAAAGAACGTTAAAATAATCCACCCTCCAGGTCTTTTCTTTTCTCAAAGTCTTCATTGCCCACCAAGATTGCTCTGACCTTGCTGATTTTTTTTTTTTTATAGATATGAGTGTCACTGCTTTTATATGGTTATTAAAGATTAAATCAGTGTCCAGTTAAAACAGAGGTTTCTTACTTGGGTGGTGGCCTTTAGAGTGCTGGATTTAATGGAAGTGTCAACAAGGAGGAGAGGTTCAGTTACCAAAAAAAGCAAAACTTTCTTCAATTAAACTGTATTAATGTATTAACTTGCTCTAGACAATTATATAGTAAGTCAGTGGGAGCATAGTCAGTAAGGGACACAGAAATATAGATTTGGGTGTCATCAGTGCAACTATGATATGCAATATTGATGGATTTAAAAAACTGACCCAAAGGAAGCATATATATGTATAAAGGTAAAACAGAAGAGTTGCTGAAATTGATATTTGTGGGATCCCATATATATCTCTGCGTTCTGATTCATAATTATCCAAAGCAGCAAAGTAGACCTTGCATTCCAAATTGGACTTGTACAGTTCCCGATAATCCAGTCCAATTTTGCAGTCTGTGTAATAAAATTTTATGATCAACAGTATCAAACGCCGCAAGGAGTTATCAAAGCATAAGAATAGATGCCTTTCCAGAATCAGCATTTAAGCAAATGTGATTCAGGACCTTAATGAGATCAGTTTCAGTGCTTTGATAGTCGAAATCCAAGGTTTTCATTAGCCCTGTCGCGGCCACTTGCCAGGGGCAGATTAAATTTGCCGGGGGCTGGGAGCACTGACTATAAAGTTTGCCTGTCAAAGGGCGGCTCTCAGTTAGCATCTCCCGTCTGCAATGCTGAGCCCACCCCCTTTTATGTAAAAGTGGACAGACATACTGAGTCAACTTACCAACTTGATAACTGCCATCACAGTACAGTTTAATGCTAATTAGGGCTTGTTAATCCTGTTCTAGTCAGTTAACTCTTGGTATGTAAAACTCACCAACTCCCTTAAAACTCATGTAGTACACCGGAACTTCTTCCACTTTAGTCAAAGTGAAACTGGATTTAAAGATGACACTTCTGCAAATAACTGTTAGCAAATAGAAGTACAGAGATGCACTCTGGTGTGACTCATGAACTTCATTCCAAGCTTAGGAAATGAAGAATTGTGAACTGTAGACTTCCTCACTCTATTCACGCGTTTGTCGCTGACATAATTATAAAAGAGAGTGCATGAATCTCCAGGTCTGCTTCAGTATAGAGTTCAGGCTGCCTGACGACCAAAGGAAACAAGGACGCATTCATTTCTGCTTATGTAAACCTGGGTTAGACGGGGACATGCTGACAGAAAATGCTTTGTACAAGGGCACAGCTGAAAACTGAGGCAAGATCTATGCAATGACTTTTTGGGCAGGTAACGTAAAACTGTCAGAGCCACTTTTTCTTCCCCAGTTGAAGTGTGCGATACTGAGTGTGTCCAGAGTCATTGAGGTGCGATGCTGCCTTTGCTGTTAAATGCAGATGTCATGGTGGAGGAGCGACCAGCGGCCAGCCAGATAATGCTGCTTCTAGAGGAAGGAGGCCCACAACCTTTGACCTTTGTCCTCAATGCAAACCTATTGGTGAACATCAAGATCGTTACCTGTAAGCCCCAGTGTACTGTTCTCATGCTTGTTTTGAGATACTTGTTGCTTAGCTCACAATAAACATCACAGACGGCACCTAGTATGTATACAGTGATTGACAGATATGAACAGTGACTCTTCCATTTCTGTGTCAGATTCTGGTAAAAAGTGCTGGTGCTTTGGCTCCAATGGCCTTCAGGCTGTGGGTCAGAAGGAGGTGGTATTTGTTCTGCAGTCTCTTCCAGAGGAGACCACCTTACCCAGGGACATCTTTAAATTATATGTGAGCATCTACCAAGATGCTGAGAAAGGTATGCTAGCTATGTATTACCTTATAGGACTAAATATTGAAGTCAAATTGATATTCAATGCCACTTTTATTTGCGGCAGTGGCATTTTTTGGCCAGATTTGAATCGGGCTGATGGGATACATGAAGGATTCTGATATCTTCTCTGTTTACTTTTACAGGGAAGTTTGTAGAAGACCTTGGCAACATGACTTTCACAGAGAGCTTCTTGGGAAGCAGGGACCATGGCGGCTTTCTCTTCTTTACTCCTACCTTCCAGCCTCTGGAGGACCTTTTGCTGCCCCATGACGTATTTCTTTGTGGGGTCCTAATCCAGAAGCTGGAGGTTCCTTGGGCCAAGGTGTTCCCCTTGCGGCTGCTTTTTCGACTGGGTGCAGAGCACAACGGTGAGCCTGATTTTAGTCACGGATTTATAGAATCTACTTTTTTTCCATTATTCTTCGTGGTGCGTTGATGTCAACAAGGCCCGTCTTTGCCTGACAGTGTACCCGACCACGCTTGTGAGTGTGAGGTTTCGAAAAGCGGTCTTCAGAGAGGTCGGACACACGATTATGAACCTGCTAACTGTAAGTTTTTCTTCACTTAACTACTTGTGAATCTTGTGATCTTGTAGAAGATTGTGTGTTTTTCCTGTGGTCGGTTGAGAAAGATACTGTTCTGATAATCTGCTCTTCTGCTGGGTTGGTCTGCAACATGTTCACATCAGGAGAGTAATCATGCGTTCCATTATCCTCGGAGGTCGGAACTCGAAATAACATCACATCTGCTAAAAACTCGGGGAAAACCGAGTCGGATGCATTCCACTTGCCGAAATCGGATCCAAGATGGAAGCCTCCAAGAAAGTGACTCTTGCGCTAGCTCTTTCAGAGTACGAACAGCTCCAAGCGTATGCTGTTCACCATAGCAACACATCTATCGATTACAATAACACTGTACAGTGTACACAGCTTATGAAGTTGACTCAAACAGCGCTAAAGTGCTTAAAAAATTTAAAATACCACAGCACCACTTACAGTCTTTACACTGAGCAGCCATCTTGAATCTGAAATTCGGGGTACTCTGGGCTGCTCCGAGATATTTCTCGGATTTTCGAGAAACGGGAGCGCGCATGTCGTCACTTCCAGCCTCGAAACTCGGAATTTCGAGTTCCAAGGATACTGGAACGCACAATAAGTGAACTAAAAAGTATTAGTCAACCAGAGGACTGTGTGCAATTTGTATGAACAATTCCCAGTTATTTTGCTTTTAAACATTTTAGAACTGTCACAGTTACTCAGCTTCTTACAAAGCATCGATTTAAAATTTTCTTTCTGCATTACTCAGCAATATGGCAGAATGAAGACTGAGCATAGAGGATGAGGACTCAAATAAAGAGCAAAAGCATCATTTTTGTGGAAGCACTTCACGTTAAAAGTGAATGAAAATGCAGTCGCCTGTCAGTTTTGCAAAGCAGAACTTAAATATCACCAATTGAACAATTGAAATTAAAGTTTATCTTAAAGGAAGGCATTCCAGTTTGGCAGACCCAATAATGCAAAGTTAGCCACAGATATGTGACGTTTAGCCTCTTGGAGTAGCCTAGTCTGCCTTTGTCACCACTTTGACTTAAATTATTTTGCTTAATTTACTTTCTGCGATTCCCATATGTCAAAATTGTCGCTGTTTAAACAAAGGTTAGCCCTATTCCTTAGCCACATCATTTTACATAATATGGTACATATAACCAATTAGAATACTTTTTTTTGTGTGTATGAACGTATTGTGTGTTAGAGCTGAAAATTAACTAAGTTAATTTGGGTTGACTATTAGCTGTTAGGCTGAAAATTAACTACAGTCGGACCTCGCTAAGTCGACCCTCCTTAAGTCGAAAACCTCCCTATGTCGAATCACTCGTTAGTCCCCGGCC
>JAODKM010000108.1:26132678-26152850 GCA_026780845.1 Petrocephalus sullivani
AGTTTGGGCGCGACAACAGAGAAAGCCCTGTCCCCTCTGAGAATCCTCCTGGATCTCGGTACTTCCAGGAGCAGGTTCTTTGAGCAAGGCCCTAAACCCCCAATTCCCTGGGTGCTGCCCTTCATGGCCAAGCTTGCTCATGGTGAGCTAGGTTGGGGGCAGTGAAAAAAGAATTGCCCCACAGGGATGAATAAAGTATCAATTATTATATTATTAAAGGATGTGTAAATTACCTATTGGACAGCAGAACATATAACTTAATCTTAGTGTGGAATTTCTTAATGCACGATTACATAATATATAATAGAAATATTTCTATGAGTAGCTCAGGTAGGAACCAGTGGTTTACTGCAGAATGGGATAAAATACTGATGCAATAATGTCATATTGAGATCCTGAACAATCCAATCACAAAAACATGTACAGTAGCTGAAGCTATATTCTCTGAATCAGTCACATTTAAGCTTACCATCTTTAAGCAGGGTAATATATTTAGTCTTTAATTTATATGTTGTCATCGTTTTCCCCTTTCTTCAAACAATTTTTTTGAGTTATAGGCATTTCTCCCCAACAGGATCTCAGAAATTACCAGTACAGCCTGCCCATGGTAGAGGGCTTGAAGATACATATGGAGATGGGCAACAGCTACATCGACATCCCCAAATGCAGGCTCAGTGAGGTGAGGCTGGCCTCTGGGGACAGATGCCTCTTTCCATGACAACATCAAAGCAGCCCCCTAACACCATTCCTTTAATCATTCTGATTCACCCCTCCCTCGTGGCAGATGCTGAAAGTGGTGAACACATCCAATGAACATGTAATAAGCTTGGGTGCCAGCTTCAGCCCCGAGGCTGACTCCCACCTGGTGTGTGTCCAGAATGAGGATGGGGTCTACGAGACCCAGGCCAGCAGCAAGCCAGGGAAGACCAGGAAAGGTGAGCTGCTCTCTGCTTGGCTGTCTGTGGTGCTAATCACTTATTAGTATTTGTAGATAAAGATTTTGAGAGCGTTTCCACGTAAAATGGCTCCATGAATTATTCATTGCGATGAAGTGAGAATTTGTGGGGAATCCCATCTTAGATACTAGAAAGTATGTTTGATGTCACTAGATAAGCTATTAATGTGGGGAAATGGGGACCCTTAGCATGTCAATTGTGAAGTAGAACTGAAATATCCACAAAGCACGCTGAGAAGACTGGTGGCAAAATGTCTGCCTTTTGCAGTGACTGGGGCCAGCTTTGTGGTTTTCAATGGAGCACTGAAGGCTTCTTCAGGTTTCATTGCCAAGTCCAGTATCGTTGAAGGTAACTGCACAGAGCTGTAACCAATGGTCTATTCCTTTGTTTAGAGCCACGACTGATTTGTGCTAAACTCATGCATGTTTTGGTCATAAACCTCAGATGGGCTGATGGTCCAGATCCCACCAGAGACCATGGAGGCTTTACGACAGGCAGTACGAGACCAGAGTGACTTCCAGATTTCCTGTGGCAAGGTGGACATGGCCGAGCTGAGGGAGAATGTCACTTTACGCTGGGTGGATTGGATGGCCCCAGCCATCAAAGGGTAAGGCATGTTAGCAAAGGCTATGGCATTTGGCGAACTGTGTGGGTCCTAATGTCAATTTAGCAGCCAGTGTAGCACCATTTTGTCACAAACAGATGTTTGTTGGGCAGTGCCCATGATCAGAAGGTCTTCAGTTCAAATCCTGTTGTTGGCCCATATCCCCAATTGCTCCAGGGACTGACCCTGCTCTCTGATTGTCACTTGTATTTACTTTAGGCAAATGCACAAGTATAAATGTGCTTGTACAGTTTCAGATTTAATCCATCTAATGCAAAATTGTTTTTAACAATAACATACACTGTGGTTTGACCTTGACTGATATTGGTAATTACAATTACCCTGCACTGAGGTCTATACATTGTGAGGATGTGTGAGCATGGCAGTGTGTATATTTGCTGTGTGTATTTCTGTCTCTGTGTAACAGCAGTACAAGCAGCCCTGTGGACGGTAGGTCTCTGAACGGTGTCCCCAGTGTCCGACTTCAGCAAGATGCAGAGCTTGAGACGGACGGGAAGATTGTCAAATGTGTGGAGGTATGTGGGACACCAAAATTTAGCCTAGCTTCATTCCAATTTTAGGCACCCATTTAGGTAGGTAGTTGTTTCAGAAATAATGTGGAGTGATGTTAGTGCCAAAAATAGTAGAATTCCAGTGTTGAATTAATTTTGTGTGCCTTCAAAGGCTGTAATTCATGTTTTAAAAAGGGAAATGTAAATTTAGAACCTTAATTATGTTTAAATATTCAGTATTCGTATTCATTATGAAAATGCGTGCATTCAGGAAGCATGCTGGGTAGGTAAAAAAGTTGGACTCCTTTCTCAACTCCTGAGCTGCACGAATAGGGTCAAGGCATTTAGGATTTATGCGGTTTTTCTGTATGAATGTGATGGATTCATTCATTAAGCTATGAAAGGCCCATGTCTCACTGCCGGTTTTTCTCAGGCATTCATCTCGCTGAAAGGTGTGCAGGCCCCTCTCTCGGCCTTGTTGCCGTCTCAGTTCCTGCGGGAAATCTCCGCTGCGAGTTGCAAAGCCCTGTGCCCCCGCCTCACTGTCCTCACAGGCAGTGGGATCAACCGATTGGGTCTGCGCATCTCCACTGACGGCGATATGGTAAGTACAGCAAGGCACTTGGACATCCCCACCCGAGGTTAGAGTTACTGTTTCAGCTGGTGCTGTATTGCAGGTTTAAGGTTTGGGTAGTAGTGGGGTTATAAACCAAAATGCCGGGGGTCTCTACTGTGGCCCCGGGTGTAAAATGCTTTTGTGACATTTGCTTTCAGAATTGCGGAGATAAGTCAACCAGATATGAAATGCATTATTTATCAAAGTTTTCAGATCACTGGAGCTTTCAATACGATTTTATTGAGAAATCAAAACTAGGCAGAAGTTATGCTTTTTGTGTGTTGGCAAGTCATCAAGATCGCAGCATCGGGGATTCATATCAAAACATGCCCACGGGGCAAACTTCACTCAGACAATGAAAAGTATAAAAGGCTCAGCCATCAGAAGGTTTATTTACATTTTTGATTGCAGTCATATTCTGTTGTAGGGATTATTGGTCATATTTTTTTCCCCAGTGTCTGTATGACTAAGCAGTAAATACTGTAGTAAAAATAAAAAAGCAAGATATGAGCATCAGGATCTTTTTCACTGAAGGAGTCCGTTTTCACTGCAGTTCTGCTCACATATGGTAGTATGCTAAGAAATATATGAACAATTATACTCTGCCAGGTTTCTAAGCACTGACTAACCAGACTCGATCTAATATTCTGGTGTGTACTTCAGGATATATTCACACATAGTTTTTTCTTGTGACGACTAGGTGGAGTACCAGGCTGGCTCTGGAGGCCGGCTCCTGCCGCAGCAGTACATGAACGAGCTGGATGGAGCTCTCATCCCTGTCATCCACGGCGGCGGCTCCGGCGTTCCCCAGCAGCCCATGGATGTGGAGTTCATCATCTACATCACGGAGAGGCTCTGCTGACCGGGAAGCATGCACCAGCGAAATTTAGGCCTGCGGGAAGCAGGCTCCAACCAGGGAGACTTCTAACCCACACAGAAAAACTGAATGCTGCCATTAAGGGGATGGTTGACACCCCTCTGCAAAGAATCACAGGCATGAGGAGTGTAAAAACATTCATGAAGACCTGATGTCCAGCATTGTGATTTTGTGAATCCTTTGAAGTGATGCAAATACTTGGTCACAGATGGACTTGAGTATCTCAGTGTATTATTAAACCATTGCATTGAAAATGTGTTGAATCCTAAGTTTGAGACCAGGACTGATGGATTGGTTGATGAAGATTTTGTGCTTTACTTTGAACGTATAGATTCTCAGTTGATTTCTTGTCAAATCTGGATTATATGGGTCTTTACTTCCAGAATGCTAGTGAAAAGATATGAAAACAGTTACTTGACCAAAAGCTTCTAGAGTAGAAGTGCCGCTCTCATTGTTGAGATGCTTGTATTTTCATCAAAGTGATATTAGGGAAATAATTTATTTCAGATTAGTAATTACATACTTTGGATGTTTAATGTATCTTCATATAAGCCTATAATTTTAGGTATAGAAGTGTGTGTCTGGCTATGTACCTGTATACATACACACAGTCTTTATCACTTTGATTCATTAGAGGCCTTGGCACGTCTTTCATTAATTGTATTTTTTGTGATAACTGTATAGAAAGATAAATTATATTAATCTCTAATGAGATTAATACCTATTTTTGAAACAATTCTGTGCTTTAAATAAAATGAATATTTTTGATAGGACGAGTAACTTTTGCAGTTGTGTAAGCCTAGCGTCTGAAGGGTGTCTCGAACACTAATAAGCTTTAGACACTAATTGCTTTGTTCTGGAGCAGAATTTGCCCTTTACCTCAGTTAAAGTAATAAAGTCTGAATTGATTGTGGTTGTTTCCTTAGCATTAATATGGCATATATTTTGAGATTGGTATGGAAAGCACTGAATGCTGATATCAAGTCAAAGGGTTGCTTGACACTTGCTTGTTAGGCAGTTTTTCAGCTAGCTGGAGGTTTTCACAGCATTTGTGTGCACCCTCCACCCCACCAGAAACAGCGTGGGGTGTGACTAGATTTTTGGTTCTGTCTCACCTCTTCCTGGTGCTTTGTCATGCTAGTGTGTCCACTTTATTTAGTGTTTGCTTCTACTACGCCCACGTAAAGAAAACGTCTTTTCTCTGAGAGCTGATGTTAATCATGCCGGGGGGACAAACATGCACTTTAATATGTCTGTGTGATGAAAATGACAAGTTCAGTCTCGCTCGCATGGTAGCAGGTGGCTTTCCATCTCTCACATAGAGAAATCCTTCGCTCTCCTTCCTTTCTCTTTCTTTACCTAAATTGTTTTACCATTCTTGTCTATTATTTGCTAGATCCTGTATTTTATTTGATTTGACTCAGTGTGAAATATTTTACCTAATATTGTGTGTGTCATGTGTTACAAATGGGGAAAATCCTTAAAACTTTTAATTAATGCTTCATACTTTATGATCTGGTATCTTATGTCTCTTACGTTTTTTTTAACCAGTATATTGGACTAGCTTTTATTACGTCCTGAAGATACTGGAAGTGATGCGGTTCTGCCGTCGAATGAAACTGATTATAGCTGGATTGCCAGTACATGCGATTTATGGAATACTTAATTTTAGTGGAGGGAGTGCCAGCATCGCAGTCTAACATGCACTACGAAAGAGAGCGCTGTATCCCTATGCATTTTCCCCTATGCATGCTCCCTCAAGGTTGTTCTGTCAAAAGTAACGAAGTCACTCTTGGCTTCTGCCAAAAATGTTCAATGTAACTCTAAAACAATGCAACTCTGAGATCATCCCGTGTTGGAAGTGTACAGAGATGAAATGGTTGTACATCTATGTGAATGGAATGTATCCTATGGCTTTAAGTAAAAGTTTCCACTAATATAGATATTTTCATATTGAAGGTATAAAATAATGGCAAATTCATGGACAAGTGTTTTTTTTTTTTTAAATGGTGAATTTCTCCTTTGTATTTATGGTGAATCATCTAAGATTTTATCAGTTTTCAAGATTAAATTGCAATTTATTAATGTAACTTTCATTAAAGTCATAATAAAATGTATTTTTATGCTTTTTGAACAATTTAACTGTTTTGTGAGTTGTATATGTACCTCTGTAAGATTATAAAAACCAAGTACTTTCTTTGATGTTGCTGACCTGAGAGTTGAGGAACTTCTTTTCAATATTAAATTTGTTATAGATGTGTTGCATATATATATATATATATATATATATATAAAAATATTGTTCAGTTTTTTTTCTAAATTTTATGTAAGCAATATTGGTGATAATATTGGTAATAAGTTGCATTTATTAGTTTTTGTTAAACATTCATGAAATTAAATGATCAATTTATGCTAGACTGAAACTGACAGTGTTAAGGCCATTTAATACTTGAACATTACCTCAAATATGATATATCCTGAACTTAGATGTCAAATGTTCTCCAAAACTACCAGTTAGTGTGGCTTTCAGTGTTCCAAGAAAACCCCATGCTATTGGTTCTATTTATATGACATGATGTACAGGCAGTCTCTTGGCTAAGAACGTCAGACTTACAGACAACTTGTACTTATGGACGGATTGCCATAAAGCCTGTCATATACGCACATACTACTTTGACACTCAGGAAAACATTGCATGGCTTCAGTTTGTTGGCTGGAGGCACAATACAGTATGGTATGTAGTCACTTCTATTATTATTGTACTGTTATTCTTACAATTATGTACTTTATTATTATTGTTGGGACTGCCAGTACGTAAGAGAATTGTAGTGCATCATTGCGATTTGAGGCCATAGCACGATGTGATTCTGTGACATTGCTATACAGAGGATGTATCATCGTGTCAAGGTCTCGATTGATTGTACATAAAGGTTGAGCACTGCTATGACTATTTACACTGCTGTTTTTACATGGTGTCGCTTTGGACACCATGGACTGCGGTGGCAGATCTCCCACCTAGGAACCGATACAGATGGGCAGCCTTCTCCCAGCCCGTCACAGGCAGCAGCTCTACAGGGGGTATCATGCTTTATGTACAGGCGATGCTGCCTGGGACATGCACTGAAAATCGAGGACGACATGAGTTACATGATTATTCATATTATATGAAGATTATGCACATTTGGTGGTGACAATACAATAATACAATAATTTTCTCTATATTAACCAAAACACTGCAATAACTCATTGAAACACTTCTCGGAATATTCACATTATGCTAAATGTGGGATTTTATTACATGAATTGAAGATGCAAATGCCATTTTTTAAAAGCGCAAGAAGGTGGACATCATAATTTGTGCTGGTAGATAATCTCTTGACAGTGTGTGAATGAGGTTCACAGTGGAACGTTTTCTTCGGTCAGTTTTTATGTTATGACCCATATAAGCAGAAATATATATAATCATCACAACGAAAATGACATATTAACCTTGCATGCTATTTTAAAATGAAGGGATCTTTGTATCAAGTATATAGGAACATGCAGTACACTGTAGGTATGCAGTAACAATACAGCAGTACTTAGTTTTTAAAGTAGAGCATTCTACATAAAATTATGCAAAGTATATTCTTCAGTTCAACATACAATACTTATGCAAGGAACAGAGAATATTTAACATAGTCATGCATGCTTTTGTGAACTGCTGTGATTGTAATATCTTTTAAAATCATCTACCAAGTCAGATACAGAGTAGTGCAGACAGAGGTTATTGCGTGAAAGAATGAAAAGCTAACTCACAAAACATTAAGTTGCAGAACCTGCAACTGAATAGGAATCCAAGGAACATAAGCAACCCACAAATTCTATGGAATCTCTTTCCTATGTGAGATTCACTGTGCAACATTCTGTTGATTGCTAATTCTAACATGCCATATGTGCAAGATTATTTTATGTTTATATAACATAATATAAAACAGCATGATGCTTTAGCAGTTTGTGGCTTTGAAGCCCCAGTTTCGGGTCTCAGATTGTTTCCTCTTGTTGTGTAGATTGTCTGGACTTTAAATTGTTCTTGACGGATGTGTATATATATCATTTAGTGGACTGGGTATGCCTTGATTTTCACCAAATAATTCTCTGGATAAGCATAGGTGGGATCACACGGACGATGCAAGATGAATGTAAAGGATAATTGAACATTATTAGATGGATTACCATGGTATTCTTGTAGACTCAATGGCTGAAGATCTCTTCAAAGGTGCCTAGTTGCTTGATCTGGTCAGTCTGCATGGAGTGGCGCCTCAGAAGCATCTTCCTAGCTTTTAGATCTCTGGGAACACTGGGAGCAGAGGGCACAAGGACCTTGAGACTCATGTTGGTCTTTGAGACCATGCTCATGTTATCCACATTGACACTGGTGACTTCAATCTGAGGGACAGGCACATGTGGGTTGAGTGGTGGCAGGAATCCTGACCGAGGGTGGGTGACGTGGGCAGCTCCTGAGCCCCTGTGCTCCCGGACAGTCAATTGCTTCTCCAAGGAGTCCCTGGAGGAGGACAGGGATGAGTAGATGTTGGAAACAGGCAAACCCTTGTCCAGGTGTACTTTGTGGTCTTCTGGCAGATGCCGGTGGTACAGAGAGAGCTGGGAGTCCGAGCCATAGTGGTCCATACCGATATTCCTACGCTGGACAATGCTGTGCAAGCTAGATGTGGCCAAACCAGGGATGACAGCTGGATCCTTGTCAGAGGGCGTACCTGCAACCCTGCTGCTGTGGTAGAGGTCAGGGTGTGACCTGGCAAAAGATATATTGTCGTAAGACATTTTTCGGGAAAGCCACACACCTTGACTTCCTCCATCTCCGTCGTTATTGGCCACCCTCTCCAGAGTCTTGCCTAGTTTTTTGGCATGGGCACTATGGGGGTTAGCACCTGGAACCCTCGGATGCCTCCTGCTGAACTTCATATAGGGCTCTTCCTCAGGGGTTATATCAGGTAGGTCCTTGGTTAGAGGAGAGACTTTTCTGTTCTCTTCAATCAGAGAAGGGGGGATCTTCAGCCATGGCTCTGAATGCAGACGTTGCAGGTGCTGGAGCTTTGCTACCCCACTATGGACTAAACCTGGTCCTCGGCTTGGGGAGCATGGCTGTGAGGTGGCTGCACTGTCCTCCTGCTGGACTCCAAAGGCAAAGATGTTCTTCTCAGCTTGTTGGCAGGTGACAGGCCAAGGCGAGGTCTGGATCTCTATGTCTGAAAGTGACGCAGAGAGTATGGGGGCACAAGGCCGTCGTTCTCCCAGGTCCAAGGGTGGTGGCACATTGAGGTACTGCTTTGTCATCTGCCTTCCTGATGGCAGTTTGTCAGTGGTGATGATGATGACCTCCTTCCCCTGAGCTTTGCAGGCATCTAATAAAACTCGGACAGTATCCTTGTCGTCGGCATGGACAGCATAGACTAGAGCAGAGGTGCCGGAATGGTCCTCCAGACCAGGATCAGCACCACTTTTGAGCAGCAGAGTTATCACCTCAGCACCAGCATGCTCCAGGCAGGCGTGCATCAAGGCGGTTCTCCCACGCTTGTCCTGGATGTTGGGGTCGGCACCACTTTCCAGCAGGTACCGCACCATCCTGATCTTGTCTGCACTCTGCGGGTCCACGTGCCGGGTCTTGCAGGCCACCATCAAGGGCGTCTCGCCTCGATCGTTGCTTTCATTGACATAGGCCCCGCCCTCTAGCAGCAGTCGCGTCAGCCTCAGACGGCTCAGGTACACAGCCTTCAGCAGGGAGTTACCATCTGCGTGAAACTCCATGGTGCTTCCCCACAAATTCAAGCCTCATGGGAGTCAGTGTTGTCCTCTGCAGGACAAAAGAAAAGGTTTACTAGGCTCCTTTTTATCGCTCCCTCTTAAACTTTTAAAGATGGATATATTACATTACTAAAAAAACAGGAAAACTCAGTAAGGGGTTTCTTGTTAATTTTCAACTTATTTTGTTCAAAGATTAAATGTACAATGTACAGATATATAGAGTTTTGTCGCGACTAAACTAAATAAATAATACTGGAATGGAATGGAATGGAAAGCAATTAATTCATTAATTCAATTTGTTTTTTTTTTCTTAAGCTTATAATGTGATTCATTCAAAATTGTATGTCCTTAAAACCAAATCATAATCTGGCAGTGTTGTTTGAAGAACGATACTGTCACGTTGAGCTCAGTCGAGGGTACAAAGCACAGGGCTATCTCCCTGAGCAAAGGAACACACAAGGTATTGTGTGACTGCCCTTGCCTTTGATTTTTCTTTGTTAACTTACTTGTGTCGTGGTTTTCAAAACAAGCCTGAAAGTCTCAAGGTAAAGAGAATAGAAAATTGAGACAGAATGTAAAAGGAATGGAAAAAGGAAAAAAAATACGGGATCTGTATAGGTACGAACCAACAGAATAAATCAAAGGGAGGGTTAATCTATTCATCTGTCCATTTTCTTTGCCTGCTTGTTCTATGCAGGGTTGTGGGGTTCTGGAGTCTATGTCAGAAGCTATGAACACAAGATAGGGAATAACCTAGGATGGGGCACCAAACCATCACAGAGCACACACAGCATTCATGCACATATTCATTCCTCTGATTCATTCACCTTAGCATGTTTTTGGACTGTGGAGGTGGGGACCAGAGAACCCAGAGGAAACCCCACAATGACATGGGGGGAACATGCAAAATGCACACACACAGATCCGGGGCGCTGCCCCTCAAAGGGAGTGTCTCACCTGGTATTTTAGACTGTTCTCCTACTGCCCTAGACATCCAAGAGCAAGCAGAATTCAAGTGGAGACTATTTGTTTGTGTTGTAGTCGAACAGAAAACTTATTTGTGATTTTGTCCAAGGAATTTTAGTTTAGTCTAGCTAATGCAAGGCTTACATAATGTAGAATTCAGCTGTAAAACCCTATATGTACATATAAGTAAAAACTGGTGGATTATTATTGAAAGCCATAATTCATGAACTAAGGGTGGAGTGGTGGCTCTGAGGCTTGGGATCTGTGCTGGCAATCTGAAGGTTGCTGGTTTGAATGCCTCCAGTGATTCTACTCCATTGGGCCCTTGAGCAAGGCCCTTAACCTGCAATTGCTTCATCCTGGGGGTGATGTTAACCTACATCTGGCCCTTGCAGGTTCTCCAACTCCAGGAAAAATTTGGGGGTCGGTGGCAGGACTGGCAATCCAGCAACAATCTCGGGGGGGCTTCACTCTGTTCCATTCTTTTCAAAGCAGTGTGGTGCTGAGGTATTGCCTGCCACATGGCTACACTTGGGTTTTCATTCCTGAGGTGGTTTGTCATGTGATGGGCATGGCAATATGCTGTATTAGTGTGCTTTTCTAACCTTTCTAAGGAAATAAAATATAAATACAACCTAACTGTAAGGATTAAACTCCATTTATCAGACATTGTAGTAGGATCTGCATAGAACTTTAGAACACACCATTAATGAACAGAACATTCAAACATAAAACATCTTAATGTGAATTATGTTTATTTTTTATAGTGAAAAGATACCAGTTGCTATGGTTACATCAATTCATAATCAGTTTTAACTAACCTTGTGCTCAAAGTACAGCAGAAGTGAAAAACGCCAATTGAAAAGTAACACTACTTATTTGGGAATAGTGAAATAAATCTTGAAATCTTTACATGGCCAAGGTCGCGAAACCGATTCTCTGAAGAGCAGAGCTACTTTCCGAGGACTTACTGGATGGAATTTTCCCCACACAAAGTACATTCTTTGTCTCTGTCCTTGAAATGGCTTCTGAGCAGAGAGCCCATAATGCATGTCTACTGCTTTGAAAAAAGCGTGACAATGAGGTTGAATGTATTCAGGAAATTCCTTATATTCCTTAAATTATAAGCGTAGGTACATTTCTTAGGTGGTTATACATTTGTAATCCATTTGATGAATACACTTTGTTCTTTGCACTTGCCCTTGGTAGATACTTTAATTAAATTAAAATGACAGATATCTGAAATTAATGCTCCTTCTAAGCATCCATATGATATGGAAGAATGACGTCACAATAATAGCCGTAACAAAAACGGTAGCTTCACATACTCAGCGAGATTGCCACCAGCTTATCAAAGACACCTAGTGTTTTAAAAAGCCAAAACCTGAAAATCTTTGGTTAACCAACTGGGATGCATTTTTAACCACATAGCCTTTGACAGATCTGCATCCCATTATTATTACTTTCACTTGGAGATAACCAACACCACTTTTGCAAAAGTAATTCATACATGAGCAATCTCTCATTAGATGCATGGAGGTATGCCTGTGACTTAGGCAGATGCATTTTGCTTCTTTCAGCGACAGTGATATGTATAATATGTAACTGGTGGTTAGAAACATTCTTTAGCACCATGATTGTCAATCCCTAAAGATAAACTTCACTATAACAAATTAAAACAGGAATGGAATCATATTATAATTGAATGCATATATACAACATTAATTAGAAAATGATAATTACCAGCATTCTTGACATAGTTTTCACGGATAGTACAGAATTGTCAGTGAACATTTTGAGAGTTCTGCGAGACTTGCTGACCTGTGATAATGTGCTTAATGCATATTTATGCTGCATACTGTCAAGCATCTGCTGTTCTCGTTTCCATGGTGCGTCGATGTGAGCAAGGTACCCAAGGACGCTGGTGAGTCGCACGATGAGTCGTCCTCCTGGGAACCGCAGCGGCACGGAGGGGCTCTCCAGAGCAGAGAGGCTAATGGGGCAGATCGAGTGGGCCCCAACAGCCACTCAGAGGGCTGCCACTCAGCGAGCACTCTACGAGAGGCGAGCAAACTCTCCACGCACATTTCGTGTTTCTTCATTACTTAAGGCTACGAGCCGCAGGTATTGTGGGAATGCGGCTCCCAGCATGATCACAGTTTAGTCAAAGCCAGACGCAAATTTAACTAGCTGATGGCTTCAGATTCAAAACCTTGTTTCTGCGTAATATTAAAATATTTAGAGCCATAGCAGTATGCATCAAACATACATGCATTAAAATGTGTACTTACCTACCAGTACTGGCTGCTCACATATCTTTGATTCAAAGACAACTTTGTTTTTATTTCTTCAGATAATTTATAATCCAGTTTGTAAAAATAAATAAGTAATAAAAATAAAACAAATAAAGAGAAAATGACAAAGGAGAGATATATAGTAAACCTGACTGGCACACCTGCTGTGTGTTTCCCAAGCCTCAGAAGCCAGTGTCCTGCACTTGTACAAACCGAAGAGACCATTGGCTTGAGAACACAGCATCTAGCTTAGGGGGTGGGGCCTCAGCTTTGACTGATGGCAGAGACTCATCCAATAGTGGAACTTCTCTCCATGGCAGCAGGGGTTCGTGCTTCAGACAATTGGTTTGCGCTTTAGCCATCTCTCTTATTCACTATGTATGTCAGTTATCTGAGGGAGTCTCTCTGAATGTATCTTTGAGCATTAGTAATATTCACAATTAGACATTTACTTTTTCAGTCATACCATAGTTTTACAGATACCTTGCTTTTCTCAATCTCCATTCTACTTTATTTGGAGGTTTATCTAGGACTGAGCCTAGAGTAGCTAACAGTGTAGCCAGGAATGGGTGTCCTTAGAAAGATCAGGGTTTAATTAAGATAATTTTATTTAGCGAAGGATCTCTCAAAATTAACACAATAGAAAATACAGGACAAGAACATAAGACAATCGCTACCTGTCAATAGAAAACAGAGGCTACTGGCCCATATTCTTTTTGTATTGAAACTAAGCAGCTGATTCTCCGTGTGTTAAATGTCAGTTTTAAACACTTTCATACACTTCAAACTTGTACTGAATCCCATTCTCCTCTTGTAGGCCTTCTGGCACATCCGGAAAGCTACACAGAAACGCACAGCAAAGGAGGATTCAACCATGTGAAAAATAATACATATATAGTGAATAAAAATACTAAATATAAATGAAACATCAATAACCAGTATGAATGGGGTTTATAATACAGCTCAGCATCAGAGCAGCAGAATGTGATTGTTTTATCCATCAGCACTTATTAAGTGATTACCAGTACAGTCAAACCTCCCTTATCCAGGCAGAATGGGACCAAGGGGTGCCCATAAGTAAGAAATCCCCTTAACTTAGAACATGGACAGTACAGTACAACGTACATGTGTACACAAACTACAGAATATTTATGAGATGCAAGGCTTATAATAGGAAATTATTTCATCCTGTTTTATTCTTGCAGTATATTTTATACAGTTGATAAGTATAGTTTATTCTTGACGAATGTCTCCTTATGCGACATTCGTCACTTCTGTCTTCCAAAGTGAAAAGCTGACCGCAAGACGAGAAGAAGGACAAGCTTTGTCTGGATGGCCATGATAGTAAGAGAAGCTGGACACGCTCACCTCGCCAGCTTCCGATAGCCATTCATGTCGATGCCAGGCAGGAAAGTGTCGCATTCAAACTGCTGCAGCACCTTAGTGATAAAAAAGCGGCATGATCCAGGTGCCTCCATTGCTTCCTGTGAGAAAGGGGGGGCAGGGAGAGGTAAGGAGTGAGGGGGCAGGGAGAGATAGGGAGTGAGGGGGCAGGGAGAGATAGGGAGTGAAAGTAATGTAAGGAGAGAGGAAGAATCATTTTATTTCTAATCTAAATAAATCTAATATCAGATGGACATCTTTATTTAGTTCTACACTCTTCAGCCAAACCAAAAGGCCTCCGAACTTAACAGGGGAGAAATTGATAAATTATGAAAGAGACAAATTATAGAATATAGAATATTGTCATTTTTCCAAGATGAAAATGTACTGCACGAAATTGATTAATTGGACCTTCCCAAGTCATTCAAAAAAAATCTGTACAATAATTACATAGATTAGACAAATACTTCCAACCAGACAACATAACAATGAAGGCTCAGAAAATGTAAATGTAAATGTAATTACTACAGCTCCTGCAAGGGCCGTAGTTCTTCAGTGTACCTCTTGGAAATAGGACTATGCAAATTAGCTTTCAGTACCACTAAACCAACAAGTTTTTAATGAGTAAAGAACAATGAGCCAAGTCAGGAGATCTGTAATTGAGCCTGAGAGAAACAAACGTGATGTGTTCACGCTCTCCTGAGAAATCAGGAGCATGTCCTGAGGGATTGTTATGTTAGGTAATCCGTGACCCTACAGCAGGGGTGTCAAACTCCAGTCCTGGAGGGCTGGAGCCCTGCACATTTTTGGATTTACCCTCATTTAACACACGTGATTTAACTCCTCACCGCTACTTGTGCTAATTACACAGCTCTTCAGCTAAATCATTTGTGGTGGAACAGGGAAAGAACTAAACTACACAGGGCATTTTTTTATACCCCCCCACAGATTTGATTGTTTTTCAATTGAATTGTACAGGTTATAGGACACACTAAAAGGTGGGAAACACTTTGACATGATTTGTCATGGTCTTATTTTTTACATCACAAAAACCTGGCATTTTAACAGGGGTGTGAACTTTTTATATTTATTGTATATAAATGAGATTAAATATAGCCACAATTGAACATTTTTTAAATAGTTCTGTTTCTGTGCGCTCACAACATATATATCATACCTTATATATCATAAGTTTGTTTTCGGCACCAACAGACTTAAATAGCAATAAGCAGTACAAAGACAGGGAGGATCGGACATGACAACATAACATAAACATAAACAGGTGACATAAACATGATTACCTTGTAAACAGAACTACCTCCAATGACCCAAACTTGGTCAACCCTGTCAGCCAGGTCTGATTCTAGAAGTTGGAGAGCAGAACTGAAGTTGGAGGCTAGGTAGTGCGCCCCTACTGGTGGAACCCTATAACAACACATATAGAGACAGGTTTGGCATAGGCCTTGTCCATACATACATGGGTATTTTTAGACATGTAGCTTTTCCTATGTGTTTTGGCCTTTCGTCCACAAGCAAATGACGTTTTAGGCCACTGAAAACTGAGCTTTTGTATAAACTTGTATAAAAATTTTCAGAAACTCCATTTTCAGCGTCGACATGTAGACTGGGAAAGTGGAGTTTTTGGCTCATGATGCCAGAGCGTTCACCGTTATCTACTCTGTTTGATGTCGGAGCATGCAACGTTTGCCGTTTACATTAGCCGTTTTAAGGCTAGCAGAAGCGGTAATAAGGCTTTTGATTGGCTTTACGGTTAGAGCTATATCGCTGCCTGCTGGTTTGTTGCATGCTGTTGACAGCGCATTTTTGGCATTTACATTTGGACAGAGAAGAAGAAAAACACCATTTTTAAAAATACTTGTGTGTGTGGACAAGGCCTTAGTAACAATTAGAAGCTAGCCTTGTGACCAATCCAAACAGCAAAGGCTTCTGTCATTATCACCATCATTATTTAGAAATTAAAGTTAATTGTAAAGTAAAAAATGACAAAAAAACCACTCCTATTTTTATACTTCAGTTTTATAAACAGGGAGACATAGCCTACTTTAGCTCTCTGCTGAGCACAATATTGATCCTGCCTTTGAGAGGTCTATTCCGCTCCGGAATAGAGAACCATGTCTTCCGTCCCATTATCACCACATTTTGTTTACCTGTTAAGAGAAATGAGAAACATCCTATTATATATTTTAGCACATCTCATGCGTTACACTGAATACCAGAATGCATAAATCTAGCTACAAGGTGAGCGACATAAAAGTAACCCGGCATCTTAACATCTTAACATGCGGGGCTACTCTTACGTGGGCTGCCCTGTATTAGACGGCAGAGTGGGGCGTTTAAGAACGCCAAATCTCGCGACAAGCACATTAAGTCATAGGGTATGAAAATTGTCTTCAATACTAAATAAGTGATAGCTAATTAGATTCAAATAGTTTCAGCTAAACAGCTTTGCTGAACGGTGGCTAAGTCTAAAGGCCAGTCTGTAGCTACAAATGTCTTAGTCAAATGTGTAGTCAAGGCCATTATATGTTTTAAACACACAGCTGTGGAAGCAATGAAATGGAAAATATATACAGCTTTTATTTTTATTAATTCACCTTTATTTACCTCTTGGTATTCAGCTGTATTAACAGTTTATTGATTATTAAAACCGGACGTGATTACCATCCTATTTAGGCAGGGTATGCAGGACTGTAAAGAATGACACGGCTACAAGTTTGTTATATGAGTAAATAATTTCTGTATTAAATTACTGACAAGTTCTGATCCTCAGCCAGAAGTACTGTTGTTGTCCAAATGACATAGCAATATCCATTTTTATAGTTTCTGTTAATTTTATCCCATCTTCGTTGCTCCCCTCTCAATTTAAAGCGCATCGCCTATTATCCTTAACTTAAAAAACACATAACAACCGACCTGTGTTCACATTTACAGTCATTTTCAGCCCCAAAACCATAATATATAATATAATATATATATACCATAATACAGATGCTCCTTGTTTTACAATGGCTCCACTTGCAATATTTTGACTTTACAATGATGCAATTCAATGCACATTCTGTAGTCAACAATGGATTTCGATCTGTTCCCGGGGCAATGATACACCACGTGATATTTCTGCCAGGTGATGGCAGCAGCCACGCTTCCAGTCTCTGCAGCAATCGCGAGCATAAACACCTCATATAGCGTTTAACAATGTATCATAGTTTTTTTTCCTTTGTTTAACCAAATAAGCTTGTATTCATTTATTTACGTTTGAATTACTGGTATTTAGTAAGTTACAGTATTTATTTATTCAGTGTCTTAGTTAATTACTTATACTCAGTTTACAATACTTTCCACTTACGATGGGTTCATTGTACCTCTGTACAATATTTCTATTCCCAGCCCATTACTAACAACTGCTTTATGGATGACAGTACAGGCTACCTTTGCCAAACCTTTTCTGGTTGCTTCTATATCGTAGGCTTATATTTCGTTTGCACAGTTCATTCAGAGAGCAGGATGTGAAAGCCTTCTGTTTCTCACTCTTCTGGTGCCCATTTTTGGGTTAATTCAAACTTAATATTGGAATGACTTTATCAAGCAGCCAAGATATCGGTTAAGCTCTAGATATCGCTGTCTTATTACCAACAAGACTTTGTTCTGTTTTTCTGTAGAGCAGATAAGGAATTGACTGTCTTGCATTTTGTTACATACAATCAAAGTCCACTCTTACAGCTCTGTGGTTCTGTTCTCTTTTCTTAGTTGCAGCAGGTTAGCAAATTGGTAACTCTATACTTAAAAATAATAATACTAAAAACAATAAGCCAAATAAGCCAGATGCATCAAAACAAAGCTCAGAGTGAAAAAGGTTTGGTAACCAACTATTTCATGTATTAACTGCCTAGATCACTGACAGGGAAGCAAAAAGGTTCTGAACAGGGTGGGACCATTGCTTTTCAAAACGTATATACCAATACAAATTTCCCATAATCGGAAACGGGCAAAAGGTTACGTGTCATAGGTATTTTTGGCATCATACCTTCTGAAGAAGTCATGGTCATCCTCTGGAAGTATTTGAATTCATTACTAAAAGAAAAACATTCCATAAAAAAACAAAAATGTTTATGAAACCAAAGTAGGCTTATCGTTTTAAAGGCCAAAACTGCCAAATGACAACAATTAATGGAGCGCCAGAAGCTTAACTGTATCTTTCATAAAGTTGACTAAAAAAGATCACTTTCAAACACATTATGGGAGGTTTTAATTAACCACTTATTCGCTATCAAATTTATGCAATGTTACTGATATTTAATATGTACAGAAAATAACACTGGTTTGACGCACAGCAGAAAATGACACGGACAAATCGGGCTTCTGGACCTCTACACTGTTTACCTGAGTCTTTTCGGATGCCAGGGTAAATTTCCTTTATTACCGATTCCCAGGTTTGGACAGACCGCAACGATGCAGTTTAACGTGCGAGGCATGGTATTATCGCATATAAGTTTAAAACAGCGCCTTTCAATAAGACAACACAGAGATACTTCACAACTCCCGCCAAAGTCCGAGGCGCGTAAAAATGACGTCACACACGCCGCCTCACAGCCGGAGCACTGTAGAATTCTGTTGGGTGGAAACTTGTATATAGTGTTTTGTCTTCTTTTTTTCCTGAGCGAAAACTTGCCTGCAGTAAATTTCTCCACTATTTATGTTTTCATATTTGCCTGTATGCAGTAAATAAGGATCATAAGTATGATCTATATTTGGATCATAACAATGATTTAAATGTTATTTTATCTTGCCCAAAACTTAAACGATTGTGTTATTTTACATTATAACCTAAATTATTTTCAGTTTCAAATAGGCTGTGTAGAATTTAAATGTATGACAATTTAATGCACAGGAATTTTTATTGATTTTTATCAATATGATGCATTTTCATGTACCTGGCGGTCGTTGCATCAGATTTGCTCCTGTCTTGTCAGTTGACCCAGGAACCATTTCCATGGTAGATGTGTCTGTAGGGCCCTGTGACCCTGAACGGCATGGATATGTGTGTATGGGGGAGCTTGAACTGAGAGAATGCTGTTTCCGTATGGAGAGCTGTGTAAATATTAAAAAGGAATTAGCCCACTTTTCTTACTCCATTACATGTCACTGTGTTCCAGAGAATTCGCTTCAGAGTTTATTCAGAGAACAAAACAGTCCATCAGGCCATCTGTTTGAGGGTGTTCTGGTTTGGCTAAGGTGAAAACCTTTTATGGACCTCCTTCATATTTAGGACATTCCCATGGACACAGGTCACATATATAGTAGCTTGTTTGGTAGTTGAGGCATGTTTAGGTTCCTACCCCTCCATATTAGGTCAGCTAATGCTGCTATCAGAATCCAACTTCCCTGTATCCACTAAGGGCTTGCCAGTGCTGGCAATTGTGTTATTTCCATTTTAATGATACAATTCAATGTACATTCTGTAGTAAATACTGAATTTTGATCTATTCCCAGGCCAGTGATACACCATATAGCATAAAACAATGTACAGTATCATATAGTATCATGTTTTTTCTGCGTTTGATCATATGAAATTTTGCATGTATGCATTTATTTACTTTTCAATTACTGGTATTTACTTACAGTCTTTATTTACTTATTCAGTGACAGTAGTCATTTACATGTATCATATTCATCTTCCAATATTTTCCACAATGGGTTCATTGGGACGTAACCTAATCATATGTCAAGGAGCACCTGTACAATATTTCTCTTACCAGCCCATAAGTTTTAGGGTGTTCTCATACTTACCTCATACTTACCTGGCAGGGGAGATACCATGATCACGAAGGTGGTTCACCCAGAGTGAGGCTCAGCCATTGCACTGCAGCTGTGCTGACCTCTGCAAATTCCCCAAATGTGGGAATCTCGACTGCATAATTTCTGGTAGTGGGGGACTGCATTTGCGCTCTCCCCTGATTATTTTTTTGGGGCAGGCAGGTGGTGTAGTGGTTAAGGACACAACCGTGTAGTCAAAAGATTGCTGGTTCGAGTCCCCGACCTGCAAGTACCGCTGAGGTACCCTGAGCAAGGTACCGTCCCCAAGCACTGCTCCCTGGGCGCTTACATAGCTGCCCCCTGCTGTGTCACATTGTCACATGG
>JAODKM010000108.1:26158707-26184988 GCA_026780845.1 Petrocephalus sullivani
TCGATAGGCTTCAGACATAAGCAGTTGAAATATAACACTTGGAAGCCAGGAACAAAAACTGCGTTACATTGTGTAATACTATAATTTTTTATTGTGAAAAATGTCAGCTTACTGAATGAAGTACTAATGAAGTATTTTGGGAAATGTGAGGATTAGACTTTTGGGCTTCTCCCATATAATGCCCATATTGAAAAATAACAGAATCACTGTCCTGAATAATTGTTGTGAAAGAAACTTGGGAACCTAAATGCAGTACACGGGAGCTTTATTTGGGTGAAAGGCAAACGGAAACGGAATCGACCTGCAGGTCTAATGGTCAGGGTCACAGAGCCAAAGAAGTGAGATGACGAGGAAGTCAGTCCTACAGGAACACAAAGGACAGGAGGTGAGGACACCGGGAAGGTCAGATAGTCCTTTCTAGTTATGTCATGCATGTTGGTCACAGCTGTTTAAGGTAACAATGGTGTTCAGCTTACACCAGCCATATTATTTAAAACTGGTGCATGAAGCCTGTGAGTTAAAGATTAGTTATTTACATCAACAGAAGCTGAATAAACCATAAAAGATCATGAAGCAGGGAGAGTGGGAGGCCTAGCTGTGAGCCCTACTGTAAGGTTAGGGCCCTAAAAGCGGCCTGAGAGGTTGGGTTCTTGGGAAGTGACTAATCCTTAAGTGCTTTAAAATGTTCTTCATTATTAACTTAATGACACGATGACACTGCTGATCGCCATCAACAGTTTGACCTATACCTTATCAGACTGTCATGTCTCAGAAAACGCTGCACGCTTCCTGAGAAAATCTGCTAACTGGTGTGCTTATTGTCAGCACTAAGCATTTGGCAAACAGGGAGTGCCGTGCTGGTTATCTGGCCTGGCTTGCAAGGCCTCCTAGCAACAGACTCTGGTTGCTAGGGTGGCTTATAATCGTACCTTTTTGAAAAGCACCCAGGGTCCCAGTACCATTGACAGATCAATTTTCCCAGATGGATCCCTGCAGGATTATAACTAATACTTTTCATATGCAGGTGCAGGGCTCAGTGTTTTCCACAGTTTTATCCACTTACAAAGCATTTCCTACTGGTGCCGTTACAGTTGAATTTCATACAAACCGAAAGACTTATTTGAGAACTTTCACGCATAAAGATTTCTCAGCTAGACGTCATTCTCCTCTTCTTTGAAAAGGACTGCATAGCCACATTTGCGCACATTTCTGTTGTGTCTTATGTATTGGAAAGAATAGAATATTGCCAGTAACCGAGACAAGTTTATAAGCAGCTGCAGTTGTCCTGGCAACCGTACAGCAACGATGGTGCCAGCTGGAGGCCTTGAGGAAGACAAGTGTGAGGATGGTGAATGGGGATCCGTCATCGAAACAAACCACTGTTTACATTTTAAGACCTGTGTGACCCATAATCAGAATTAATCATACCTGGTTTACATATAAGATTCTTGTGTTGTAACAGAAAGATGTCTCATGGTAATATTACATTATACTAGTGACTCATTTGCTTACCAAGTTTTACTTGCCAGGTATTAGCCTTGCAGTATCCATGCAGAACACAGGCAGAACCACAAAAAACTGTCCACTGTTTTTCCCGAAATTTGATCCCCAAGGATGTAGCGATGACTAGTACACAGAAATGTGAATGACATGATGTGCGTTTTCCTTTGCGTTGGAGTATATTCATTTTTAATTTTTATTTTTTAGCCTATGATAAATAGCATGGCTATCATGACACGTCTTTAATGTGAATAGAATAATATTTTGAATATAATTTTTAATATATTCAAATAATATTCAGTTTTGTCATGCCCTGCTTCCCTGCCCCTCCCAGTCTCTCCCCAGGGTCACTAATGAGCCACACCTGCTGCCTGTTGTATATCCTCTCGTTACAGCCCTTGTGTGGATCACTCCAGCTGCCATCTGTTTGCCCCCTCG
Source organism: Petrocephalus sullivani (assembly GCA_026780845.1). NCBI lineage: Eukaryota > Metazoa > Chordata > Actinopteri > Osteoglossiformes > Mormyridae > Petrocephalus > Petrocephalus sullivani. The sequence goes on from JAODKM010000108.1 coordinate 26,160,646, forward strand.
TTAGTTCTGTATAAGAGTGCCTCCCAGTCCTGTGCTCCCCAGTCCGGTCACTGACGTCAGCCCTTGTGTGGATCACTCCAGCTGCTGTCTATTTGCCCCTCCTTAGTCATATATAAGAGTGCCTCCCAGTCCTGAGCTCCCGTGTTTTGGCCCTGCGTGGCTTGTTTTGTTTTCCCCCCATTTGCTCTCTTGAGCATAATAAACGCTCTTTTGGTTACCCCAATTCCAGCTCTCGTCTCTGGTTCTGTCTGACCTGACAGATTTTATATTTACACACAAGTCCATGTGTGAGAACTGGGCCATGCATTATTATGTTCTGCCCTTTACAAATAATTTGTATTCCCTAATCTGTTGGGGGGATTAAGTTCCCCTGGGTCTGTGGATTATAGAAAAGGCCATATGGGAACACCTGTAAAGCCAGCTTAACCCATTTGGGGTTAAAACATGTGGAAAAATCCCATATTGTCATGTCTTGTGCTTTGACAGTTGCTTTTTTTTATCTAAATGGGTTTGTGCTGTATGTTGACCCCTCCCTTAAACATTTTTGCTTCATTATCTAGTGTGTACATCTGTATTATCTGGTCAATGTTGACATAATTAAAATGAATTTAATACCATGTAGTGATTGCGTCACAATAGCCAATGAAGTAATATTAAATTCGTATTGAAACTGGCCAAATATTATACATATTACAGTTTTTCTCAATTGTTGCATTTTATGAAACAAATTTAACATTCTCATGACTATAAGCATTCATTTTCATGAACCAATTGCTGTAATTTCTGACACCACTAGATGGTGCTCTCTATTAAAAAAAAGCGTTCAATTCATGTCCCAAAGCAAACCAAGAGCACCATCTTCTGGGGTCAAAAATACAGAAAATGATTTATGAAGCTTAATTTGGCCATCATTAACTATGAGAGCATTTCTCAAAGTGATTTATGTATATAGAACTAAACTATAGTTTAACTGTGAAAGGCCATGACTCACCCAAAACAACTCATGCCTCAAAAGCAAATAATTCTATCAGTGAATTAGTCAGTGCCACTAAAATGAAAATTAACATTTTTTAGCAAATATATACTCATTCATGTCAAAGACCCAAGTGTACTCTGTATTTTTTGATGTAAACTGGCTACGGTTTTGATCACAATTATTGAAAATGCACAAGACTGCGCTTATTCCGTATGGCATATGTTAATTTCAACAGTACAAAGTTACACATTACTGCATGTACTGTAACTCATGGACTAACCATGTCATTGCAACACAGAAAAGAAGAAGACAAGACTGTTGTACAGCACAAAATTAGAAATGTGAACCTAGGAAAAACCCTTAAATGGAACATGCAGCTATACGTTCCTGCTTGTTGGGATACAGATTCTCATCCAAATCAAAACACATATCTCCCCTTGGGATGCAGCACCAAAAGAATGTTGGAATGTCCGCTGTGATGCCTGCAGGGCCATCTGAGCATGTGGCTGGCAATTGTAAAGCTTCCACCTCCATGCTGAGTACCATTGCTTAATTGGTATATCCCTCATCTACCGATAGGGGGCAGCATAGAGGTATATTTTTGTCATATCTCAGAAGTGCCTTTTTATTGTACCAGTTTGTATTGGAGTTGTCGATCAATTTGTTCCTAATGATGTCACATCAATGTTTTCTATTTCTGCTTTGATTAGGGATTTTTAGAAATTCCACATATGCAGTTGTATTAAATGGAAGAATTTGTTCAGTTAATGTTTGCCATGGGTCCTAATTTAAAGTGTCACACAGCATCGGGGGGATGGGGGGGGGGCACTTTGTCAGTCACAAGTCGCAGATGCAGCCGCCACAGATTTCCACATGTGCTCTGTCGACAACTTGAGACACTGCTGTTTCTAAAGTAAGATGATGTTCAAAGTCAGAAATAATGTGGGCTATCTGGCAGGGAGCTCAGAAGCAACAAAAACATGGACTGACTTTAGGTCTCCAAGGACAGGATTGGGAAACACTGGTTTTTATGAAACATCTGGGAGACTGCAGTATGCATACAAGCACTGCGGTGTCACAAGGGGAGTCTGTGTCTAGTAGCACAGGGCACAAACCAGATCATTACTAGGCAAACACACACACAGTCACACACTTGAGGCTATTTAGTGAAAAAATTTACTTAAATATGCCTCTTTCAACCTTGAGAGTAAAGCAGAGGATCCAGAGAAAATTCACTTAACACTAGGAGAACATGCAAGCCCCCGCACACAGCAAGAGTGATCCTTGACCACCTCCCCAAAGGTGTGATGTTACTGAAATATTTGAAATTTGGAAACCAGCATCTGTACTGTAGGCCATTCGATTTGGGGGCGGGGAGGCATAAGCCGTTTTATCATTCACAAGCCATTCATCAGTCAAGAATATTTATATATATGCTCATGAAAAACATAATGTGTATGTGGTTATGCTAGGTTGTTGCATTGCCCTTCATAGAGGGCATTAGAATGTACAATTTGATCTATGCATTAGAAAAATATTAATTTTACTTAGGAAAGTGTGATACATGGTAGATACTCAATGGACACTTTATTATGTAAATCTCATTAACAGACTCAGGGAGTCACATGACTTTATATATATATATATATATATATATATATATATGCAGACAGGGTGAAGAGCTTCAGTTACAGTGTGACTGGACATTATAATGGCTAAGACACATAACCTACTTGAGTTTTAAGTGTGCTATAATTGTTAGTGCCAGATGTGGTGGGTCCAGCTTCTCAGAAATAGCCACCCTCAGGGGATTTTCACACCCTGCAGTGTTTATAGTTTTCTGGGGATTATGTGATAAACAAAAGCAGTCAATTACATTGTTAATGAGTGAGGTCAGAGCAGGATGGCCAGATTGGTTTTTTCACAATTGCAAAAATAACATTACAGTACAACGATGCAGAAAGTGTCCTCTAAGTGCACAACATGCACAATTTGCAAGAAATGCACAATTTAAGTGGTTCCGGAGACAAAAATGGGTCTTACCAGGTACTGTGCGAGGGTATGAAATAAAGGTAAGACAGACTGTGGTGATATGAAGGTGTTTTACAGATCTATCTACTGTTCATTTTCTGCAGTTTTTAAGGTGATCAAACCACATTAAGAATGTGACATCACAGGCATTGTCACATAATGCCATGTGCATTTTTTTCTAATTGGAAAACATTCTCGAAATTTCATCATCTGGGTTGGAAACTATGTCACATTTTATTTGATGGCTAGTTAAAATCAAATGAATATGACTGCATCATGTTTTATTGTAAAATGTACAGTTCTTGTAATAGTTAAGTCTGAAATATTTTAACTTATAATCCTTATGACCCAGTGCTGGATAAGAGGTTTGAAGATAGATGTGTGGGTCTTAACTATGTAAATAACTAAAATATCAAGTTCAGAAATAGGTCAGCAGCAACAAGGAATAATTGGTCAAGTGGTATTACATAATCAGCTCCTCAGCGCATTCTGTGCATGAATTAATTTGACCTGACAGCACCAAAATTTGCGCAAGCATCTATCTGTGCTTGGCCCATATAAATCAATCCTTTGTTTTTCTGACTTGATGTTATATTTTGTATTTGTTCTAAGGGAAAAGGACGTAAATAAAATAATTCTCAATGAGTAGGTGTTAATGGTGCTTGTAGTGTGTGCAGCAGGTTAATTTTCTGTGAAATTTGAATCTGAACATCAGCCAGCTCTTTGTGCCATCCGCCCACTCGCTTGGGCTCATTAGCATAGGCAGCTGAATGATTGGTATTCTCCTCCTCTGAACACGGCAAACTGAAACCACTATGCTCTCTGCTTAAGCCCTTGAGGAATTTACACCTCTGTTGTGCTGTGTACGTATTACATACATCTTTTGCAGCATATTTGACCATTTTTCTCAATTGCTTTGGAGAATTTTTCAAATGACAATTAACACTTGCAAAACAACTGTCATATTTATACTTCTGCACAGCAGGACATCATTGCTCATTGCTTCACAAAAATTTCAAAATGTTTTAGTACATATAGTGTAATAATTTTACACATATGTAAATGTATATATATATATATATATATATATGTAAATGCTCCAGAAATTTAGAGCTGAGGAGAGTACTTACACTAACATTTTGACAATATATATAATTTTGCATTTTGATCTCATTTTTAAAACAATGCTGACTGTACTTTTCATTTTGGTGGCACTGACTAATTATTTGCCTTTGAGACATGAGCTAATTGTTTCACACAATTTATAGGCTTTTGCAGCTAAACCATAGTGTTGTGCTGTATGCATGATCTGTTTTCAGAAATGCTTTTATAGTCTTGAGAATGTTAAGTATGTTTCAAGAAATGTGCCAAAGTAATTGAGAAAAACAAAAAGTGCTTCTTTCCCTCAATAGCCTAGGAAGTTCAAACAAAAGCCCCAAATTCACATGGCTATGTTTGAAAAAGTACAGAGACGTCAGCATGTGCCAATTATAGCATTTATTTACTTTGTTGTGTTGGTAATGTATCAATATTATGTATGTAACTGTGATTGGTGGTGGTAAGATCACATGACAAAACACAAGGTCAGCATGGGAAGCTAAGTTACATTCCTGAAAATATAAAAATTGGAACAAAATATTTTTTTGTAAAGGGCTGGTGCATTGTTCTATCATACTATAACTTCCGCTGGGTTTCATGTACAGTGTAAATGAAATATGGAATATGAAAAATTAGTGTTTGCATGAACCATCATACACATAACAACAATTTTAGTTTCAGAATGTAATATTGAGTAAATAGCAATAATTATTAACTGTGTGACAGCTGTTTTTAAGTTGTAATGTCTCTTGAAAATAAAACTATAAAATGATAATCAGCATATTGTGATCCGGGCCACCCCAGATCTCACCACAAGAGGGAGCATATTCATTAACCCCTATCATAGACAGTAAAAGGGTAAATGACATTATGCCATATTTGCCATTTGCACGAGTATCAGAGCTTGGGGTCTGAGTCAAGTCATTTGTTCATTGTTTAAATATATATATATATATATATATGGCTACAATTTGAAGTCCTTTTCAGTATTTGTATATTTACACACTCAGGGCTGTGAGAGGACTTGGTGCCTTTCCCAGGTAGCAAGGGCCACAGTGCAGAACACCCGGGACAGAATGCAAGTCTATTGCTGGGCATACACACACACACACATTCACAATCAGACACTGCAGTTTGCCTAATTACAGGTGTTTGGACTGCACGAGGAAACTGGTGCCTCTGGTGGAAACCTGGCCAACACAGAACATGCTAACTGCATACATGCAGAGTGGAAGTGAAATACAGACAGACTATAGCAATACCTCCTGAGCTACTATGCTGCTGGTAGAAGCAAACTTCCCTTGCATCCTGAGGAAGTCAGGGGACATTGAGTCTGAATGGGCTGAATGCTGAGGCGGCTTTGTGGAGCTGTGGCCATAGGGCTGTTGGTGCATGTCGTAGTTGCAATCCCCAAACCCGATGGTGGACCCCAGCCGTAAAGGGAGCCGTCAGGCTGAAGAAGGAGGCCTTCTGGGCTTGGTTAGCTTGTGGAATTCCTGAAAATCGGAAGGCCAAAGCAGGAAGTGGCTCTAGCAGTTGCTGAAGCAAAAATTCGGGTGTAGGAGGAGTTTAGAGAAGGAGAAGCCATAGAGAAGGAGTTTTAGTCAATTAGATTCTGGGAAACCATCAGGCATCTAAGGAAGGGGAAGCAGGGCTGTTTACAGCAGGGATGGGGATCTGTTGACCTCAAATGGGGATGCACCTTCCTTGGAGGCAGTAGACCTGGAAGACTCAGAGGAAGACTTGTCCATCTCTAGGTTTGAGGTTGCCGAAGTAGTCAATAAAGTCTTGGGGTGGATGATATTTGCGTTCTTGAATCCTCTTGATGTCGTGGGGCTGTCTTGGCTGACACACCTTGGCTGACATGGAGGTTGGAAACAGTGCCTTTGGACTGGCAGTCTGGGGTGGGACCGAAGGATGTGTTCTAACGTCAGGGGGAATAACACTCCTCAGCCTCCCTGGGAAGGTATATACCAGGTTACTCGAGTGAAGGGCCCTTTTGTTAGTTGAATCTTGGGTCCAGAAGGAACAATGTGGATTCTGTCCTGGTTGCAGGATACTGGAACAGCTCTTTACTCTCATAAGGATACTGGAGGGTTTATGAGGCCCAACCAGTCTACATGTGCTTTGTGGACTTGGATCGTGTCCCTCTGGAGGTCCTGAGGGGTCTCCAGAAGTATGGGGTTCGGGGTCTCTTGCTATGGGCCAAAAGGTATAAATGGAGCTAAAATTTGGTTTGCATTGTCAACAGTAAGTCAGACTTATTCCTGGTGGGATTTGGGTTCTGCCAGGGCTGGCCGTTGTCACTGATTATGTTCATAATATTTATGGACAGAATTTCTAGTCACAGCCAAGGAGCAGAGGGGGTCCGGTTTGGGGTCTAAGGATTGTGTCTTCACTTTTTGCAGATGTGGTCCTGTTGGCATCGTTGGGCTGTGACCTGCAGCATGCACTGGGGCAGTTTGCAGCTGAGTGTGAGGTGGCCAGGATGAGGATCAGCACCTCCAACTCTGAGGCCATGGTTCTCAAATGGAACAATATATATAGGTTTCCCTGTCCTGGTGGGGGATGGTTTACTGCCTCAAGTGGCGTTTGAGTATCTTGGAGTCTTGTTCGCGAGTGAGGGAAAAAGGGAGTGAGAGATCGACACATGGATCAATGTTGTGTCGGCAGTAATCGGACATTGAGGAGGAGCTCAAAGTAGAAAAGCAGCTCCTATGCATCGAAAGGAGCCAGTTGAGGTTCGGGTATCTGACTAGGATGCCTATTAACTCCCTGGGGAGGTGTTTTTGGAATGCCCAATCAGGAGGAGGCCCCGGGGCAGACCCCCATGGTGTTCCCCTGGTGGAGCTGGTGGAGGTGACTGGTGAGAGGGAGGTCTGGGCATCCCTGCTTAGACTGCTGCCCCCGCGACCCAACCCCAGATAAGCAGCAGATGGATGGATGGACGGATGGTATTCTGAAAAATTTGGTGAACTGTTTTGCATGTGGTGGCTTACAAGACGACACATATAGTTTTGGGTATAAAATTACAGGTTTTCTCAAATGCTTTGGCACATTTTGTGGAACATTCTTAACATTCTAACGACTAAAAGAGCATTTCTCAATACAGTTCATGCATATAGCACAACACTATGGTTTTGCTGAAAAAGGCTGTAACTTACCCAAAACAATTAGCTCATGTCTCAAAAGCAAATAATTCCACCACTGAATTAGTCAGTGCCACCAAAATTAAAGTACAATCAGTATTGTTTTACCATGAGTTTCAAAATGCTATATTGTCAGTATGTCAGTGTGAGTGTGCTCTGAGCTCCACAATTCTGAATGACAGTCGGTTCCCACTTTCATTTCATTGTCACTGACTAATCATTACTCATTAGCAAACATACTCATGTCAGAAACACCAGTTTCAACACTGAAAGGCTCTGCATTATAGTATGTGAAGTTCACTGGCAAGAGAAAGCACTGGCACGCACATGTAAACTTCTTATTATGATTTTTCTCTATTGCTTTGGACACAGTCACAGCTATTTTAAGGTCATTCATTCATATGAGTGATTCATTTTTTATTCCACTTACCCAGTCAGGGATTTCAGGCCTAGATTATTATATTAAATATATAGTTAGATATGCAATAAATTGATCACATAATTATTATAAAAAATTATTAAACATATTACACATTTTAATACAATTACAGTTATGTTTTCCACTCATTGTGTTCACTGGTGTAGTTGCACATGTGTAAATTTTCAGAAATATACTTTTCCAGCTTCATCTTCAGGTCCTTTTAAGATTTTTCCTTCTGAGATGTGTGGGCTTACATTTGAAGTTAAAGATTATTGAAGGTTAACGCACGAATCTTGGAAAATGCGCATTGTACACTTTGTCCCACTGTGTATACACTCTGTGGTTATGCAAGTGTTTTACTGCGTATCGGTTCCAGGAACAGAAGTTCTTACTGAGCTGTAGGCAAACTTCCCATGTGCATAACAAATTACCAAGAATGGTAGGCAGTGTAACATAATATTAATACACTCAACCAATTTAAATATATAAAACATCTAAATTTGACTTGCTAAATTTGAAACTTGTCCTGTGGGAAAAAATACACAATAAAGGACAATAAAACCATGTGCATGTAACCAATCTGATGGAATAACATGATTATCACAGTACTACTGCGAGAATTAATGTATAAATAGATCTAATTTACATGCACAATATAAGACATGGGGGTGATAAAGCATTACATTGAAGATGTTTGACCTGGATCATTATTCGCTTAAAGATTTTGAATAAATAGATGTGAGGCTTTTTGTAGAATGTCATATAATTATATATTTGCCACTCAGATTAAAATTTTAAGACTTCAACAATCAAACTCAATGAAGAACTCACTAACCAACACTAATTTTTTTACCTTGACTGATGATGTTTTATTGTAACGCCATCAATGTCTTATTTCGATGAGTTTACTTGTGAACAACCTTGCAGAATCCATTCCTCTCTGCTGAAAAGGTTATGCAGAAATGTCCTCCAGGCTTATGAGAGAAGTGGTCATGATTTTGAAATATGGATTGACAGTGAGACAGAAACAGGGGTTGTGGTTCATTAATTCCGCATCAAACCATGAGCATGTCAAAAACATGCCGATATATGATGTCCAGGTATAGGACATCCGAAATTCCATGCTGGCGTGCACATCATCCATTCACAAAATACAGGGATACATGCAAAGGGATATATCAAAAACTATATATTTTTGGTTACTAATGAATGCTTTGTGGTCAGAAATAGACCAAATTGTTGGGTGTGTAGGGGGGGTGGATGGTTACCCATTTCCTTCGCCCTGTCTTTCGGAATGCCTGCTGGCCATCCTGACCGTCCTGTGGAAGCGGCAGAGGAGACAGAAACGTTGATTTTAAAGAATCCCTGTATATTTAGGTGTTTTCCAAACTTCATAATTGTTTTGGATGACTTGATAAAAAAAGAAAGAAACTACTGCAGTAGTGAATTAAGCTGCCAGTGTGTGTATCTATCGCATTATTTTTCACTTTCTTGGAATCACATTTGCTAAGGTAGCATTCTTCATGAAGACTGCAGAAGATAATAGTGTAGGTGATGCTCTTTCCATGTGGTAAATTGATAAATCCTTTATTGGCCATTTGTGCAAGTATATTGGAATAATTCTCTTTGCACCTGCCCCAGCATGCTCTCTGTAGCCTGGGAGTCACAGCATAGGGTCAGCCAATGTGCAGCACTCCTGGAGCAGGAGGTTAAGGGCCTTGCTTAAGGGCTCACAGACACTGACTGCTCTGCTGAGGCCGGGGCTTCTGGCAGCTAATTTCTGATCACGGGCACAGAAACTTAGCCAGCTGAACCAGAGATAGATGGAAAACAGGGGTCAGGGCTGAGATTGTGAATGACGGGAATTCATGAACCAGCATATATACGTCATTATCATTGATTCTGATAGCAAGAAGGTGAGATTGCTGAGAAAGAGCATACGTACTAGCTCCAGAATGGGACCTGCTGTTGTATCTGCTGTTGTGTGTGTGGCCAATGGTGTGTGGCTCAGTGGGTTCGGGTGCAGAGCCTGGGGTTGGAAGGTTGTTTGCTGAAATGCTGTGATCGGCAGAGTAATTTCACTGTTGAGCACAGCCCTTAACTACAATTACTCCAGGGATTGGTTGACCCTGCTTTCTGGGAAAAACTGTACATCACTCTGGAAAAGGTATCTTCTAAAAAATGCTAATATATAAAATGCACATAATACAGACTCTACAGAAGAATGAGATACCATAGTTCAGTCACTGAATGACTTACTTTAATGGCTGTATAACTGACATTTTTACAAGTCTCATCTGATGTGCGTAAGCATGGGTTATGCTCAGGTTTTGGACAACACTACTTTCATTTTATGAAGTACTTTCTGGCATTTGAAAAATCTGGACAAATCTGTGTTTGATTTTTGGGTTTCCTCCAGTTGACTGGACCCCCAACGCTGGAGATGTGATGTCATAATGCTACCCAGTGCGCCACTGCAAAACCTGCTGATATGTTGTTGTAACTCATGTTGTGACTGTGACACTTGCTTTTTTGTGACACTATGCACAACTAATTGGTTGCAACAAAATCTTGACTTTTACATTCTGGACCTGAAACTTCCACCCTTCTCCTCCCCTTCATCCACATTTATTGTAGTGGACAGGTGAATCAGGTCAATGGCTGAAATCTATTAGGAATCATAGTTTACCTGTATTCATCTGTTTAGGTTTATTTCAAGAAAAGAGCAAAACTGCCCTAATCCATGTTTGTCTGTGATCTTTGAACTTTAAATCAACTTTGTAGATCAGGTTTTGTTTGGTTGATGTACTGCTTGATGGGTCATCATAGGTACATGATGTGATCATAGGAGGTCAGCATGTGTGACATATGTGTTGTTCAACCTTTCATATCACAGATATTCACCTGTGCTTCTCCTGCTCCATATTTATTGTAGATTACTCGCCTCTTTGTTATACTCAGCACAATTCCCTGTCTGCATCTAAACATTTATAGTGTTAGCTGATGGAAGTAAATAAAAAATAATAATATTTCCCACGCATACCATCCTAGATCCACTGAGAGCCACATTTCAGTTCTCTTGCCATCAGTAGCTGTGTTCTTTTTCTGTCCCAGGCACCCATATCTTTCCGTTAGGCTGGCTCTGGGCGCTTCACCACCAAACCTGATTGGAGCTGTTGAATACAAAATGTTTCAAATATTTTAAAGTTTTGTTGCGGCTGGCCGGATGGGTTGTAATTGCTTTGGATCAAAGAACTAGTTTGGGAAAAGTCAGTCCAACGTTTCATTTGGCTAGAATGTATTCTGGGACATCTCTGTGGGGATCCCGATGTTAGAACTGAGAGTGTTAATATGAACAGAGACAAAAAAAATCCCAGACTTACTGCTGAATTCTGTCATCAGTGGCTCCTGGTCTATGGTCTAGCTGGGTTTAACTGTTCTCAAAAGGTTAACAGCAGATATTACGGATGTTATACAGCATTATATAGATGCTCCGTTAGTGAGAATAAATAAAAGTTTCGAGCTCTGCCTATGCTTGCTATATTTTGTTGGGGAAGCATTATCTTAGAAATTTCAGTAGCAAGAAAACCCTGCAATAACCAAAAAAAATTATAATAAAACCTCCATTAGAGATGACAGCAAACAATGCTGTTGACTTGCACATAGTGTTTGCCATTACAGACAGGAAAGGCTTGGGTGGTAAGGATACACTCTTCTTTCATCGTCTCCATCTGTTTCATCTGCTGGGTAATGACCTTTTAAAAGCCTCCAGATGCCACTTCTGCAAATGAGCACCAGTGAGCACGCTTTGATTGTTTGTGAGTGTTGCAATCTCAGAGTATGTAAGAAATAATGGCAGCAATAATTTACTGTGTAGAGGGACCCTGCAGAAGGAGAGCATGAAGTCTATAGAGAAATATACTCAGTCAGGAGATCCACATACAATTAATGATATACGCCCCCTTATAATTCTGTGTTTACCAAGATAAAACAATGCCAAATTCTTGTTACTTGGTTACATGATAGAATGAGTGTCTGGGAACTGAGGACCTCAATTATTTTATTTAGTTTAGCAGGAGAACTCAGGACCACCTGATAATGGGATTTAATGGTCCCCATCTCCCATGATGAGAGCATTTCAATTAAACAATTTCCGTCTGGATGATAAACATTTTCCGATTTTGATTTTGCCCAATTAAAGGACTCTGAAATAGGTGCATTGTTTCATTTACATTTTTATTTTGTTTCCATTTTTCCTTTAGAATTTTCTAAAGTGGTTGTTCTGTTTATCAATGAAAACTTCATGGATTGTGACTTTCTAGTCATGTGCATTAAATCATATGGGTCTAATTGCAACTCAGCTGGCAAGCTTGTAAAGAAGTGGAAGTTCAGGAAAGTGGATGGATGAGATGATCAAAAAGCACAGGACGAGTTCTTAAGACTCATATGCCAAGCGAGGCAGCTTACTTGAGTGCCGTGGCTGAAAAACCCTTATCCAGGAAAAATGTAGTGGATCCTAAATAGCATGGGCTAGAAAGCCTTTGTCTGTATCAAAAAGACCTCAAATGAGACATAATTTCGCTCTGCTGCTTCATTATTTACATGTTCGATAAGCGTACTTAAGCAAAACATTTGTCATTGGTAATTAGGTTGGCATTTTTAAATATTAATGGATAGACAAGTATTTTCAATCCTTTGGGAGCTGCATCTGGGGTGGTGTGTGATTCTGTGGGTTCAGGCCCTGTGACTGTAATCACATGGGCGCTGGCTGAATCCACTGATAAGCAGAATAATTATATTTTCATTGGGCCCTTAAACAACCCCTTTAACACCCCCCTAAAAAATGCTTTGGGACACGAGATAAGTGCCTGATCCCAAACTTCATTCTCACCACACCCTTATGTTTGTGCAAGTCTCAAAGAAGAGCAAGACGAGGTGCATGAAAACTAAAGACTCTCTATCTATTGCAAAAAGCATAATGTAGTTTTTTTTCTTGATGTGATACATCTGATGCCTTCTGTCAAACACAGAAGCATCTAAACACTGGGACACGGTCTAAAATGCAATCAGATCTCTTCAAGACTATTAACAAAAAGGATGATTTACAGGACACATGGGTGTTGCTTGGCTTGTGGTTCTGTCATGAGCTGAGAGCTAGTAGCTTTATAGCAGCTGTTTGTGTCAGACACCCCCTAGCTTTGAACCAGCAGAGGTCCAAAGGAAGCAGCTCACTTCCCTGCCATGCCCTTTGTTGTGTGTCCTAGCCTGGCCAGGAGGGGATGTGGCCCATTATCTCTGAAACTCTTACCCTGAAGTGGAGTGCAATGTAGCTCATCCTTCAGCTGATTTGTACAATTATTTTTCCATTTAATGCCTTTGCAAAAAAAAAAAAAAACTGAAGTTTAAGCCACACAGAAGTCAATGTGTTCTGGTCTTTACGTCACCATGGTAACACGTTTTCCAGCATCAGGAGCTCGGTTAACCTATGCAAGATTTAAGAATGTGGTTATAACTGTTGTGTAACACCTATGAAGGAGGCACTGTGGACAGCCTTGATGCAGGCTCTTCCCCATTCAGCAGGTTAAGAGTGCAACACGGTTGCCATAGCAAAGCACTTTGGCTCAGTGTGAAATGCACGTCTTGCTAGCAGTGGGCTGACAAACTGCACTCACTGCACTCTGCCTTTTGGAAAACACAGTACCTTCAAACCACCACATAGATCTGCATATCAATGATGATGTTGTTAGGACCTTTGATAAATTCAAATGTTTCTAAGTACACGAATAACAGCTAGTTGTTAGCGATGATTTTAGTCCTTTGCATCTTACCACTGTGTTACTGTCATTATTACTAAATTACCGTGGATTATGCAATATTTGACTGTGGACTTTGCAGGATTACTTGCTATTTAGTTTTACAGTATACTGACATACATGAATTAAAAATAATTTGTCTTATTTGAATAAGTCCAAAATCTAAAATAAAATCCAAAATAATAAATAAATCAAATACAAAATAAGAGTATAAATAAGAATAATATTAATAAAATGGTTTAATGCGGCATCGTGGCTCAGTAGCTATCACTGTTACCTCTACTCTGGTCAGTTTGGGGGTCCAGAACATAATCCCTAACGGTGCATCTGAAATGAATGGTTGTGCATGGTCCCTGCAGTTATGCTGCAGACATGGACTGAGTGACTTCCCCCAGGAGGTCTGACTCAGGTGTACGTGGTTTGTTTGTTTGTCATGTGGATTTTTATCTGATGAAAAACAAGGATGTCTAAAAATGTGAACTTTTAAGTCCCCCCTCCTGTTTTCCAGATAATGCTGGAAGTACCTACCATCTGATTTTGAAAGTTTCTGCAATAAAGTGGAGGATGTCAGTTTTGAGTAACTAATTTAGATCTCAAATGGAACATGTAATTGTTGCTAGTGGATAATAACAATCCCACAGTCTTAAATAGTCTTAAAACATATAACTTTGTATTGTTTCAGGAATGAAAAACTGGAACACTTGAATAAAAAATAAATCGCTGAAAAATACATTGGATGTGAAAATGGCTAGTAATTATTTTAAAATGAATTCAGACAGCATTTCATTAAATTTCAGTTGCCATGTCAGAGCATAAAAAGAATATAAATAACCATGATATTAAAAGAAAGCTCTTAGCCTTAAACTCACATGCCTGCACACAATTAAAAATACATGCTCTCATTTGTTTAGCATAACTGTTTGACTCATTTATTTCCATTACGCTCACATCCTGCTGTACACCATGTAGTCACCAAGAAAAAACATTAACCATTAACTGGACATAGGTCAAACTTTCTTAGTTATACAGACACACATATGCACAGGTGCAAAACTTCCTTTACACAACCACACAAACATCCATAACATCTGTGCACAAGCACATGGACATGGCAGACAGTGCTTTGTGGTGTTCCTAGTGGCATCCAAAGCCCATCTTGCTGATAACTGCATAACGCCTTGAATGGCAATTAACCTCAGGTACTGCAGTAAAATACCCAGCTTATCTTCTAAACTATATACCATATCAGGAAAGCAGGACAATAGAATTGGCTGATGCATGTAGGTATACCAAAACAAAATGTTGTGTCTAACCCCAAGGGGGAGGCGTTCCTGAGGACCATAAACTCCTCCTCTCACTGGGGTCCTGTCTCAGCTTATTTTTCACCACGGAGGTGGCGTGATCACCCTGTCACCATCAGCGCGATAGCACAGTCAGGATAAGGTGTGCTGAATCCAGCCCCTCTAGTATTTATGACCATTCTACATCCAAAGAATGATTCCCTCAGAGTTTTTATGTCTGAACATGTTTTGTGACTGTATACAATACAGCCAGGCCAAATACACTGAGAGCTGAGAGTGGCACTGAGACCCCAACCCTGTTATTATCCGTCCATTTTCTAACCACATACCCTGGACAGGGTCACAAGGGATAATGAATCCTATCACAGGCAGCAAAGAGACTAGAGCTGCAGTAGGCAACCCTAGGGGTGCCAATATCGAACAGGTTTTGTATTCTACACAATGACTTACAGTACAATCTGCCTGAGATCAGGTGCGGTTCATCAGAGACCAGGTATGATAAAAAACCTGCTGGGTACCAGCACTCCAGGATCAGGATTGCCTGCCCCTGTTCTGAGTACACTCTAGATGGGATCCCAGTCCATCATCAGGCACAAACAATTACTCACTCACATTCACGTAACCATACTCCATGGGCTTTTTAGACCCCAAATTGTCTACAGCTCTACAAACTACAGGTTCATTTTAAACAAAGACTAAAGGATTATGCAGTGCTAATTCTTCATTGGACTTCATTTAAAGTCGACCAATATACATTATGCCTATGTTTGCTGTTGTTAATTATGTACTTTTCAGGATATAGTTCATGAATATATGAGTGGTAAAAAAAGCTACAAAAAATGATTAAACATAGATAGATAAATAGATCAATTAATATTCTCAAACGAATATGAGTGATTAGTTTCACTTCAAGTAAAAGATCTAATATTTAATCCTTCAGTGAATCAATGCTGATCTTATTCATTGACAGGCATGGAACACTTCATATGAGATCCAAACTAATCAAGTGAATGAAATGATGAAATGCCATCAAACACCTCTCACAGAAGACGGGGAGCTTAGAAGCTTAGAGACTTAGAGAATGAGGCTACAGGAAACAGTGCTTTTCTGATTGTCTAAAAATGCAGGTCTGTGTTTGAGCAATACTTGGAAATATGTGAGCTCAAACCCACCAGGGAAAGAAGGAGACATTTTGGCATGTCGTCAACAATTTTCACGGGCGTTTGTGGCCCTGTTGCATCTTCTAATAAAAGTGCAACATGTATGGGTACATAAAAAGTTATATACCCATAGCCATTCCATATCAAGCATATCTGTTTTCAGATACTCCTGTGTTTGTTTGTAATACAGCTGGATTTATTACTGGGTCAGATGTTGGTTACATCACATTCTTCTGAAATAAGTCACAGTGTGCAGTCAGCCAGCCCCCCCCCCCCACCTCCCCTCACACACACACACACACACACACATGCACATACTATAACGTGGCAGTCTACCACTGTAGTGAGTATCTGAGATGGAGGTCTGAATCCCAACAGCAAGGACCCCATACTTCTTTATTCACAGACCTATATAGGTTTAGTGGCTGCTGTACCACAGCAAATCGACATTAAACAAAGAAAGCCAGAAACGCTGTCAGTCAAGCAGAAATACGGTGCTCTACTGCAGCAAAAAATTTATATAAAGTGCAAGTTTTAGATATAGTTCAACAAATATTTTAGTCACTATTAGCAGGGGAGATTCTAGGATCTCTCTCTCAGGGGGTGAAAAGCAGGGGGGACTCCCAAGATAAAGTTTGCCAAGGCGTGCATAAAAATGTATATGGGACAAATGTCTGTCTTTCCGGGAGGTAAGACAACCATTTTGGTCAGCTATTCAAACCCAAGTGCAAGAACTCTTCAGCCAATCAGTCCGCTAATTAGTAATCAAATTTGCAGAGAAAACCTGCATACCCAATGGCCCTTTCAGGATAAGACTGCCCACCCCTTGTCTAGAATCACCCATGGCTAGTATCTTTCAAAATTTTTCAGAGTATGGATACATAGATGGCCTAGATATCAAACAAATCATAGCAAGCTGACGAGTGGCACCTCCAGAGCACCCAATGGGAATTAACTAGCATCTCTCAGTACTTCAAAGTCTATTGGAGCTTACCTTTATATTACACTAATTTATTTAGTAGATACTTTTGCACAAAGCACAAGTGAGGCAGATAGCACATTACATACAGAAGTCAAGCAACCTTCTAAGTATAAGTGTAGCTGGGCTGAGCTCCCAATGAATGGCCAGTAAGAAGTGCAAGTTAGCATCTGATAACAGCTATGCAACACATGTCATATAAGATAAGATAATATAAGATAAGATAACCATTATTAATCCCACAGTTGGGAAATTTGCATTGTTACAGCAGCCAGAAAGGATAGTACAAGAGGAGTAAAAACAACACAACTATGCACTATAACAATAAAAAAGTCTAATAAACTTTAAGTTTAAGGGGGCAGAGTTGCTGCCCTTCACGGCCAAGCTTGCTCTCACAGTGAAATGTTGATGATCCAAGCTACATAGTGATATCATGGTGAGTGGTAGAACTAGCAGAGAAAATGACAAGAAACTCTGTCTTAGAGGGGTGTAGCTGGTGGTGAAGATCCTTTCATACAGCCTGTAACTGGATGATTGGACTTAAAGAGGTGGTGGTGTACAGTGAGAAGAGGAAGAGGGGGTGGTATGTGAGTGGTGGGTGCAGAGAGCTGGCTGCCAGCTTCTCATGGAAAGAAGTCAGCAGGAGTCAAGGTGGTGCGTGGAGGGGAGTAGGTAGGTTGAGCAGGCCGACGTAAGTGAAGAATACTTTGTGTGGGTCTGGGGTGACGTTGATCTTCTCCTGGTAGTAGGTGATATTTCACTGCTACCAAACAGCAGTGACGGTACCAGTGACAGACCCATTGGACGTCTAGTTCTCCGCCATCTCCTCTCAGCCATCCTGAGCCTCATCTGTTGCCTGTGGATCATGCTGGAGAGCCAGAGGCGGGAGAGTCACGAGCAGGCTGGTTTGGAGGAGATGGAACAAAGCTCCTCAAGAGAAGGAAGGGCACATAAGCAAATGGGAGAGCAGAAGGTGGAAGGTGACTCGAGAAGGGGAGCGAGAAGAAGGTATAGGGAACTACAAGGTGAATTGAATAAAGTAATAATAATAATAATAATACATTGTTATAGCGCTTTTACATTAACTCAAAGTAGGAATAAACATCACTGGCAGTAAAACTGAGTCAGCCCAAATGAGGTCAGGAGGGTAAGGAGAAAGTTCAGGTTCCCCAAGGATGACAGTTATGAACCATCAACAGGAATGGTTGTCAATGGCATGTCTACACCAGTGGCCAAAACTGTGGAGACACTTCCAATTTCTAGAGATTGCGGAACTTTATGCAACTGCCGCTCAAGTTGCTCATTTAATCTCCTGATGTATGACTTTACAAATAATAATTAGATTCTTTAGTGAAGTTACCTAGTAGGGCTGGTGGGTGGTAGATAACAACAATGTACATCAGTACTTGTAATAGCAACTGCTTGGCAAAGTATATTAACATCTGCAGGAGTGCACAAGGGCCCCAAAAGTAATATGATTACTCACTCTACACACAGAGACACAGGCCCCTAGCACTCTGAGCTCCACACTTGCATTAGACAAATGTAATGTTTAACTTTACTGGGTTGAAACACTTCATATTGGTCTGGTCTAACATTGTGAAAAAATTACGCAAAAAACAACATGAATTGGTATGCGCAGTTAGAACGTCCCCTCAGAAACACAACTACTCACATTTGTAAGGAAAAGCTGGTTTTGGTGCAAGCAATATCCACTGGACCAAGGATTCTGTAACATAGATCTGACTTAAACAGCTTATATTTTGATGTTTTAATATATTTCACCCAGTTATAATGCCCATCACATTCCCTCTCTGGAAGATCTAAAAACTAGACAGGAAGTTATCAGCCTAATACATGTCACACCTGTGATGAGAATTACCATGGTCAGGAAAAGTTCAGATTAGCTATGCTGGCACTTAGACATATTTCATGAATATGTAAGAAGTTATTTACTTGCTCATAAAGGCAATCTAATAGGCAAAAAATAAATACCTAGTAAAAAAGTGTTATAAATAATAATAATATGAGAAGCACTCGCCATCCTCTGTGGGACGCTTGATAGCATGTTCCATGTTTTGCTGAAATGATAGTTTAGACCAGATATTTTGATCCTGTGTTGCTGTAATTTAATATAACTACTAAATTAGGTTTAATTAGTTTAAGTTGCTGCAATGGGTTGGCACCCCATCCTATAGGTCAGTAAGAGAATCCTATGGGTTAGTAAGAGCAACAGGTTCCAGATCCCCACGACCCCACAAAGGACAAGCGAGTGTACAGAATGGATGATTGGATGAAGTTCCAGCTGTAGTTGTGTTCCTGGCTGTATTTTCAAACTAGCAATTACATTTTATTTTCAGATTAACAAATGTAAATGCATAATAATAATAATAATAATAATAATAATAATAATGTTTTAATCAATGAACTATACAATAAAACTACAGCTACTTCTTTGTTAGGCTAGTACAGTCATCTTAATTTTGACTTATCAACAAAAACTAAAGCTTTATAACAGAACTACAGATCCGTCTTCTGACGGCTCCTCTCGCTTATCCAGATCAAGCTGTGCCCGCAGCCCGGACATAATGACACATACACACACACGCATGGACAGCATACAATCTCCATATTCAGAGAGCACGGGCGGGATTCGATCCCACAACCCCGGAGTAGTGCCACCCACCGTACCATTTATTTATTACAATATTAATATACAACAGTGTCTACACACCAGTTCAGTATTAATTCCAACAAGTCCGCGCTGCAAAACAACTTCCTTCCCTGTCTTGTCTTCTGATACTTTCACAAACACTTTAAAGTCATTTCCGCACAGAAAACGAGTTGCAGAGAGACGATAAGGTGCAATATGTAAATAACTCAACATGCAAACTCTCCTTTATTTCTAGAAATGAAAATTGAAATTCTGAAATTCTGTTGAACGGCAGGGATCGCCCCCGAAAGCGCTGCTGATAAATCAGCCATTTTCAGAGGCAGACCTGCCCCTCCGTGTCAAAGCCGATTACGGCTCATCTGCGGTCAGACTGCGCTCTCACCGTCTCTCCCTTAAATCTACTTTTATTTCACGGCGGTGCCAGCACGGCAAGCTTGCAGAAAATGATTTTTAAAATTCTGTATGTATTTCGTTTACTTAAATTGCATACAATTTCTTCTTAGGAAAAAAAAAACTTCCATTTATGCAAGCATGGATTTGATGGTTTGCTATGGATAAAGCGCCTTTGGGAGACGGGCTGCCGTGTAGCTCAGCTCACTCGAGAAGACTAACTTTTCCTTTCGCTCTGGTGGCAGGGTTTGGATGCACTTTTTATTAAAAAAAAATCATTCAACAATTTTCTGCAAACGCAGGCGAGCTGAAGGATATGGTGCATATAACAGAATTTAAGCACTGACTGAGTCGGAAAATGCAGAAAAGTGTGCGGTACAATGAAGGGCATGCTCTTTATCTGGCCGTGCTCGCGCGCAAAGAGGGCACCAAACGGGGCTATCTCAGCAAGAAGACCACGGATAACAGTCGATGGCACGACAAATATTTCGCATTGCATCAAAACGTTTTATTTTATTACGAAAACGACCAGAGCACTCGACCTTCTGGGATTTATCTGTTAGAGGGATGTACTTGCGAGCGGATGCCAGCGCCGAAAGTGTCCACTATAGGCAAAGAGACTCTAGACAAACAGGTGAGCCTCTTACAATGTATAAAGTTTTGATTGCTTTTTAAACTACACGGGGCATACATGAAGGAGCAGTTAGTGCCTTACTGTACCGCATTTGATCAAATGCACTAGGACAGGGCAGCCTTAACGTCTTTCATAACACGCAAATGCCTCGCGTCAAGTGCACATGTCGCTACTTTGATTCCCTGCATATATTAGCGATCTTTAGCCTATTGCACAATTGATTTTTTTAATGAAAAACATTTTTTTTCATGGCACAGAAATTATGTGCAATTAGAATTTTTTCGGACAGGTGGACAGCAGATATGTTGGTGCAGCTGCTAGCCAGTGTTTCCGTCAAAATGTTACAAATAGCAAAATACATTTTACATGTGTGCCTATTATGCGTTTCTTATTCCTTTGCACCATCTCTTAGTAATCTATTTTAATCAGCATTGTAGATTATTTAAAAAAATCAAAGCTTTTTACCTCATCCATCCATCTCCATCCATCCATCCATCCATCCATCTTCTAACCATCCATCTTATCTGGGTCACAGGTGTACACTAGGCTATGGTAAGACTAGGCAAGCTGTCAAGTGACCCATTCAAAACTATCCAAATTCTCCTGGTATTCCCACTAGGTGTGTGTCTATGTGTGCGTGGGTTTGTGTTTACCTCATGTGTCCCCACAATGTGGAAAAAACCTGTTACTTTTTAGCTTTATGGGACTTGAGTTCCCTGCAATATAAACCACAATTGAATAAAAATCTGTGAATTCAATAAATGGTTAAGGGTAGATTTGGGTAACAGTTGGGGCTATCACTGTTAGGGTTAGTGTTTATGACAACATTTCTGGCAAGGAGTAATATAACATGTTGAATATATACATACATTATGAGCTTTATGAGGGTTTTTATGAGTAGCATTTGACCTCTGAATTGAGGGCATTCTCACTTCCTGTATTTTATATATTTTGTCGTCGTATATCTTGTGGTGGAGAGGCATGGAAACGCAATGGTTAACACTGCTGCCTCACACCAGTGTTCGAGTCAGAGCACTGTCAGAAAGAAGACTACCAATTTGTACATTTGCTTGTCACTGGGGCTGTACCCCAGTGTAGGGTCTGCCAGTTGTACCCTGTAGCTGTAGGTAAATGTACATTTCAGTCTAATTTAAGGAACAGAAATGGACCTCGAGGTACAGACAACATTAATGTGCAAATTAATGGTACAAAAATGTTGCTCATAGTCCATTTCTGTACCTTAAAATGTACATTTACCTACAACTAGGGTACAATTGGCAGACTCTTGAGGGTACAACACCGAGACGATGTGCCTTGGCTTGGTTCACCTGACAGTCCCAAGGCATGCTAAGGTCAACTGGAGTTTCCAGATTGTTCGTAAGTGTAAAATTGTGCATAATTTTGTAGCTTGTAGCTTCCGGGTTGTAACTACAGATACAGATTTATGAGCCAGTACCTCTCCATTCCCCCCACCCCGACTGACTTGATAACATCTCAGCCCTTATGATTTATAAAGGATTTTTAGTTTTTGATATGGTGGATAACTATGCGTCAGGTATGGCTACTACTATGTATCTTCCTTGATCATAGTGCAAAATGAGAAATCTTGTCTTTAGCTGTCTTTGAAATGGGCTTTTGCTCATTGTAGTGCATAAAGCAGATTATTACCCTGTAGGGGATCTGCTGTTATTACCTTGGCCCACTCGAGTACAGCACTGGGCAGTAGGTGCAAAAGATGAGCAACAAACGCACCATTTAACAAGGTCTGGGAGGACTGGGAGCTGAAACCACAGGCTTCATCACATTAGTCCTGTGGGGCTGATACATGTTGCTTCTCCACAGTATGGAGTGACAAATGCTTGGCCACCAGGCACGCTGTGCTCTCAGCTGACGTGAGAGGATTACGAGACAAAGGTCCAGTAATGTCCATCACCTTATCAGAGCACCCAGTAGCTTTACACAAATAGGGAGCTGTCAACAGTGACACCTTTTCACTGTCTAGCATTATTACATCATTTTACATAATAGGTAAAAACTTAATTTGTGTGCACGGAGAGCAAAGGAAATATCTATTGAATTTAGTGCAGGCAAAGCTTGCGCTAATAGACTTTTATTACCATTTTATTGCAAAGTTGTTATGATCACATTACTGCACTGAGGTCCGATATCTAGATTTGCTCCTTTTGTGAACCTTTGCTCTTGCTTTTGTGATTTATTGACTAAATAGCCTCCAAAATTGCAAATTCAGACGTTCAAAACTACTAAACTATTGGTAGGAGTTTCAATTACAGCAGGTACAATGTTGCTTAAATGTGAGTAGTGCTTTGTGTGAGTCTGGTATCCTGCACATATGTGTTGTTGCGAAGCAGGGAGTGTGCTGGTGAATGCAGGGCCAATGGACCAATTAGCCCTTAATGGTCAAATTGTGTTCAATGTTAGGAAGAGTAACCTTTGCAGCGGCTAGCTGAGGGGAACTCGCCTTGTCCATTTGGCCATTCTTGGTGGGGTGAGGTGGGGTGGGATGGGGTGGAGAGGGGGTGAATTACATCCATTTAATTAGGGTGTGGACAGAGTAATTGTTGGTGAGACTATTGCTGCCCTTTATTCTGTAAATGGGGGGCCTGTGTTTACTAGCATCAGATTCCACCCATTTCTAATCTAGCTGGAATGTCTTATCTGAAGGTGAGCAGTGCAGTAATGCAGCATATCAGTAAAGTGCCATTTCAAACAGCTTCCCTTTAATTGAGTATTCATTATGTTGCAAATATAATTTAACCACCTGCTGTATGGTACTTTGATGTTAAAGATGTTGGGACCATAGGCGTTGCTAGGCCCTTTTTACTGGGGCACGTGCTCCAGTACTGATGAGCTGTGCCCCAATAAAAAACATCCTTCCTCACCCTGGGTTTAATACTATCACGAGCATAGTTTTACAAAGTCATTCCGTCCTCCTTGTGTGACAGTCAATCTCACCAATCAGAAGTGGCCCAAAGTGACTGCGTATACGCCCACAAACACAGATACGTGAAACCCAAGGAAAACATCACATTTGCAGTGCAAAAAATATCGGTTCTGCTGCTGAGCTGTAAGATAATTACCTACCTGTTTAATGGTTAGAGACTGTTCACAGAAAGGTCCTATTATTAGGGGTCCAAGCAGTGTTAGCAGCAAGATCCCTAATGTTTTTAATACTGGAATTTTCATTATTTTATTTAACCTAACAGAGTCGCGGCTTTTTTGATGTTAGTTTTATGCATCATTGTTCTCTGCTAATTTGACCCTTGTGTACATGGGACCTTCCGGAAACACTTTACTAAGCAGGGGTGGGAATTGAATCCCGGTTCCAGTTTAGAACCGGTTTTAATTGTTGCGATGCATCGGAATTGCGCACCTCCAACGTTATTGATTCCTCTAACGATTCCTCCAGATTCTCGGGTGTTGCGCGTGATGACGTCACCCGAAGTCACATGCCGCGACTTGAATTCTGCATCATGGAGTGGAAGAAGCGGTCCAAGGTGTGATTGCATCTTAGTAGGAAAGACGACTGTTGTGCAGTTTGTAACCAGTGCAAAGCCGTTTAAACTTGCAAGGGTTGTAACACTAGCAACATACTTAAACATTTAAGCCAGGGGTCATCAACTATATTTGTCAGAGGGCCAGAGTTTTACCAGACAGTCTCCTTGGGGGCTGGACAACCAAGAATCTTATGGCGCATGC
>JAODKM010000108.1:26197287-26217403 GCA_026780845.1 Petrocephalus sullivani
GTGCTCTGCATTGTCATTGTCACTATCAAAAGGGCGAACAAAATAAGGGGGTTAGGTACCTCTAGGAGGCACTATAGGTCCCTACCTGCCAAAACATCCCATTTTAAAAATCCCATTTTGTTCCTCCACTGCACTAAGTTTGTTGAAGTACCAATTACTGATTATTAAGGATGTGCGTCGGCTATTTGTAGAAAAATCCACAGTGGCCTTGGGCTGGGCCCTATCAAAAGCTTTTCTGTAATTTAGGTGGTTAGCCCTGGTCTCCAGAACTGGGCTTATGAATTCTTAGTCTGGCTTGGAGAGTGTAATGTTTAAAATCACTCTAACACTGAATTGTCCATGGTCTGTGTTAAGGTGGACTGGCTTTTAGTACAGGCGCACTGTGATCCTGTACTGCATAAGCAGTTATGAAACATGGTTGTTCCAGTACTGTATTCACCGAATAGGAAAATGCTAATGTTTAATAATAAGGTTATCTAATTTCTCAAAGGTGTTTATGTGACATGATTGTATGTCGGGGTGGCATGGTGATGCAGTGGATAGCACTGTTGCCTCATACCTCTGGGACTAGGGTTCCAGTCTCCACCTGGCTTCCATGTGTGTGGAGTTTGCATGTTCCCCCACGGTCCAAAAATATGCTGAGGCTAATTGCGGTCGCCAAATTTTCTTTAGGTATGAGTATCTGGTGTTAGAGTGTGCCCTGCTTTCCCTGCCTCGTACCTGTAGCTGCTGGGATAAGCTTCGGGTCCCCTGGGACCCTTGACAAGATAAGCGATTTCAGAAAATGGGTGGATTTTATGTTGTTTTGAATTACCCACAATGCTTTGTTATTACTGACATGGCCAGAGTTACATGGTATTTCTATGCTGGCATAGTCAGTTCTCTTCTCTCTCTTTTAACCCCATAGCACTACTTCCTGGTTATGTTTGGCCATGATGGGCAGAAGCCGCTGGAGCTGCGAACAGAGGAGGAGCTGGACTGTGACGAGTGGGTGGAGGCCATCCAGCAGGCCAGGTACTCCAGCTTGTAGTCCAAGGCCTCCAGATCTCACACACCTTCATACAACTCATGCCAGCCATCTACTCCAGTTCTGTACCACTCCATCACCTCCTACCTTTCCTTCCTATTGGGGTTCATTACCTTAAAATCCCCAGGGGAATCCCCCACGATGAGGAATGTACTATATACATTGACTTCTTAGTTTTTACCCAGTGTTCAATGACTAAAAAATTACTGTTGTTATTATTAGATGTTATTCTGCGGTGTACTAGCTGTTAAATAATAGATGTTTTGCATAGCAGTTCACCAATGGGGGAAGTGAGTCAAACGTGTGTGTGGCGCCAGCTCTCTGTGTAGCTTTTGCTCCGGTTTTCTGCATCTTTAATTCATAGAGTAATTGAAAGGGCTGCCAGTTCATGCCAGATGCACATCTGTCCTCTGCTGACGTTATATTGTCTAAATGTCAGTGTTTCAACGCACTGTTTGTCGTATTGAAGGATTGTTGTGAAATATTTAATATTAGGGCTATATGCGGCTTACATGTACTTTAGCTGACATTTCCTACCTCAGTTGGCAAACAATATATAACATGTTGGATAGACAAATGTGCTTTTATTTATTTCTCAAGAACAGCCCAGTGTACGGGATTCAAATTTAAAAAAAGAATAAATAAATTGATGACAATGTGAGAAAACTGATTATTTTGCTAATGAGCTCATTGCTAATGAGCATCGAAAGCCTTGTGCTTTTTGTATTTTTATTTTTGCCCAGCATTGAAAAAGAAAGTTCCGTTCAATGGCAGTCAGCAGAGGGACTTATCATTCTGACATCAGACCAGTGATCAGTCATAGTCGATTCAGCTTGATAACTGTCCAGCCCTGCACCGGCATACTCAATCCCGGCGTTTCCCTCGGACGTGGCTCTAAACCAGCCACACTGATCCCTGTTAGACCGGCCTCTCGTCCTGCCCTCTTGTTGGTCACTGATTACTGCCTGGTGTCCGTTCCTCCCGTTACCCCTGTATTTGCTCCCTAATCCAGTGCTCGTCAGTCTGGTCACTGTTGCTTGTTGCGTCCTTCCGTCCTGTGTGCTTCCAAAATAAACATCCCCTACGAGGGGTTTCTCTGTTACACGCTGCCTCGTGGGTCCTTCTTGCTCCGTAGGCGTGACAATAACACTTAAATCAATGCAGCCAGATGAATACTGTTCTAGTAAGATTTAATTATATGCACTTTTTCTTATTACCTGCCACACTGGGTTTTTTTGTATTGTAATTTTTTCAATAAAGTTGGTATGCCCAGTGGGGGTTGGGCAGCCAGTTGACCTTAGACCCCCAGAGGTTTCTCTCCTATGTTGTCAGTTGTCTTCCTTTCTTTCATTTCATTGTCTTTCATTCTCTGTTTTGCTTTTTTCTTTCTTAAAGATATTGTAACGTATCACGACACACCCAGGGAACGTGCCTTGGGGCGACTCTGTTAGGAAAGGCGCTACATAAATATAAATTGAATTGAATATGTAGTTTAATAATTCCATCCATTCATCTTCCAAATCTGCAAGAGGGTCACAGTGGGTTTATATGACATATCTTTCGGCATGGGGAGAACATTTATGAAAGAACATGCATACGTGCACTACCTACTGAGTCATGCTGTCCCATAATTGGAGTAGCTGAAAGCTGAAGCTGAAAGATAGTAATTAGCCTAGCAGCATGTCTATGGGCTGCGAGCGGAAGCCTGCAGTGGGAGAACGTGCAGAGAGAACCCCCAACCTTGGAGGTGCGAGTCAGAAGTCCTACCCATTCAGCCACCCCACTGCCTGCTATACATATCTGAAGATTAGGAATTGTCAACATGTTGCAACTTTATTACAGTTAGGACATGCAAGACCAGACTGCCTAAATCAGGGTAAAACATTGATCTAACCTACATTTGGGAGGCTGTCATGTTAGCCTGCTCCATGTTTTCTCAGGCCCACAAAGAAGACAAATGCAGCACCCTTTATTACCGCTGAATGTGGCAGGCAAAAGATAATGAGAAGGCTGCGTGTGAATGAGCCAGACTGACTCAGCCAGTCTGGTGTAGCCCACGCATTGTTCAGACGGAAGCAAACAGTCTCTTTCCTAACAGTGACAGTCTGTTATGTCTGTTGGGACCATTTTTTTGTTATGTAGTATACTATTAGCATTTTGATCTGACAAGAGACTCCTAACAGTGATGCAGTTCCCCCCAAACATAAAGATTGTCGGTGAATGACTCCCATATGACACTAAAACACCCTGGCTGCACACCTGCAAACACCACGAAGGCCTAAGGTCTGACATCCAACTGAAGCGTAAAGCGCATCATTATGAAGGCTTAAGGTCCACTGGTCATCAGTCAGTGTTCGAATCAGCTTCCGGAGATATCGGTGTCAGAGGCATGATATCTAGAGTAGATACTGCCCCCTGTAGCACAGAGTGCTTCCGTTTAAAAAACCACAGCACATTAAGAGAACACTACACATTTAAAAATAAAATTTGCTTAATTTTTTGACAACGTTTTTGTGTCATCTTTATGTTTTATGTTGGTAGCCCATCATCTTTTGGGAGTAAGCTTTATACTTTGAGTGTTCAGAACGTCAAACACAGCCCGCATCTCTCTTCATGGCCTGCAGCTACTCTGACATCATCATTGAGCGTGAGGTTCTGATGCAGAAGTACATCCACCTGGTGCAGATCGTGGAGACAGAAAAGGTGGCAGCCAATCAGCTTCGCCACCAGCTGGAGGACCAGGACACTGAGATTGAGAGACTTAAAGCAGAGGTAGGTGCTGGAAAATACTGTTCCAACTGCTGGTGTAAATAAGTTGATATTGATGGTTTGTTTCTTGGATAGCAACTGTGAAAACTGAGGTTATGTCTCATCCTGGAGGATACTGACACTGAGACTGGGACAGGAATATGAGGGAGCTAAAGTTACCACCAGGTAGAGGATGCTGATATATACCATCTAGAGGGGCCACTGCTTGGGATTAAAGTTCTTCTTATGTCTTGTAGTCCAGGAGAGTCCAAATGATGCAGTGGGCAGGATAAGAGAGGTTGACAATCATGCTGTTTGCTTGTTTTTTGGCATTGGAGTTGTGAAGGTCCTGGAGGGAGAGCAGGTCCAGAGCTGATGATCTTTAGAGCATACTGTGATGGAAGTCGTGTTGGAGTCTGGTCTTTGCTTGTGTTGCATTGGGGCCAAACCAGATAGTAATCACAATAGATACTTTTATTGATTCTCATGTGGAAATTTTCTTCTCATCTCCCCCAAACTTGCACTCCATGAGTGAAGGGCAGCCACCTCATGTGGCACCTGGGGGTTATAGGTGCATTGCTCAAGAACCCACAGATGTGTTGAGGCTGGGCTTGAACCCACAAACCTTCCGATTACAGGCACAGAGACTTAACCTGCTGAACCACACTCTGCCCTCTGCCATCATTGTGTATGATGATGTACGGATGGACTCAATAATGGATAATGGCCCTGTAGAATTGTCTTGTCATAGTCTGAGGAAGGTTGAACTTCTCCAGCTACTGTAGGAAGTACATCCTCTGATGTGCTTTCTTGATTATGTGAACAGTATTGTTCTCCCACATAAAGTCCTGGGCAATTATTATTCCCGGGAATTTGAAGGACTTTGATTGTATATACTGATGAGGTGTTGAAGATGTCTGCAGTCATCTCAATTATCTTCAAAGTATTAAACTCCAGATTATTACGACTGCGTCAGGACATCAACCAATATACCTCCTGTCTATATGCAGGCTAATTATCATAGTATATAGGTCCAATGGTCATACCTAGGTATGAAGATGGACCCACTACCTGATTAACTGTGGTGAAAATACATACCAGTTTATACTCATTGCAGGGCAATTTGGACAGATTGAATTAACCAGCACATCTAATCTTTTCAGCTGGCTATTCTGGAATTCTCTTTGCAAATTACTGTAGCATTCCAAGACCTGAACCATGTGACAACATTGTATTTTAATACTGGGGGAAATCTTTGACAAAAGTAAGAACTAGAATAAAAATTGAAATGTTTTTATATTTCATTTTACAATGGCATGTTTGGATTGAAAACCCAGCTGAGGTCCTATGATTTATAAATATCAGGCGATAAGCTAGCTACATTTCTGATGTATTGATACAGTACTGATACACACATCTGATCAATTGATCTCTTACCTTAGATTGTTGTCCTAAATAAGACAAAGGAGAGGATGAAGCCATACCAGGTCAATCTGGAGGAGGAGGATCCAGATATTAAGAAGATTAAAAAGGTACACTGTTGATGCATATGTCTGTAGTGACTTGAGCTTGTTTCTGTTGATTCTTCATTAACTGGGCCTGCATGCCTTCAGAGATGTTTGCATCCTAACTGCAGCCGCACCGCGTGCTGTCTCCATGCAGGTGCAGAGCTTCATGCGCGGCTGGCTGTGTAGGCGGAAGTGGAAGATCATTGTTCAGGACTATATCTGCTCTCCCCATGCAGAGAGCATGAGAAAGAGGAACCAGATAGTCTTCAACATGGTGGAGGCTGAAACAGAATATGTCCTACAGCTCTCCATACTGGTCAATTGTTTCCTCCGACCATTACGTATGGCTGCCAGTTCAAAGAAGCCTCCCATTAGCCATGATGATGTCAGCAGTATCTTCCTCAACAGGTTAGACAAAAGCCAGGCTATTATCTGAGTCTGCATACTAATATGTGTCCTTGTTGTATTTTTTTTTTCCATTTACAATTCATTCTTTCCTGTTTTCCAGTGAGACAATCATGTTTTTACATGAGATTTTCCACCAAGGATTGAAGGCAAGGATTGCCAACTGGCCGACATTAGTTTTAGGTGAGTGCTAAGTTGTTCCTTGTTGATTTTTGCCATCTCATGTTTCACTGAGTGATGTCATGGACTTTCTCTCAATATGGTGGCACCAGCCAAAAGAAATTCAGACTAAAAAAACAAGACACTGATGGCTGTCAATCCCAAATTATTCATCTTTCTTTGGAAGAAATACAGATGATAGTTTATTTGGTTGGAAAATTTGCTTGAATGTTTTAGATAAGGAGGGCCGCATTTATGTTGGTGGGGGCCCCTGGGATAAAGTCATTGTTGAAGCACTACCTAAAGAAAATTTGCGGCCCCATACAATTTGGGTCCCGTCGCTATAGCCTAAGTTAGTCTTGTGCACAAGTAGGAATTAATCAACTTTAATTGTTGTGTGCCCTGTGCTGTGGCCTATAGCTGACCTCTTCGACATCTTGCTGCCGATGCTGAACATCTACCAGGAGTTTGTGCGCAACCACCAATACAGCCTGCAAGTTCTAGCCAACTGCAAGCAGAACCGCGACTTCGACAAGCTACTGAAGCAGTATGAAACCAATGCGGCCTGTGAAGGCAGAATGCTGGAGACCTTCCTCACCTACCCCATGTTCCAGGTAGGCTCCTTAGTTAGAAAACCCAACAGTACCTCAGAACCCAACTCTCTCTTCTTTCCAGGCGCATTGAAGGGGTGTGGATACCCTGGCAGATTCTGGGGACCCCGCTCCTTATACTTTATAATAACTTTATTAAAAAAATGTATTGGTGATCCACCCCAAAGTGTATTGTGAGGACCCATAATTCTTCATGACATTTTATCAGGGGGTGCAGAATTTCTAGCTGTTCCTCTGGTTCTTTTTGATAAGTTTTACTTATGCATTATTTTGTTTTTTTTTTCCAGTGAGTTCAGTATACATTGGTAATAACATATATATCACCAACATTTAGATTGAGATATTATTTCAAAAATGGTAAACATTCGATGTTGCCTGCTGATATTTCATGCTTTATAAATAGAAAGCCAGTTCTAAAAATTATGCTTAATGTGAGATAAAATTTCCTTTGTGTACGAGGATGGAAACCAGGACATGCATAGCCAGCCTATTGGATTCTAGGGTTTGCACCCATGCCATTGTCTAAAATCTGAATAGGATGTTATTCTTCAGTAAAATCTGAAAGCACAAATTCCCATTTCGAACAATAAACATTATCTGTGGTAGAGGCACAAGCATGAAGTGGTGAAACGATTAAAGCAGGAGCAACACAAGCATTAAGCTAAATCATAAAGTGATAAATAATTAGACTCATAAATGAGGCATAGTGGTGTTCCATTGGTACTGGTCACCGTGGTTACGCCAGCGTAGTGCCTGATCCCACTCTGACCCGAACAGATCCCTCGCTACATCATCACGCTCCATGAGCTGCTGGCCCACACACCCCATGAGCACGTGGAGCGCATGAGTCTGGAATTTGCCAAATCCAAGCTGGAGGAGCTGTCCCGGTGAGCCCAAAATACACTCAGAAGGAGCGTGTGTGTGTGTGTCAGTCTGTCTGTGTGAAGGAGAAGCTTCATGGATCAGATGTGATGTATTCCTATTATTACCTCTTGTGATATTCAGCTGGGACTGTGGCTGAATGTATGTAGGGTATTATGGAATTAAAAATGATTATTAATCTGTATAAATAAATAATAAAGCAGCAGTAATGTGGCTATTTTCATATGTAGCTTATAAATATATCATTTACACAAAATTAACAGAGGTAGTTAAATGCCAGTGGAAAAACATGTTCTGGTTATGTGAGAACCACTGATTGAATAAAAGAATTTAGGAGAATATGAATCCATTGTCCAACAGTTTATGCTGTTTATACAGAGGAGCAGGGGAGGACCCATCCTATACAGCATAGGGGCCAAGGCAGGGGTACACTGTGGACGGGATGCTAGTACATCACAGAATACGGGTAATTTAGAGATAGTAGTTAGCTACATGTGACAGGAAACCAGAGTAACCAAGAAAAACCAGATGACACAGGAAAAAAATATGCAAAAAGGATCTGAATCTGCAGTCCTGAAGGTGTGAGTCAGTAGTGATACTCAATGAATCACTGTGCCAACAGAGATTTTGTTTAACTGAGTTACTAAGTTTACGCTGATACTATTGAGAAAACAACACACGAGTGTGTAATGCTTGTAGTCAAATTAGTGTAATTACTGTAACAATGTCATTCCACAGATATAAAGATATATATTAGTCATGAATCTTGCATTATTCTTAAACAGCCATGGTTGTTATGATTTCAGTTCCAGTTTTGGCCATTGATAAAAAAAGCTGGCTTCTGATATGAATTTATAATGTTTATAGCAGGGGTGCCCACATTTTTCCGGCTTGCTAGCTACTTTTAAAATGACCAGGTCTAAATGATCTACCTACATTAAAAATGCTGAATATATGTTTTTTTATTTTTATACTGAGTATACTTTATATATGCAGTATATGTTGGCGAACCTTTCATCACTGCATGGACCCTAACAGCGCAATACAATCCAATACATTTATGGTTTCTTGCATGGTTCGGCTCCCCCACTCCCCCACATCTTTTTTTTAATAGATATAAATTGGAAGGCTAGCTGGGTTACTTTCCTTGCTGGAGTTTCGTATTAGCTTGCAATATATTCGCGTTTTCTGCGTGGTGACCTGTGTGATTTTCAGTATACGTTAGAAGAGAAGGGCTCTAAGTAGTTGTCATGGTAACATAATGTAACAAATTTTAAGCAACAGCAGACTGGTCGCCCTTTATGTCAATCAAGTGACGAATGCCAAAGGGAGGATAGATGATGGGCTAACATCA
Source organism: Petrocephalus sullivani (assembly GCA_026780845.1). Classification (NCBI taxonomy): domain Eukaryota; kingdom Metazoa; phylum Chordata; class Actinopteri; order Osteoglossiformes; family Mormyridae; genus Petrocephalus; species Petrocephalus sullivani. The sequence goes on from JAODKM010000108.1 coordinate 26,205,982, forward strand.
AAAATTTTTTTTTTACACTGCAAAAAATCCTGATCTAACCAAGACTTGCAATCTTATATCTAGCCTGAAAGTCTTATTGATCTTGATTTGAGAATTCTATACTATATAAGAGCAGATTTTGTAAGATTATCAAGATAGTTTTAAGAATATTTGTCCTTTTTTTCTTACTTAGTTCGTAAATCTGAAAGTTAGTTACTTTACATGTATGTCAAGCTAAATTACTATCAGAGACACAATTTGAGGCAACACGTGTCTTTTAAGACACAGTTTAGCAGCAGGAACTTGTTTCAAAACTGCACAGTAACAAATGCTATCACACTTAGGATTTTTTAAGTCACATTAACATCAGTACATTTACATGTAATTATTTACAAGCAGCAAATTCCAATGTTCCAATACAGTCAATTTGTTCTGTAACTGAGCGTCAGGGTGTCTTATTCAATGTTCAGTAAGGATGACAAAGCAAATAATATAACAACACCAAATGGCATTCTAGCCATTATTACTGATGTTTTATGTTGCTATGCCTTGGTGATGTTATAAGTGAATGTTACTATTTTGAGTACCAACAAAATATATTCCATTTTTAAGGAAGCAATTTAATTTAATAAATAATTGTTGACAATTTTTAATTCTGTGTGCTTGAATTTAATTTTGTTGTCTCATTTTAAGGCAGAAAAACTAATAATGACAACTCTTGAATTGAGAAGAATCGTCTTGTCTAGTAGCAAACAGCAAACAGTCGTCAAAAAATTGACAAGCTAGTTTTGTTTGTTTTACTTTTAACGTACAGTGCTCGGAATTAGTGTTTTACTTATTTGTGAGGTTGTAACTTATTTCAAGATATTTTGCACTTATCTAATGCCAAGATATTTTTTTTCTATTTCAAGAAATCTTACCAAGTGTAAATATCTCACTGCACTGGCAGATAATTTCACTTGTTTCTAGTCTTTAACGTCTCAAAATAAGTGTTTTATTTCTTCGATCTGCTTTCACGATCGACGTATTGGGCACCCCTAATGTATACAGATGTCCTGATTAATACTAATGCATTTATAAGATTCATACAAATGAGATATATATATTATTCTTGCCCAAAGGTTTGATGTACATGTCTGTGTTGCTGCAGGGTGATGCATGACGAAGTCAGTGACACCGAGAATATCCGCAAGAATCTGGCTATTGAGCGCATGATCGTAGAGGGTTGTGACATCCTGCTGGACACCAGCCAGACGTTTGTCCGCCAAGGTGCACTCCGGAGACAAAGTGTCTGAGAGTACCATTTCAACGTGGTTTGATGTTTCACTTTCATAAGATGTACATTCATGTTGCAGCTGGGAATGGTGTATTACGCAAGAAAAGGACACAAAGAATTTTTAACAATATCCAGACACATTACAAAGCACATTACATACTGGATTTTTCACTGACCTCTGAGGGAGCCAGTCTCCCTCTTGGGATTTTTTTAGCTCAGTTCCTTTTCCTGTTTTCTACTTGCACTCTTCACTCTTCCCCTTTTCTCCTCTTCACTGTTTTGCTGCACTTCTAGCTCTCACCATGTTCCTTTCACTCTCCATATGCCCCTCTCCATATGTTCCATGTTCCTCTCATCTCCATATTCCCCTCTCCTTATGTTCCTCTCACCCCCATATTCCCCCCTCTTAATGTTCCATGTTCCTCTCACTCCCCATATGCCCTTCTCCATATGTTCCATGTTCCTCTCATCTCCATATTCCCCTCTCCTTATGATCCATGTTCCTCTCACTCCCCATATGCCCCTCTCCATATGTTCCATGTTCCTCTCATCCCCATATTCCCCCCTCCGTATGTTCCTCTGACTCCCTATATTTTTTCCTTATGTTTCATATTCTCATTCTTTATATTTCCCTTACTTAATGTTTCTTTCTCATCATCTTCCTCTCACTCCCCCATATTCCCCTCTCCTTATGTTCCATCTTCCTCTCACTCCCCATATTCCCCTCTCTTTATGTTCCATATTCCTCACTCCCCATATTCCCCTCTCATGTTCCAGCTTCCTCTCACTCCCCATATTCCCCTCGTTTTGTTTCATCTTCCTCTCACTCGCCATATTCCCCTCGCCTTATGTTCCATCTTCCTCTCACTCCCCATATTCCCCTCTCCTTATGTTCCATCTTCCTCTCACTCTCCATATTCCCCTCTCCTTATGATCCATCTTCCTCTCACTCCCCATATTCCCCTCTCCTTATGTTCCATCTTTCTCTTACTCCCCATATTCCCCTCTCCTTATGTTCCATCGTCCTCTCACTCACCATATTCCCCTCTCCTTATGATCCATGTTCCTCTCACTCCCCATATTCCCTGCTCCTTATGTTCCATCTTCCTCTCACTCCCCATATCCCCCTCTCCTTATGTTCCATCTTCCTCTCAGTCCCCATATTCCCCTCTCCTTATGTTCCATCTTCCTCTCACTCCCCACATTCCCCTCTCCTTATGTTCCATGTTCCACTCACCCCCCATGTTCACCTCTCCTTATATTCTTCTTTCTCACCATGTTCCATTGACTCTTTCCCTGCCTCCTCTAGGCTCCCTGATCCAACTTCCCTCGGTGGAACGGGGGAAGCTTAGCAAAGTGCGTCTAGGCTCACTCACCCTGAAAAAGGAGGCTGAGAGGCAGTGCTTTCTGTTCACCAAGCATTTCCTCATCTGCACTCGCAGTTCAGGGGGCAAGCTGCACTTGCTAAAGGTGGGTTATGTGCCAGCACATGTGCTATGGGTCTGAATGGTGTGTGGCTCTGGTGTGTGTATGACTCTTTGTAATTGGAAGGTCACTGCTTCCGAGCAAGGCATTTAACCCCAAATTGCTCCAGGGATACTTTCTGATCCTGCTTTCTCAAATGTTGCTTAGTCTGCTAAATAAACAACAGTCAAGATTAGTGGTCTTCTCCTTGGTTTGTTATGAAAAGGAAAAAAAAACTGCATTTAGTTGAGGCACACAGTGTCTCAGAGAAAAATATCTGGATTTAATCCAATAGTGAAGCAAACTTCGGCCATCTCCAGCAGGTCGGGGGCTGTTTTGGCTGTGGTTGGAGGTGTAGCACCGTTTTCTCCATCCAGACCTCAGCATGCCTGCCTGTTTCCCTCCACACATCTCCCTGACTCTGAAATGAGCCCCCTCCTTCCCTCCATCTGCCTCTTCTTCGTCCTTCACATTTTCTGTATTATCTGTGCAGCTGAATGTTACAATCATGGGTCTGATTTCTGGAACACACAGACTTATTTCAAAATTAAGACAAATATAATGACCTGACAGTTTTTGTTGCTATTGCTGTTTGAAACATTGGCCCATGACATTCCTTGTGCATTTGAAAAGCTTTTATGTAATACTCTCTGCGTGTTTCTAATTGACATATTTGTTTAAGGTGAAAAAGGCCCATGGTCATCAGTATTATACATGAATGTCGTGTTTCTGGCTTCCAAGAAGAAAATAAAATGGAATCCTCTATTAAATGACTGTCAGCCAGATGCAGACATTTTAAGTTAAACTGAAAGTTAAAAACTTAAACTGAAAGGATTATATTTTCTGTACTATTCAATAATGCAGTATTGACATTATTAAGGAAATGTTAATAAAAGTAAGTCACATGGATGATTCTGCGCCTGTAATAATATGATCTGAAATATAATCCATGGTGACTAAACTGATTGGGCTAATGAGATATGGTATGGCTATATGCAATATGGTATTTTGCATATATTTCTTTTTGATGTCACTGCAAAATGAAGCATTTGAGACACTTAGTCCCAATCTGTCCTGTTCCTCGTGCTCTCTTAGCAAGGAGGGGCCTTGTCTCTCATCGATTGCACGCTCATCGAGGAGCCCGACGCCAGCGACGAGGAACGTGAGTGTGAAACTCAGCCATGTCCAATTTGCTGTCTGTGTACTTCATACCCTCATTACATGGGCCAATTAATTAGCAAATAATCAAACTACGCACAAATATATTTAGAATTGGATTTATGTTGGATATTTTTGTTCGTTTAGTTACAGACTATTATGTGTCATATTCTTATAATAACCAAGAGAGCACCATACCCTATCCCATGCCCTTCAGCCAACTCCACAGGGCAGGTGTTCAGCCACCTGGAGTTCAAGATCGTGGTGGAGACGCCGGATGGCCTTGCCTTCACCGTGGGCCTACTGGCCCCATCGCGCCAGGAGAAGGCGGCTTGGACCAGCGACATCAGCCAGGTGGGCTGTCCTTTTTGCAGAAGAGCTCACAACACCTCAGAAGGGTGTGTCGTCCAACCGCCTGGCTGGGTGATTCAGAAGCAATTGAGATACAATTTCTACTACCTGCTTAATTGTAGCCTGTTTGAATAAGAGAGTCCATCCATAATTTAGTCCAGTTTGGTCTATTATTTGGTCTATTAGTTTTTGATTGGTATCCCAGTTGAGTTTTACTGACTAATGCACAAAGAATGGTCCAAACAGATGAGTAGATTTAACAACATCGTTCAGGTTCAGTCTTGGGAAGATACAGATGGGTTGTGCATATATGGAAGCATTGCAGTTAAAGAAATATTGAATATTTATTATGATAGATAGGGTTGGGAATCAAAAGTAGGTTTCAAATTAGAACCAATAAGAAAATACATTTTTTTCAAAGTTTCAGTTCTGCTTATTGGTTCCTAAACACTGCATATCTGCAAGGATCATGCATCAATGCGCAACAGCGATTTGCTAGCATGCATGACAATAGTGTGAAAGACTAACAGTAAACGGTTAGAAGTGTAGTTTCACTTTAATAAAGAAAACAACAACAGTGCTGACATTACCTGTCCAAGATCAATGCTGTTTTGGCCAAAGCCTACTTAAATACTAGTTGCCAAGCTAACGGGATAGCATAGCATTCTGATGCATTAATGTTAGGTTTGTAAAATCACCTCAGCTCAGCCCAAATAAACATTTACTTCACATGGTGTTACTTTCTTTACTTCTGTCAGTTCACTCATTTGTCAGCTATTCATTTAATGTAAAACTACTATCCTTGGAGAATTGTGTAAAGGGACAGTTCACCCCAAAACTGAAAAAATATATGTTTTAGAGAGCCTTTAATGCTGTCTATCCATCTTGGTTTTTTCTGCTTGGAGTTGCCTAGTTTTGGAGATATCAGCCACAGAAATGTCGGGCTTTGCTCTAATAGGAGTGAATGGAATTCAGCAATATCTGTTTCCAGAAACCATGGCTGGGTTACTCAGGATAACCCACAGGCTTTTTACTGAGCTATTTAATGTATGTAGGGACTATTTTTCTACTGAACGCCACACACCAAATGTATCACTGCACAGAAGATATTGCCGCATCTTTTACGCAGTGAGAGAAGCCCAACATTTTCCTGATGTCTCCCAAACTAAGTAACTCTCAGCAGAACAACCTAGATGGGTAGATAAACCCCCCTAAAATACATCTTTTTCAGTTTTGGGGTGAACTGCCCCTTTAAAAAAAATTGTGCAGGCTGGAAGTCAAATGTGTTTTGGTTTGGTTTGGTTTAGTTGCAGACAGGTGCAAATCACTGAATGCACTTTAGTTCGCATTTGACCTCCATTGCTGCTGAGATATTCTGAATTTGCAGAATAAAGATATTTGTCCTCCATTATTTTTACGATTATGGAATTGAAAATAATCGGAATTAGTAAGCAAAATCGTCATTAAAGAAATCATTTTAAAGCTAGCCCTGATACAGATAAACGCAGACAAAAACATAAAAACATATTCAAAACATATCTATGACATGCCACAGTTCGATGGCACCATTGTTGGATTATCATATTATGTTATTTCCCTGTTTATGATCTGCTTACATCCAGTATCACATGTACACCGATGGATGTTTACTGAAGTAGCAGAAGGCTTTAAATATGATCATTTACAATTAGCACAACTTAATTTTCTAATCCACTACATGAGAATTATATCCAGATTATAAATATATATATACTGTATATATACATACATATATATATGTGTGTATATATATATATATGTGTGTATATATATATATATATATATATATGTATATAGTAGGTTCATTCTAAGTCATGCCTGCATCCTATTTAATACATTAATACTCGCATTCTTTACTGCCATGCAGTGCATCGACAACATCCGTTGCAATGGCCTGATGACCAGTGTGTTTGAGGAGAACTCCAAGGTCACTGTACCGCACATGATCAGGTAAATGCTGGTGCCTACATGGTGTCTCTTTTTCCTCTTTGGAGTTCTTAGTTGCCGTATTTCATGAAGAATACACTGGTATCTCGTAACAACTCACCATAAAATACCTTATCCAGTAAGTACTGAAAGTATAGATTTTAGACTGACTTGTATGGCTGTACGGTGGTAGATTGTATTACTTAAATCCTTGCTTGTAATTTCAGTGAAATATTTTCTGTTTTTTGATTTTTCAATAATTTAATTTGGTGACAGCATGTAAGCAGCAGTATACCTTAACATCCTAACCTACCTTAACATCTTTACTATACATTAATAACAAACATTATAATAGTATAAGTGTATAATGTTTGTAATTAAAGTAGATTGTATAATAAAGTATGTATGTTATGTAAAGATACTATATAGGTAAGATAGGTATTCTTACACATTGATTATGAATGTTCTATGAATACATTATGAATGTGTTATGAAGATGCACTGAATGCCTTGTGAATGCATTAGGTGCAGTTAATGAAAAGCGTTACATGTAATTGTTCAGTACAAGATGAATGGATGAATATGTTAATAGAAGCATTGTTTTCCCATATCTTGTGTTGTTCTGTGTTGGTTTTTCTATCCATTTGATGTCTTATGTATGGATGTGTATTGTTCTATAAGTATACTACCATAATGCAATAGCGAGTTTTATCCTTGTTTGTTAGCTTGAGTATGTTGCCACCATGTTTGTCTCATTCTGCCTGGTGTGTCTCCTAGCTGGATATCACTGTGTCTTTTGTACCAAACTTTTCTGTGTCGCCTGTCAGACTCACCTAAACCCTTTCCCAGCGATAGAAAGTCTTGCAGCAGCCCAGTCACAGGCCACTTGGTTGTGCTCTTCATTAGATCCGATGCGCGTCTCCATAAAGATGATGTTGACATTTGCTTCAGCAAGACAATCAACTCCTGCAAGGTTCCCCAGATCCGCTACGCCAGCGTGGAGCGCCTACTCGAGAGGCTGACCGACCTCCGCTTCCTCTCCATCGACTTCCTCAACACCTTCCTGCATACCTACCGCATCTTCACCACTGCCACTGTGGTTATGGACAAGCTGGCAGACATCTACAAAAAGCCCTTCACCTCCATCCCGGTTAGGTGAGAGGGGTATATCAAAACTGCTTTCAAGGAGGGGCTCTAGCCAGTCAAATTCAGCACTTCTTGTCCCTTTTGGCCATGAAGGGTCAAGCCACCTTCCAGTCAGGGAGCAGGACACAGCTCACAATTTCTTTTACATTAAGGGTAGGTCATATATACAGTATTCCATATGCCAGGGTATGGTGAGTAATCAAAGTAGGTCAAGCCATAAACTTTGTGCAGACTGATTTGTATAGCATTTTACCATGCATATCTGAAGCTGCTGTTTTATGTTGTGGTCTAGTGGTGGGCGATATGGCAACATTGTATTGTAACCGGTTGCAGAGGTACCATAACCGTCGCAATGCAGCACTACATTTACTTTTATTTAGCAGACACTTTTGTCCAAAGTAATGTACAAGTGAGGCTAACAGACTATTACAAACATACATGCTATTGAGGAATCGAGTGAGCTGATCTTCCGATGAATGCTTAATTAAAAATGCACTACTTAACACTATTATTATAAGGACAGGGCGAACGGCAAGCACCTATCACGTGGTGCCTGCCTGCATGGATGCCGTCCCTCGCACTCCAAAACTAAAACAATGTTCCGTGTCACCCTAGCGACTGCTTATGCATCATCTCTGTTTGTCTCTATCTTCATCTGTCCCCTGGTATCTTTACTCTTCCCTTTCATATTGGTACCTATTATGGGATACCTTCACCCATCACAGGTCGCTGGAACTCTTCTTCGCCACCAGTCAGAGTGGCCGGAGTGGGGAGTCACTGAACGACAAGTCCCCCAACTTGTGTCGGAAGTTCTCGTCACCACCGCCCCTCCCCATCCTGCCCCGCGCTGCGTCCCCGGTCCATGCTCGCAAACTGTCACTCAGCTCACCGGTGGGTACCAAGATGGGGGTGCTGGACCTGTCCACTACAAGTCCCACCTCCAGTGCCAGCAGTCCCACGTCCTCCCAGCCGTCGGGCACCTCGCCACCCCCGACTGGCACCAAGGTCCCCTTGGACCTGAGCCGGGGCCCCCCCTCACCCGAGCACAGCCCCATCACGCTGGACGAGGGCACAGAGGTTCCCCGCATTGATGCACCCGGGGGGAAACCACGCTGGAGCATTCGCAGGAGTAAGTTGGGAGAACCAGAGGCTGTTCCCGCCCCGATGGGCATAACTGGTGATCGCTTTAAGTCACAAAGAATGAACGCGCGTGTCAGCGTCTGCCCATGACAGAAGAACTTTGCTGTTAGTATCACTAAATAACAGAGCCAAAAATACAAGCTGTTTTCTCAATACAATTTGTTACTGCTGAAGCCCCTTCATGATCTTTTCCAAGAACTGTCCTACAATTCAGCAGAATGTTATATGGCTCACATACACAGTACTGTACAAAAGTTTAAGCCATTCAATGGAATGTGTCTAGTAAGTGAGCATTTGCTCAGAAAAAAAGCACAGCTAAATTTTGTAATATATGCAAATGATCAGTAGCATAATGTTTCTTCTGTTCTCTAAAAATACAGAGGAGATACGAACACCACTTTTTACCAAATTTTTCCTCAGGGCCGCCCCAACCATTTTGATTAGCCAAACATGGTATGATAATGATCAAATCAACAAATACATGGGTGTATTGGATGGATAGTGGAAATACTGGATTGACTGAAAGGATTTTAAATGGCTAAGTTGACACAATGTGACAGAATTAAGATCATAGGTGTTTAATTACTGGGGTCAAATTGACCCCGAGCACTATGGAAAAGTCAGATGTTCTCTTTCACCTGAAATTTTGTGACTTTTCGTGTTTTGGGGTAATATAATAAATCAAGGATTAAACATAATTGTCTTGGCAGCCTAAGACTTTTGCACTTTATTTTTGCACTATACTTCCACTTGTTTGTAGTGGACATGGCTTGCCCTATCCACACTCTTCTAAGAGTTACAGTTTTTAATAGTTAACTTTGTGTTAACTATTCGTGGTCTCTCATAGTCCTGAGGAAATGCAAAGCCTGAGGCAAAGTCGGTGAATAAACTGTGACTATTGCTCTCACTGATAGACTGATTAAAAGCAACTAGCAATGCCATTTTTCCTGAGTGAAGGTTTATTGGTACTTTATTGAGGCTTACGAGGAAATAGCTAAAATTGTTGAAAGAAAACCATATCTTTAATAATAACCTGGATAATATTTTTGCCTGTTTTTTATATATTCAACCATAAGTGAACTAGCAACAAAAAGCAGTCACTGGCGAGGACCCCTTTGGTATATTTGGCCGCTGACGAGGCTGGTGGCCAATATAATATATATATATATATATATATCCTTCCCGATGGCCAGTCCGCTCCTGTATTCAGTGAAGTTTGACAGAAGATAAATAAGCAAGTAAGCTGCATACTTAAAAAATTTGTTGAGTAGTTGAGTAGATGATATATGAATGCACATCTGAATTTTATAGGCAAAAATACTGTCCTGTTCTTCTCTTGATTGGATATAAAACGTGTACACATCGCTGTTAAAATGCCAGGTTTTTGTGATACAAAAAAATTAGACACCTGATCAATCTTTTCAAAACTTTTTCCACCTCTAATGTGACCTATAACCTGTACAATTCAACTGAAAAACAAACAAATCTTTAGAGGTAAAATATACATAAAATGGAGGACAAATAACTAATACTTTGTTTCAATTGAATTGTACAAAAACCTGGCTATTTATCAGGGGTGTGTACTCTTTTTATATCCACTGTAGGTTACACATGATGTCTGTTACTTATATGTGTCCACAGACTCTGTGTCCCAAACCCCTGGTGAAGTGCTTAAGCAGGCATGTGAAATGAAAGTGCAAATCCATAAGTCAAAGTCTTTCCAAACATGACCGAAGGTTGATGAGTCTCAATATTCTTGTGACTTTTGACAGCGGTGCTGGAGTCAGTATCAATGGACAAGTTCATCCCAGAGACTCCGCCGGTGAGCGAGCCGGGAGACATGTCCCCGTGCCGTTCTCCTTCCACTCCTCGCCACCTAGCCCGCTATAGACAGCCTGGAGGTACGTCCACCTCCATCCAAACTGTTGACCTATGGAAAATAGCCTTTCATCATCCAAGTGTTTTTGCATGCTGATTAGGTAAGGAAAGAAGCTCTGGGGAAAGTATTACCGGCAGATTAACCTGATGCTGCCCCTCAGGTTTGTGCTTACCTTCAGAATATCATGGGATTTTGTATCTTAAGGATGTTAAGCAGTTTGAAAAGCTTACCAAAGCACTTACAAAGTCAACAGTATTGTATTAAGATTGTTATTCATAAACCAAAAGGAAACTAATTAATTTAAGACTTCTAGATTAACTGAATAACAGCAGTAGCTAGGAAAATAGTCTCCACTTTCTGCTGTCAAGTTTAATATGTCATAAAATCCCTCTGGAGAGAGGAATTGAATTTAATGAGCTGAACAAATCCTCCAGCGTTTCGTCATCCTTGTATAAGTATTGACCTTGAAAACAGTCTGTCCAATGAGACAATGGGTGTCTTTGTTAGCCTTGACTCAGTTCAGCATTCAACTTATATCAAGTCACAGAGTTGAATTGGAATGACACATTGTTTACATATCTGACTGAGATATGTTTTCTGTCCAGGTCTTATCTGTCTGTCTGGCTGTCTTTCCTTCTATCTATCCATTTTTACCCATATTTATGCAGTACTATGTATATACACCATTTGAGTATTGTGAAACCCTCCCTTGGTCACTTGTCATAATCTTGTGCCACTGTATACCTGTATGTGAGTGGTATGACAATGGTATACATTGTTATTAACCAAAATATACAGTGATTTTAAATGGCATGAAGTGGTATTTGTGTTTGAAGTCCCGTTTTTATTTGTATATTACTGTCCGTTGTTCTCTAGTCCCGTCAGCTGAGAACTCCCGCTGCTCTGTGTCTCCCACCTCAGCTTTTGCCATTGCCACGGCGGCAGCCGGTCACAGCAGCCCCCCTGGTGAGCCCCTTTGGGGGGAGCAGGGCAAGGGGGGGGCTCACGGTGGGCGTCGTGTCACTGCGCCAACGCTGGGGGGCGGGGCCTGGGGAGGGGGGGGG
>JAODKM010000108.1:26229232-26258287 GCA_026780845.1 Petrocephalus sullivani
AAATGTGTAATGAAAATAAAATGTAAATGACAAGTGGTTATTTTAGATTTCTTGTACACCTGTCTTAGAATGTAAGAGATACTGGAGCTTGGTCAGGGTGGTGGGATGGCTCGCGGTGGGTGCTGGGAAATTTCCCTAATTTTCAAATCCAAAACTTGACAGGTATGGGCTAGCATATTGTCTTGTACTTTATTTTTTTTTAGGTGACTCAATACTTGCTGGACAAAACCCTAGTAATGGATGAGGACACCCTGTACGACCTGTCCCTGAAGATTGAGCCACGACTCCCAGCGTGAAGCTTGTCCTTTGGCACAGTGCATAAGAGGGCCATCGCAGCCAGAAAACGCATGCCGGGCACATGAGAGAGCAGAACTGTTGCATGGCAGAGAGAGCAGATTAGCACAGGGAGACAGGAAACGAGGAAAGGTGGTCAGAGGTGGGTGTCACGGCTTCAGACGTAGTGTGGCCGCGACATTCTCGGTGAGTAGAACATGAACTGGAGGCACAGAGCTAGAGCAGGAGACAGAAACTCTTTTCAGTTTTGAACAGAAGAGGAAGTACAGGGAAATGTAGCATGTACATAATGTCATTGCGTCATCTGGCTTTTCTCGCACCTCCTTGTGGCAGAATGAATGCATCCCATTGCCACTTTCAAGATTAATAAGCTAAATTCTAGGTGTGCGCTGTTGGCAAGAATGACTTTCTATGTACGTAATGCATTTGTTAGCTTGTTTCATTTTTAGTTTTTGTTTTTAAGCCAGTCACAGTTAGTCTGGGGCGAGTAGACTGGTGTCATATGTGAACCCTTCACCTTTCTTGTCCTAGACAAATCTCGATCTCCAGTACTAAGAATAGTGCACAGAACTCCAGTATTGGATCAGCTGAGTAAAAGGCATGCACAAAATATGTGTTTTTCATTAAATATTTTTCAAAATCTTTTGCGCAACGTGAACAAGTGAATCTTTTATCCTGTACAGCCTTTAGCAGCCATAAATTCGGTTTAATTGCTATAGATAATGCTTGTCTCTCGTCTTTGTCGGGAATTTTGTTCCCATGCCTGCCATGCTGTTTCATTTGCTGATTTGTTGATACTCTTCAATGAGTAGCAGCAGGTTCTCTTTCTTTGCATTATCTTTTGGGCTGAAGGCTACACTTTCCGTTAATCTATTCATTGTGGGAGTGTCTAGGATTGCCTACCGTACTTTATTTAATTAACAGTGACTTATTAGCTAGGCAGCACTATGGCTCAGTCTGCAGGCTCGCGGGGTTCTGGGTCCAGTTCGCACCTCCAGCTCTGTGCGTGTTGAGTTTGCATGGTCTCTTCGCATCATCCCGCCTCCTCTTGCAGTCCAGAACATGCATTTGGGTGAATTGTTGTCCCTAAATTGCCAGTTATGTGTGACTGTGTGCCCAGAGATGGAGTGACACCCATCCAGGCCATCAGCTGTGCCATGAGCTGGCAGAAGGATTGCCACAACATTGCTCTGGATAAGCCTTTATGGATGATGAATCATTTATTAGCTCTTTGAATATTACACACATTTATCCATCTGGCTATTTAATTAAGCTCTCCCCTAATTAAAGAATATTTCCCTCCTAAAATCACAAATGAAACCCTTTGCTCATAAATCCAGTAGACCCTGCACTAGCTCTAACCCAAACGAATACATTTTTATGTTAGTTTATTATTGATTTTAGTTTTAAAAACAAAGGAAATTAAGATTGTAATATAGCAACATCAGAAGCCAGCATTTTTAAAAGAGATATAAATTAATTATTAGTTCATTATAAACCTATAACTTGCATATTTCTCCATGTGAAGTGAGACATTTACTTATAGTGGTTAATAATAATCATCTGCTTCAGCAACAAAATATGACTTCATAGCCAATAAACCTTACTGGGGAATTAGTTATGGTTAGACTGCTTTACAATGTTTCATCTAATTAGATTATAACACCTATTCTGCCACCTGGTCACTTCCTACTTCTGTGTAATTGAATCGTGTCTTTCATGCATGCTTTTGTTACTTTCTAGAATGCAATGAGTCCCTGAACTGCTCTATAGGTCTATGTCCTTCACCACAGATCAGGCCCTGCCTAATATTCTGATACTTGACTTTGGCCCTATTTACATTTGGTTTTAAAATGCATCTTGAGCAATCATAAGTAAACAACCAAGACATATCCCCGTTTACACCTGTGTCTGTCACTTGTGTTCAGATTTCGTTACTACCCTGCACACAGTTATTGTAACGTCCTTTTCAGGGATGCATCCTGGATGCAGTAGCATAGATAGATGTGGTCAAATCCGTCCCAGACCCCCTCGGCAAGTAGTTTGAGTGATCAGATCACAATGCGCCTTGGTGGTTGTTTACACTTGAGTGATCAGATCACAATGCGCCTTGGTGGGTGTTTACACTTGAGTTATCAGATCACAATGCGCCTTGGTGGTTGTTTACACTTGCATTTAGTGCTGTCCACTTACGTTCCAATCCCCCGAGGTGCATTATAAAAACGGGTGTAAACAGGGCCTTTAATATAAATCATTGTTACAGAAATGGCCCATCTTTAAACACGATTGCGATGTTAGAAGCATTAAAATGTATATTTAACAATATCTAACAATTCTAACAGGATGAAGAATTTGTGAATAAGTGTTTAATTCGTACTACTGAAAGTTCTCTTGGTTTCAGGTTGGAAAAAAAAAACGATTCTTTTGAAAAAGCAAGCAGAGGATTAAAAAACAATGACTATATTATACAAGTGATGCAGCATCGCCCCCTGGTGGTTAAAGTGACTCCATCACGTTTTATGAACGCTGAGCCCATTACATTACAAATATAAATGATATTCCAGATATTTGTCTCCTTTACATGATGATAGCAGTTTCTATAAAGAGTAAATTATTTGTATATGAAATATTTCATAACTGTGTCAAGTATTATGGGATAACCACTCAAAAATGTCACTGTTGCCCAGCTATATGGCTGAGAAGAATAATATGCATACTAATTAATAGTTGTTTATATGTTTGCACAAAGTCTGAACCAGCAAGTTTACTGTGAAGAAATATAGAGAGACTAAATATTGATATTTAATAAGTGGAAGATCCAATACAATGATATGTGTCTTTTCCTTGTCTCGTACTTGACTGACCCATAAAATCAGGCTTTGTCTTTATAATGTCATTTTTAATCTTCATGTAATATCTTTTTTTAATCTCAACACTGACATGCACCTAATGTGACATCCACTGTCGCAGCGTTGACTGAAATGGCGAAAAACATGAGTGGCCATAAATGAAGGCATTGTCCTACACAGAGAAACATTACAATTGAGAAAAGAAAATATGATTCTTGGGGAATGCAGACTAAGTCATCACTGCATTCCATGAGAAAGTGCTCATTTTGTCAGCCTTACTAGGTGTTCCATTATTATTGTTTTAGTTATCCAAGTAGTGCAGCTACATTGGATCAAATGACAAAGGTATTAATATTTTCATTTTATACTCAAAGTGGAGCGCAGTAGCTTTGTTCTCAAAAGCTTACATAGCCATTGGTGTTACATCTTTTTCCTTAGTTGAGAAAGCCAACAAACATTCTCTAATTAAAAACAACAAAACTCAAAACAATTTATTGTAATTGATAAAATACTGATTGTTTTTCTATGGCTGAGAATAAATCGAAAACCTCTTTATTCATACAAAATATAAATGACAAAAAGGAAAAAGGTTATAATGAACTGGTGACTTTCACAGGGCTTTGGGTGGTGCTGACAGCAATGTAGCTATGCTTGCATAACTAGATTTTTACGTTTTTGCTATTTATTTCATGACATTTTTGATGTCTTTGTATACATAGACGCTGAACTGCATGTTATTTATTTTAAATTCTGCTGGGAAACATTTGGTTGCTTTTTTGTTTTTTATATGTATAGTAGGCATTTAGTCTCTCCCAAGACACCATAAAAACATGAAATTTAAAATTATGTAGCATAAAATGTTAATTTTCCTGTTTTTAATTATTTACTGGAAAGGCAATTTCTACTGATGCAGAAATGCACAGCGCTGCATGTGCATGAGCCTGAATAGGCCCAACTGGGGTGTCTGCTTTATTTTAATTCATACTGTATATTGTATATAAATTAGTGTCGTTGTCTATTGTTGTCGCTCTTCGTTTCTTTCCGTTGTCTCTTCTTTAGTATGTATAGCTAATTCTGTTCAATGCTTACATGTAAAATAAAAGTCTTTTGAAACTGTCTATTCCCGTTTGCTTGATTTCTGTGGGCACTTTAGCTCTATAGATTGTGTGACCAGAGGGGTGTTCCACAAAGCAGGATTTCCCTGCTTGATCATTTAAGTCAAATGTGAAAACTGTCCAACAGTAAGAGAAACGTGTCATTCCTATTGGACAGTACTTACCGTACATCTAGCATGTTAATCAAGAAATCCTGCTTTGTGGAATACCCCCAGATAATCCATGTCAGGAAGGACACTTTGAGCTAGGACAGTATTTGTGAACTATCATTTCAATTAAAAGCACCTGGATTTCACTTAAGCGCTGAGTTCTTGCTGCGTGCTGATTGGTCAGTCTCCTAAAATCATACATGTGTCACTAATGCTAATATGAAACACCTGGATCAGTCTTTCAATGAAGGAAACAAACCAGTAGAAGCTCAAGAAGAACGGAACTATTTAGTCAAGCAAAGGAGACTTTTAGTTTTTAAGTAGTTTGTAAAACCAACTCAAAGTGACTTCCCTGACATGGTTTATCTGACCATCCTGTCCGTAGAACAGTTGAGTCCTCACATAAAATGTAAAATCCTGTTCTTAATTCCCTGTGTGAGTTTCACAGCTCTTAGGATTAGTCCATCATTATCATTTTTTATTCAGTTGTCTGTTTTTTGGAGGCTTGATATAGGAGGCAGACTTTCAGGAGTGCCCACCAGATGCATATCACATTATGGCATTTCAAAAACTCGCCTCCGATTTCAAATAACAGCTGCGCGCTCAGTGTACACATTAGTAACGACTGACATTCCAGTGCATATAACACTGTTTCACTAATGCTGTGACATCAGTTTATACAAACCAGTAGCTTCCTAAAAATGGTCGGAAATGTCTGACATTACAACCCCCCCATGACACATTAAAGTTTGATACACTGCTGATGGTCTGGGCCCGGGGAAACCCTGGCAATGGTACGGCTGTCACATTTCATGCAGAAAAATAAAGGACGCCTACCAAAGTGGGGACTTGCCACAACCACGATGTGCCGAGTGACACACCAGCTGCGGTAAATCAAAACTGAAAAACAAATCAAAAGTGAAAACCGTATTGATTAAAAATGGGAAGCATAATTTTATTGTCAAATACAAGAAGATTCCATGTAGCAACCCTAGCCGGCAGGCCGAAGAGGGTCAAACTGAAGGGCACCGCGGGCCGGTCCACGTAGACCCTGACATGCCAATAGACGAGACGGGATTGGTTGGCACTGGAGAGGCCGGATAATCCTGTGCCACTATTCGCTGATTTTACACAGAGTGTCTCATTCTCTGAACAGCAGGAACGGAACACTCGACAAGGTACAGTGGTGCCTATCTGCTTCAGTTTAGGGCAAATCCTCCACCATTACACTAACTTTACTTAAACTTGGCATTTATATTCTGAAGTATTGTGTGCATGATTCTTTTTAAACACATATTCTGATGAGTATGATATATCTTTATATATAGATGTATTTCTGCCACAGCTGCATGCACAGGGGTCAATAAAGTGTATCTTAAGTCCATTCAAATCCTTCATGTTTCCTCATCAGCTCTGCCGAAAAGAGGCACATTTTACAATCACCTGTATGCCTGTGAGTGTTAGAAAATTACTGAAAACAAACCAAATGACTTTGAGCTATTTCTGTGATTTCTCTTTAGTTGCAGACACTTTCTGTAATACATTCATATTATTTAAATTATGAATACACACTAGGAAAAAAGCTAAATTTACAATGAGAATTATAGGTTATATGACTTTTATACTTAATAAACACTAATACATTTTGTGGTGGTTTAACTGTGAGACGTTTTACAAATTTCTGGTATATACAATAATGAAATCATTTATTGAACAAAGTAAAACCAGCTGATTATTTCCAAACTTGTTGGCATTTCAAGTATGGTGGAAGATGGTAAACAGTGCGGTCTGTGTGAACTGGCCCTGATTATTTGCTGTATATGATGAATATCTATTTTTAGATATCTTTTTAAAATATCTTTTTATATATAACTTTATTGCAATTATTTCATTTTAAATTAACTTCCTTACCTTAGATGTGGGTGTCACACACAGTATAAATGCCATAAGCCAGCATAAAATACTATCAAGCTATCCAGCATTTACCAGGTGCTGGGCACACTACTGATGCTACTGTTGAATTAAAGTTCCAATAATGTGCCTTTATCCAAATGAAAGATTTAGAGTCAAAGATACCACCTTCTATGGCTCACTGTCCAGAAATGAGCTATAAGTAGCATTTTCAGATTTGCTCATTTGCTCTCTTGCATTCCCGCGGTTTGGTCTCTGTATCGCCCTTTGGTCGTCAGTCAGTAGCTCTGACCGGTTCAGAATGTCTCGCCGGATCACGAGGCCTGCAAGCGATGCCAACTGGACTGAGGGCACCCTTGCGTCTATTAATACTCTTGTTCCTGGCAATAACCTTTCAATGCCCCTCAGCCAAGCTGATGTCAGGCAAATTTGCAAACGTTGGATATCACAGCATGAACGTCGCCTAGAGCAGATCTTACAACCAACCAAGCATTTTTTGCCTGCACTGAAGTGCATCTAAACTCCTTTTAGCCTTGAGATTAGGTTGTGTGATGGTCTTCTCAGCTTTCACCATGATACTAAGTGTGACTCTCAGAAACACCACTAAAATGCCAACTCAGCACTGTCCAGGACACACTGAAGGGTATCAGTGACACTCCCATGTAAGACCTAACATATTTTTGATTATACTTATTTACAGATGAGCCATGAATGATCACAATACACTGAGCATGGTAATTTCACTTCTTTCCAGTTTATTAATACTTAGTTGAATACGTATTTTGAGGCAAAATAATTATTAACTTTCTGCAGAACTCTGCAAAGCTCACACTGCAAAAATCCTTTGGTGGCTCATATCAATATAAGGAGAAATATGTTTTATTCAAACATTAAAGTATGACGATGAATTTTTAAATACATATGTATTTAAGAACATTTTCTAATGCTGAAGCTGAATTAAGATAAATTCCTTACTGCAGCACAATCTGAAATGAAGGACATATTTCAGTTTATTAAGCAATACTTAAGAATATTATAAAAACATGCATAATTTTGATAGACAATGCTTTATATATTTTTTCCTGTTATGGCTTCCTTGGCTGGCACCATTTTATTTGGTATGGTGTTCTAAATGCCCTTTAAATGACCCTTGACGGACCTGCTGTGCACCCTCAGCCTTATCAGCTGACGTGGGAGCCCTGAGCAGCGAGGATGGCGAGCGTCTTCACCCGCATGATGTCTGGCCGTGGGGTCGCCCTCATGATGGGGGGTCTGGGTGCCAGCACCTTAGCCACCGGCTACCTGAGGAGCGACTCTGCGAGTGCGGCCGACGAAAAAAAGAAGCTATACCCCCCAAGGTATCCTCGCTCAGGACAGTGTGCTTATTCACTAAATTTAAGGCATTAAACCAGCCTTAAAGTCTCTGTGTACACTGTTAGTCACTACAGATTCTGTCACTGACACTTTATCTAGAAAGTTAAAACAATAACATCAAGAAGTCCATTTGTTGACAGTCTTGTTAGATTTCCACATGAAAAGTTTGTGTGGTCAGGTTTTAATTAGGAATTTGAGGTCTAGTACTGAGGTGTTTGTCTAAAGCAAATACGTGCAATAAGTTGTACACATTCACATACATTCATCAACAGCTACTGCATTATTGTAGTCCTATGATACATGTCAAGGGGGCAGGAAGTTAACAGGAAATGTTCCCAGAACATCAGCCAATATTATGTGAAGTGCTTCTCAAAGCTGGTAGAGAACATTCTCACGGTAACTTTAGTGGAATGTTATTTCCATGTTTTACATTTTAGCAAAGGTTCTGTCAATGTCAGCATGGAAAAAATAATGACCTGAACACCATTTTAAGGCAATTAATGTTGACAAATATTGTTTTACAATAAAATATTATTTTATAATATCGCTATCAGTGTATGCTGTGAACACACCATCCAGCCTTCAGCCCATGTGCTTTGTGGTGCAAAGTGACAGTGGTGCCCACTGCTCTACCATGCCTTTAGCTGTATGTGGGGTAACGGTCTGGGAACATCAGGAAAACTGGACACTTTGGATGTTTCCATACCTTTTAGGCATTAGGTAAACGTCGCTAGAACAAAAAATTGTCTGCAGGGAGAGCTCCACCAGAAAACGTTACACAATCAGTGAGCTTTCCGCTGTGCAGCCAGGCAGGCCTCTCGATAGCCAGAGGTGCCACGGCACCACAATAATCACAGGGCCTGCACGGAGGAGCCTTACATCAGGCACTAAAGCTGCCAGCAGAAGATAACTTTAACTGCTATACTCAGAGCCAGACGTAACGAGATAGAGCAAGTCAGCCAGCAGTGACCAGTGTAAGCCATCTAAAGGACCAATTAAGCATGAGAATGAAACTGCCACATCCACACTGTACCATGAACGAGAGTAAATATAGCCTCAGTGTGACGCTCAAACACTGACAACTGAAAAAGATCACACTGTTTTGCTGCTCTCCTGAATAATTTCTATGGACTTTGCATAAAACGTGTAAAAAAATAGTAAGTATATAGTACTTGTGGTAATTGTTAAAGAAACAACTATTTATGTATTAAGTCAAAATAATGAACTCTATCCAGCTTCCAGCATTTGTTCTCTATGAACCTCTTAGAGTCACGAATTCTGGTGGAAGATGGTCTGAGTATGGCTCTTTGAAAGTGTGACAGTTAGCGGCTTTATCGTGAATCTCACGGTAATGGCGCCGTGCGTCCGTTTCCCCAACAGCTCCGACTTCCCTGACCTACGCAAGCACAACAACTGCATGGCCTCTTCATTGACACCAGCCATCTACAGCAAGCTGCGCGACAAGCAGACCCCCGGTGGCTGGACCCTGGACCAGTGCATCCAGACCGGCGTGGACAACCCCGGACACCCGTTCATTAAGACCGTGGGCATGGTGGCTGGGGACGAGGAGACCTACGAGGTTGGTCTTGGAATCTGAGGAAGTCCCAGTGTCACAGCTGTGTCCATTACAGTTTGATATTCAAAAGCACCAGTCCTGGGAATATATTGGCCAACGAGTCAAGCACCAAGTGGGTAATGACATGAACTTAAAATCTGAATATAACAAATTCAAGTTCAAATCCCAGGGCCCAAACCTGTAATATCCTTGACTGAGGAGTTTAACTGCAACTTCCAACTGCATCATTTGGTATTTATAATGTGCTTGGAAAAAAATTGTCATATTTTACTTATTATTCAGCCTATTTCATGCTCCTGATCATATTTATGAATCGATATGGTAATTAAAAATGATCTAGATATTTAGGTTCAGCATATAATGAATTATTGGTAAATATGATTGGTTGTTTTTTTTGTTCTCGAGCTCTTTTGAGTTCTCCTGTGCCTCTGAGGGTATCAATTTATTCAGGAGCGTCTCTGTCACCCGCAGGTGTTCGCTGACATCTTCGACCCAGTCATCAAGGACAGACACAATGGCTATGACCCCAAGCACATGAAGCACCCTACCGACCTGGACAGCTCTAAGGTAATTAACTTAACAAGCTACTCTTACTTTTAGGTACAGATTAATGCACCGGCTATCCTAGGCTATAACCCAGGGCCCTGGCAAACATCAGGACCCCACCCTGCCTTGTGAAAAAGGGAATGGTCAATTATATCGGCAGCACCTGAGTGTCCCTGATGAAATCAGCCATGAGCCCGAGATAAATTAATCCACCGCTGCTTACCATGGCAACAGATGACCCACTGTGTCTGAGCCGAGCCTCCCCCCTCCTCTTAGATCACCTCTGGCATGTTCGACGAGAACTACGTGCTGTCTTCGCGCGTGCGCACGGGCCGCAGCATCCGTGGCCTGAGCCTACCGCCGGCCTGCTCCCGCGCCGAGCGCCGCGAGGTTGAGCGTGTGGTCATCCAGGCGCTGGCGGGCCTCAAGGGCGACCTGTCTGGCAAATACTACAGCCTGGGTGAGATGACGGAGAAGGAGCAGCAGCAGCTAATCGACGTGAGCAAGCCTTCCATCCACCTGCCTAGGCCACAAGGGCGTTTAGAACACATCTCAACGACACTTCATCACCCTCAACGGGCCCTAACTTAGACTTTACTTCAGATACTGTAAAAGCACACACATATGCACAGACACATAGACACATAGACTAAATATATCAGTTTAATTGAACAGTCTGTAGACCTTGGTAACACAACAGCCTTTCCGCTTAAAAGTTTCTTCCGAATAAAAACCCGTGCGCATAAAGTCAAATCATCTTCTTTTATGTAGCACATTTGAAAGACAGCAGGTGTCAAATAAAGTGCTGCGCAATATTATTAACTAGTAAGACAAATAATTTAACAATTCAAAAGTGAGAGAAAAAGAAAAACTATAAGTAATTTGAAGCAGAAAAATTTATGACAGATTAAAATCCAATAAGGAGAAAAACAATCAAATGACAGCAAAACGGAATAAACCAAGACCGACCATCTTTAGACTGTTTAGACTTTAGACTCAATCACATAAGAGCTTTACACTGATTATGTGTATGGGAAGTAAATATTAATAACAATAATAATAATAACAACTGGGATGAATCTGTTTGTGCCTATGACCTTTGCCCTTTCACAGACTAGGCCTGACGGTTGCCCCTCCCTGTACTGGTGCCCCTTAGTGACATTACCTGTCCGATAAGCCAGTATGTCCTCTGCAAATAGGTGCTCAGGGTCAGGCGGCCACAACCAACTGCCGTTTCCTTACCTGTATTTTCCTTTGTTGAGAGTTACATTCTCTTTGTTTCTTTCTGTTTATTTTTTGCAGTATTTGCAACAGAACCTGCCACATAGATCAATAACTGTTTTTCCATAGAATTGCCTCAAAACTGCAGATAGCACAGTCCCTCCGTGGGGGGTGCTGCTTCCTCACACCTCTGGGACAGGGGGCTTGATTACTGCCTCTGCAGCGTCTGTGTGGGGCTTGTCCTCTGCCCTCTCACACTAAGGCTAACTGCCATCTCTAAATTGCCTATAACGTGTGTGAGTATATACTCTATAATGGACTGCCATCCTATCTGGGAGTGTCCCCTACATTGTGCCCAGAGGTGGAGATTTCAGGTCCACAAAGTAAAAGTCCAGACCACAATTCTGTTTCAACCAACCAATTGCGTACTCTGTGAATGAGACTCTTTATAGTCAATAGGTGGGTTGAAACAAAATCTTGGTCTGGACTTTCCACCCCTGGTTGTGCCCTGGGGTACAGTACCTGCAAAAGCTTCAGGCCCCCTGATGAGTGCCAAGATGGATGTCATTAACATTTGAGTTAACTGGAAACAACTTAAGAACAGAAGCATAAACAGAAATAACAGTGGTTAATGTAAGCCTTAATAATTGTGGAAATACCGTCTTCTGGACGGCAAACAGACATGGGGACAGGACTGTATTAGCATACCGGACAGACTAGCGGGCTGGCCGAGTCACAGCTGTTCGGCTCCATAACCTAAACCCCTTGGAAGCCGCTGAACACTCTCTCTAAAACACAGTGAGTTTGTCTTCCGCTCTTTAACGATAATCACAGGCGGGGGAAGGAGCTTTTCCTCCCTTCAACCTGCATGACTCCAGTGAAAGATCTGTATTCTCTCCATGCTGCAGAAACATTCATAAATAACTGTGAAATTTTTAAAGAAATGATCACATTACCTTATTATTGCTAGCATTTAACAATACTGATAATCAAATATATAAAGTGAAAGTTGCAGTTTGGGTTATGCCTTTGAGCTACATACTTAAACTTAATTGTGCCATGATTAATTTAAATTCGTAAAATAAAATTGTTCTGGATAAAAGCATAGTGCAACAATAAGACTATGCATGACATTACTGGTGAATTATATTCAGGCTAATTATACAAATCCTGCATATGACAACTATGCCTTAAAACTATTCAACTAAAATTCTCACTCTCTCTCCTTGTCTGCCAAAGGACCACTTCCTGTTTGATAAACCTGTTTCCCCCCTGTTGACGTGTGCGGGTATGGCCCGTGATTGGCCAGACGCCAGGGGGATCTGGTATGTTGTATGGGATTGCTGTAATGGCATGCTGGTGTGCCAGTAAACGAAACAACAAAGCACCCCAGGAATAACTGCAACAGTTTATCGGCAATAAATGTCAAATCATTGTGGGTTGTGTGTAGAAATCTGCTTAGCATACAAACTGACCATGCCCAAAACTTTAACCAGCTTCAATGCAGTTCAATGTGTTGGTTCAGATGCCATCTGCCATGCAGAGTTCTTTAACATTTAAAGGTTTTATAGTAGCAGTAACCCAAACTCTAAAAACACATATTTAACTAGTAGCTTGCTGCTAATTTTGACAGCAAAGTATGATTCTGCGTAGTTGTTTATGAATCACTAATGGTATTATTCATTATTATTAATGAATAATTATTTTCAATAATTAGCCCCAGATAAATTATTTTAATGGCATTTGAAACTACTCCATTACAGTGCAACATGCTATATGATGTCTCCTGCACTGCCAAGGTTTGCAGGGGAAAAACGTACGAATTTTGCCTTAATTACTCACATCAGATGAGTAGGCGAGCTTAATATCCAGCCCCATTTGTTTGTTTTTCTTGTTGTTTGCCCGAGCTTAACCCTGAACCCTTGGTCTGCAGGCACAACAACCAGAAAACTTTCCTGATATGGGTCAATGAGGAAGACCACACTCGTGTCATCTCCATGGAGAAAGGCGGCAACATGAAGAGGGTGTTTGATAGGTTCTGCAGGGGACTCAAAGAGGTGTGCCCCCCCGATCGATTGGACTTGCTTTAAAGGTCATATGCAACTGTATGCTTTGACGTTACAGAATTCCTCAACACCTAAAACACCATACCTAAAAAACACACTATGTACCATATGTTAAAAAAAAACTTCCAGTCCTTCACATTCAATGGCTACTAACATATTTATTCTATTTGTGTTTTTATTATATAAATAAGGAGATAAAAACTTAATGAGCTTAATAAAATCAAAAGTTATTTTTCGAACATGGGTTTCCCCATGGGTTTCCCCATGCTCCCGCACCCCTGGCCAGTGGAGCCATTTACGCCATTTTCTACCAGGTGGAGCGCCTCATCCAGGAGCGTGGCTGGGAGTTCATGTGGAATGAACGCCTGGGCTACATCCTTACCTGTCCCTCGAACCTGGGCACAGGCCTTCGGGCAGGGGTACATGTGCGTCTTCCACTGCTCGGCAAGGTGAGCTCGCTCCACTCCGGCCAATGATGTCAGGGAACTTCACGTTCACGAACGTTTGTGGTAACAGTAGTGAACGGCATGAATCTGTCTTGATTCTGGTAGGACCCCCGCTTTAATAAGATCCTGGACAACCTGAGGCTGCAGAAACGAGGCACCGGTGGTGTGGACACTGCTGCCGTGGGCAATGTTTTTGATGTTTCCAACAACGACCGCTTGGGCAAATCTGAGGTAAACATGACTTATTCAGAAGAAAGGGCGTAGGACAGCATGGGTTCAATTCCGTGCTGAATAAAAATCATCAACTGGGAAGTTATATACAGAAAGGCAGAAGGCAGGCATTATATGCACCATATACAAACCTATATGGCATACTGCCTCTGTACTCTATCTGTACTGCCTACATAGCCAAGATACTTTAAACAAGAAAGAGAGTGCATCAAAATAACTATAAAAATTGCATTAAAGTAAATACATAAATGTTTAACATAGATGTATAATATCATTATATGTCTGCTGTGTCCTATTAGCCAATCAGGATATTTCAACTCTGTTTAACCTTATAGGACCACAGACATATACGCGGTCGGGGATTTTGTGAAAGGGCGTTAAGCGATGCAGAACTCTGTTATTATTATTATTGATTATTATTATTGCTGTTTTTATTGTTGTCATAATTTTATCAGATTTCACAAAATTTGAAAACGTAAACAATGTCCTAAACTTACGTCGCCATGTCAGCTTTGCCTTGAACTCCTTTCCCGCCTTTATCGTTGCCCACTAGGTGGAGCTGGTCCAGCTGCTGATTGACGGCGTTAACTACCTGATTGAATGTGAAAAGAAGCTGGAGAAAGGGCATGACATAAAGGTCCCCGCCCCCATTCTTCAGTTCAGAAAGTGAGCCTCACAATGTGAGCTTTAGCCAAATGTGCTGCTAGTTCACCTTCCGTTTTTTTTTGCAAAACTGAAGGTCTTACTCTGTAATAAACTGTAATATTTTAAATGCTGTCTGTCTGGTTCACTTTCTCAGGTGTGCCTTAGTTACATTTTAACACTGACAGTGCTCAGTCTTTCCCCAGCTGCATGACCATAAGGCGCACAGCTACGAAGTCTGACCAGCGAACTGCCAGCTTCGTTCAGTGACTTAGCTCAGCTCCCATTTCACAGCTACAGACTGTTTTACTGCCCTCTAAACTACAGCCACCAAACCAATCCACCTGGCAATCTCATGTTCCCTCTTAACATCAATTGCAAATGGGACTCCATAGTCCTAAAATTCCTTCACTAAATCTGCTCTTTCCCACAAATCCTAATGTGAATATGTAAGAGAGATGAGTTGGTCTACTGTCCTGGCCAGGCTGGAATCCTCAATGTTCTGGAATCTTAGGTTCAAAAATTGGGCCAGAGTCTCCTTAGTAGTACAAGGGCAAACACTTTCACAGGGAGGATTAGAAGAGCATTTTCCCAGTAAATGGAGCCTAACAATATTTGTTTGCCAGTTTAGAGGTACTTTAAACACATTCCATGTAACATTGAAAATGCCACATCACCCCAACATCGTCCAGTGCCTTCAAAATATGCAGCCTTTCCACTTGGGAGGCCTCTGACAACCAGCAGCAGTGACAGACTCTGATTCACCTCAAGTTTCCAATAACGCGTCTTGTTCTGTAGGCGTACCATCTGGATTAAGGAATTTCCAGAGAAGTAACATTTGACTTTGCCTATTCAATAAAAATTGTTTGTGTATTATCATATGTACACATGTTACAGCAGTGTATGTGTGGGTAGCTGACAGATGTGGGGTTAACGTGTAAAAATGTTGTCTTTCCAATATAAATAGTTTCTGAGAAACTGGTGGAAATGTGAACACTCTCCCCCATACACGTTGTATAGGAAGTAAGCCTTCTATCCCTTCAAGAGGAATTGCTTCCCTGCCGTTAAGGCGCTAGTCTGAATGGTCGAGCGGTCTCCCTTGGAAGGTATGGGTTCGAATCCCACTTCTGACATTCCCTGCCTCCTCTCTGTCAACCACTGAACTGTAGCTGTACTTCCAAAAGCGAACACCCCAACCGGTAACGCATTTACGTGCGCCTTCCTTACTACGCGTCCGCATTCCGAACTTAATCATGACATTTCCTATCTCCGAATCAGCCATCAATCTTTTATGATTGGATCCTAGTCACATCTTAAGTCTTCTGACTGCAGAAAACACTATCTATTTACTACCTACTAACTATTTAAAAGAACTGTTTAAAAGAAAAGCATAGCATACAAGAATATTAATACACGGACATTTATGATTTTTCTAATTCAAAAGAATAGAAATTTAATTTACTTTCGGACGTGATATTGAAATTGTCAGTCTATGTGTTTCCAGAATCGTCCGCTTAAAGTCGCTTGTAAGACCCTCGTGAGGATTATGCTGTTTTGTGCATATTTTGAACCATTCCAAAAATAATCAATGTAAAACAATAGGAACTTCAGGAGATAAGAACGGGATAGTTGCCGCGTCTGGGTGACGTATATATTGTAGTGAGGGGCGTGGAGAGTACCTGCCATGTGGCTATTGATGATTCGCATCTGGTAGGCGTGGAGGGATGTCTTTTTAACGGGGGCAGGGACAGATGGGGGGTGAATGTGTAGGGAAGCTAGTCCCGTGCTATATTGTAGTGGCGTTTCCGAGCGCCTTCCTTACTACGCGTCCGCGTTCCGATCTTAGTCGGGCAGGCAGGTGCCGCTGCCGCGGCCCAAACACCGTAACCCGCAACCTCTTATTATTTACCCGCAACTGTATAGCCCAAAAACGGCAGACCTGGCAACTCTGCCCAGAGGGAAGCGAATCCTAAAAAGGAACCGCTAGTCAGTACAGTATACAAGTCACACACAGCCATGAGCAGAAATGCAAAGTTTTGCTTTAAACTGACTTACGTAACAAAGTATTTACTTCATGACTTATTATTTCGCACATTTATATTTCACACATTTTGTATATTTGAACTTGTATTTCTTTCACACTGTTTTCTACAGGGCAGATCCCGTTCTGTACTCTCCCGCCGGTTTCCGGGGGAACGCATTTATGCTGCGCTTGTTTCCGCACGGATCTTGCCTTGATCGTACATCCGGGAAAACATGCGAGTTTGACCAGCGGCTCTAGAGTAAGTTTAAATTTAAATATTCTTAGTACATTTGAAACATTTAACATGACAGCCGAGGTTTACGAGTTGAAATTGATTTTTTTTTGTGTGTGACGGATTTAATTATCACTGTTGTTGAACCCATACACAGTCATTCCATAATAATGGCAAATGTCTGTACGACAGTTTCTTTTCACCGATGTGAGATGGGTTTAGAACCAGTTATTCTAATTAAGTGAACTGCGTATTTGGCCGTGAAGTTATGTTTTAGAAAAAGTTTAATATATCTGATTGAAATTGTTTTTTTATTTTTATCAGAAGGAGTTAAATTTCTCGGCTTTATTTCGATATCTCAGTTGTGTCATTTTGGATATGTGTACGGTCTAGGTTATTGTAAAGAAAATAGCCGCGCAGTGCCTGGATGAGTCCTATAACTATTTAGAGCATGGTGGGATGAGGGAGGACGTATTAATCACATCACAGGATAAATACCTGGGGCTGCTGGACATCATGAAACCTAACTTGTTTATTTATTAGGCGATTCAGTGATGACGCGGTGGGCCCGAGGTAACAATGTACAGAAGAACAAGCCGGCAGAGGCGACGCCATGGAGCCAGCTGAAAGCCAACAGGAGAGATGAGGGTGCGTCCACGAGTGGGAGGTCTGGGCCTCTGCGACACACCCAGCCCGATCAGAGAGTCAGGAGGCCCAATAAGAAGAAGAAGGACTATGACAATCAGGACGTTAATGGGTTCCTGGAGTACCTGCAGCAGGCAGGTAAATCGCTTCCAACAGGGGACCCAGACGAGCAGGGCTTTAGGGAGGAAGTGGCGATGGCGCTAAAAAAGGACCAGAGGCGGGAGAACCGGAGGGTTAAACGACAGCAGGACAAGAAAAGCAAGATGGTGAGTGGGGTTTGGGAGGAAAAGAGTATGGAGCAGAGCCGTGCAGGAGAGCAGCGGAGGTTTACAGATAAGCAGTCATGAAATGGCATGTCGTGTGCAGTATTATAGATGTCTTGAGTATAAAGTGAGAGGGCCCATTAGGCTCTTAGTTTAAAATGGCAGTGACCAGGGCACACGTGTGTACATAAGTGCGTAGGAGACTCATTCAATGAATACATTCAAATACTGGTTCAATACAACCCAGTTTAAGAATACCCTCAGTCTAAAAACAGTTAGCAAATACAGTTTTTTTCAATAAAAGTATAATAGTGGAAGTGGTAATCCAAATACTTCTGAAAGATAGTGACTGCATTGTGATTAAAAGATAAAGCAGTAGAAAAGTACCATGAGGTGTCTTATATCGGTCTCAGATTTGGGGATTCATAGGCTTCGGATTCCTCACAACCCTGAACTGGATAAGCAGTTATGAAAGATGGATGGATAGATGGATGGATGGATGGATGGATGGACTTGGGGATCCTGTGGGAGTTATTTCCACCAGCCAGCTTTTTCAGGGATTGCTGTGTACTTCATTCCTACAGTCATATGACGTTCTGCACCCCTGCCTCTGTCTCTGCTCCCTTTCTGGTTCCCAGCTCTGCTTCCACTGCAGGAAGCCAGGCCACGGGCTGGCCGACTGCCCTGAGGCCGACGGCGATGTGGAGATGGGCCGGGGCATATGCTACCGTTGCGGCTCCACGGAGCACGAGATCCAGAGGTGTAGGGCCAAAGTGGATCCTGCCCTCGGTGAGACGATGCCATCCAATCAGGAGGAAGATGGGCGTGGCCACAAAATGTGCATTTGTTTTTCCTGTGCAGTGTGCAGCTCAAGCTGACTGGACAAATTTTGCATGAGCAGAAATACAGAATAATGGAAGTGCCAAGATGGGCCCCCTTAATCTGGGAAATGTACTAATAATTTAAAGCGTGGGTGAGGAATAGTATCTGCAAAGGGCCAGTGTGTATGCCGGTTTTTTGGATAAACTTTAGATTAGCTGTCTAAACTCAGCTGTGAGGACTTCTCGGCCAATCGGTCCTCTAATTAGAAATCTAATTATCTAATTGCAGCAAAAACCCGCATACGCAACGGCCCTTTCTGCCCACTCCTGCTTTAAAGGATCCATAAAATGCTGTGCCATCTATCACCAAATAAGACAAAGTCTGAAACACATATTAAAACACGAGAATGTCTGTGAGTGATTTGAGCTAAGTAACTAATGTGCCCGACCTTTGTCGTGGTTACAGGTGAATACCCCTATGCCAAATGCTTCATATGTGGTGAAACCGGACACTTGTCCAAATCCTGTCCTGATAATCCCAAAGGACTGTATGCTGCTGGTATGTACCACTTCATTTGGTATGAAATGTCTGCTTTTTACAATACCCGTTATAAATGATTATAGTCAACATTGTGTTTTCTGTAAAATTGACTGTTGGAGCACTGAAAATGAGCAGCAGCAAACCACCCATTTCTCATTCTGTTTGTTATAAACATAAAGGTCCTACATAAAAAAACGTCTGCGTTCAAAGGGAAATCCATGCTTCTATTGCAAATACCCTTATTGATTTCTTTATTATTTTTGAAGGGGGGATATATACATCATAATCTCTAAATAGGTTCTCATATGTTGTCCATCACGAAAAGCATTTTTCTTCATAAAAGACGTGTGCTGAATGAGATTTTAATTTTAAAAAGAATTGCAGTATATGTATATATATTCATATGTGTAGAGTGTTAGCCATGTTTCCTTCTTGGAGAATAAAACCTGCATAAATGGCTCTTTTCATCTGCCAGGGGGGTGCTGCCGCGTCTGTGGTTCTGTGGAACACTTTCAGAAAGACTGTCCTGAGAACCAGAATTCAGGTACCTCATCTACATGAACCCGGGAGCCTAAATCTGTGCTCATGCTGTGCGATTTTTTTGTTTTTTCACTTGCGTTTTCTGGATTGGCCCGAGTTCCAGCTTAATCGTGCCTCATGCATCATGTAGTATACATGGGGTAACGAGCACCGATTAACCCCTCACCCCTAGCTCCCGATCGGCAATCATATGGCCGGATGAAAACCAAACCTGTCTGAAATTCTGGTTGTCCCTCGTGAAGGTATCACACTGCTGATGGCCCGTATAGTGTGCGCACATAAATCGGGAGCTTAGACTTTTCAACGCATGCGATTTAGTAGTACAGTTTGAGCTGGAGGTTTAAAAAATGATTGAAAATCATACAGTGTAAGCCCAGATTTGTGTATTAATAGGCTTATCATTAATATTTGCCTCCACCTGCAAGATTGGGAAGCATTTTTGACCAGTGGGGGCATGATGGCAGGTTTGGGAAAGTTATTGACCCTAATGATTAGTCGGTTTTCTTTGGAACCTTTTTTTTCTGCTACAGTTTAAGGATGTGATTGGATGCCCACACTGCCTTATACTCTCTGCTTACCTCAGGGGGCAGTAGCCTCAGAATTCCTGAAACCCTGACTGTATATGCATTGAAAATGGTAACGGGTTCATAGGAGTGTTCACACACACACACACACACACACACACACACACACACACTATTTCTGTATGTTACAACATTAAGGTCTTGGTTTATTGGCTGGGGCATGTCCACTCAGGACCCTGTAGACAACCTCACCCTGTTTGCTCTGTTTTGGGTAGCATGATAAGAAATTGGACTGAAAAGCTTGAATAGTTCCTGGAAGCCTGAGTGTGTGAGCTTTATGAAAGAGTGAAGCAGGACTGCGTTTTATGTTAATCTAAAGAGAAATTGTTGTTTCTAAGGATGACTGAGTCTGTTTTTTTTTCCCCACAGGAAATGCGATCACTGTGGGTCGCCTGTCCAACAACATGAGTGCTGACCATGAGGATGTTTACCTTCCAGTCAAGAAAGTCAAGCCCAAGTCAGAAAAGGTGGTCGTCTTCTGAATCACACAGACCAATGGGTGGGAATGCCAAACTCCTTTAAGGCTTTAGGACGGCTAACACCTTTGACACCAGACAGTCACTTTGATTTTTGTGACCCAGGGTCCCCTCCAGCCCACCTCCCCCTCCAACAGGAAGAATCGTCACGTCTTTTGGACTCTTTCAGAAGATCTCATCATATTCTCATTTACGAAACCGCTTCATGTTTATGCTTCTGCATTTTCTCCCACCCTTTGGAGGTTCTTTGACACTGTTTCTCTTCTTCTGTTCCTGTCATTGCTCAGCAGTTGAAGCTGGTGCCTTCAGTGACTAGAGAGAGCAAGTCCCTTAGAGAGGGGTATCCTTAAGTGACGCCGATTCCCTCGTGGTTGTTGTGGAGCGACTAAAATGCATATGAACGATAAGGTGCAGAAGCAGTTTGCACCATTATTTGTAAGGAATTAAAATGTTATATGATCTAAAACAAAGTTCAATGGCATTTATTAAAATATGTACATAAATATAAGTTTTGTAAATTGCACTTTCTGTTTAGGGAAACGGTTCAACAACCGAAGTGACGAAATTTAGAGTGCATAAAATATTTGTATATACACTTACATCAAATAAGCCTTTACATTTGTACATCAGCAAATAAGCTTACAACCAAGGAAGGCATTTATAGTGTTTCAAAATACTAAATAAATCAATGATAATAAATATTACAGGCATAATTTCAGAGAATCAATATCTGATTGTACACATTTTGTTGTGTATACTTTAATTTCAAGGCTCTCATGTAAACCGACGTATCATGTTGTTTAAATATGTTACTTAACCATTATAGTTTATAGACATTCAAATAATATACAGCCATACACACGCAGTTACAGCTTTCCGGTAGGAAGCTTATATTCACTGGACGTTTTGCGGGATGAAGGGTGGCATTCAGAGCACATCCCTCTCCAGGAAAGCGATGCATGATGACGCCGTTTCCTCCATGGACCTGGACCAGCCTGTGAGGTTCCCCGCGACATATGGCAGGACCCCCAAGGTCACCTGGTTGTAGTAAGACACCTATTTGCAGCAACAGCAGAAAAAACATCAACAAATCATCAGTGCATTAAAATTCCACCTTCTTCCAGCCCTGAAACCGAAGGAAGGGCATCACCCCGGACGGATGGTAGATAAGCTGTAATACGCTGAGCCTTGTACTGGTAAATGTAAATGTGCTCCCAGGGGTTTGTATGAATACAGCCTTTACAAAATTAGAAGGTAAAATAAGGTTCCCCAAGAATCCAACTTAAGTTTAACAATTAATTATATGATAGTGATCCTAAGTTTAATAAATTGTGAATTACGTAAATATTCAATAAGATTGATTAATCAATAAACATCTCTCAAATGTAGCATCCAGATATTTGAATCAATATGTTCAAACTGCTTTTAGTTTTCCCAGTCTTTTAAATATTGTGATCAGAAGCGTATATCATCCCAGAGCTGAAGAACTAAGCATGTTGATTAGACTGAACAGATTCTACCACTGGAGTAGCCATGTGAAAAATGCTGTGTGGAGATGGGTATGATTGCTCAGTACTACTGGCACAGACAAAGGCGGGGCTGCACGGTGATGCACGCTCACTGTCACTGCTCTTGGTCTTATCATTAGCCATCTTGGTAGAAGGAGTAAGAACATAATTATGGCTGCTACTCTCAGTCCAAATAAATTATTCCAGTAAAAAGTGAAAGGTAACAAACTAAAAGAGGCAAAGGTCCCACCTTGGAGGTGGTGCAGCTTTTGCTCCAGATCAGGAAACCGGCGCATTGCGTTTCACTCCTGATATAGCCGTCCTGGGGAGGGACAGCTGATAATGTGACTGACCTCAGGGCGATGATGTAAGGGTCTCTGAAAAGAAAAGAAAATAAGAGTCGCACTTTCATTAATTCTCAAACTTTTTCATAATGAGTGACGCGGTGTTTACCTTATTGCAATGTGAACTTTATTCGTTGTAATTTTTTGTTAATTTGAACACAAACATGGTTAAATCATTGGACAATGTAGCTCAGTGTCCATTGTATGCTATAAAGCATTCCACAGATTTATAATTTACTACATTTATGTGAGATTTGGAAAATTCTACAGAGAAACAATGGCACGATGGAATGACTTAGAAATAGCCACTAGGTGTCACTGTTCCTCTATTAGATGACATTGTTTGACATTGACCACAGAATACAGCAGGACATAAACAGTAGGTATCCTCTGATTTATAAACATTAACCTTCAAATTTGGATTAAACGTCCTTAATGAGAGGTAAAAGTCACCTGATATAAAGCCAAATAGAATGCAGTATGAAGATAAGGACGGTTTCAGCGTGGCATCTGCTCTTCGTACAGGGCAATGCTTTATATTGGCCTCAGCTATGTTGACTCTGAGCTAGATTGTTCCATGAGACATTGTTCCATGTACATTGGCACAACGTGCTTCCAGCTGGTGGCACAGGATGTATCAGGAACGCCTGGAACACCAGTGTTGTTGACATAATCGTAAATCAGAGGAACATGTTTACTCTGACTGTTTATTCTGATCGGAATCCTTAATTTGACCAAAAGAGCACCTTTTGAGCAGGGTCTTCTTTAGCATGATCTCAGAAGTCCTACTATGATTTTAAACAGTGATTTTAAATGTGATTGTGCTCAGAGAGATTCTGAGCTTATTGTGTGCGCACAAGTTCCTGGGTAACACTTGGGGGCTCACAAATAATGTAGTATTATGCTATTACTTATCTATCAATTAACCACAAGCTAAGTGTTAGTTGCAAACTGATCTCATGGTTGTTCATCATTAACGAACTGTCACTCATCTTTTATCTCAGGCAAGTACTATATTTGTCAATATATCTGTTAATTCTGTAAACTATTATGAAATACTGAAGGAAGTACTGTAGGAACAAATTAATACAGGTGAAATACTGATGTCATGTTTGTTCATCATTAATGAATCACAACACATCTTTCATCTTAAATACCAACTATATTTCTTCATAATTTGTTCATGATGTGTACTCCAGTAATAACTGAGTTACTACTATGAATTTCTGTCCGCTCAAATAAGTGCTACCAGCTGCTGCTTCCTTGTCTCTGTACCTGTCCTTGCAGGGCTGTCTCTTGGACAGGAGGAACACAAAGTCCCGTCCACACTCGCCACTGATGGCTGGACATTTCACATGGTATACCCTCTCCTCCTCATCTGCTTTCTCCACCTCCTCACAGCTCCTGCAGTGGAGAAGTGGGCTGTAATTCAAATTAGTCTAACTCTGACACCAAGGCACAATTCATATCTTTCAGCATAACATAGAATCTACATGTGTTTCAGTGTCCAACAAGGCATGTTAATTCGTACCTACGTAAATACTAAAAATACTGTATACTTTAACAGGTACACTTTGCTTGAGAGTGTTTTAAAATAGCGGCTCTGTTCCTGAGGGTAGGGGTGCTGTAAAGGGGAAGAGAGTTCGAACCGTCTCAGGGGCCCCTGAGTGACAGCAGGGGCGGAGCCAGACAGCAGGGGCGGAGCCAGACATTAAGGGCTTAGCCCAAACCTTAGGGCTCCGGGGAGCCAGCACTATTTTTCAAGCCATTTGTGATAATAGAATGGCTAAAAATCTGTACATCTATTGGGAAAAACATGGTAGTTTATGCCAAAGTTATTTTAAGGACCTAAAAGATTCGGGCTTTTGAGAAAACGTTCAGGGCTGGAGCCTCAGAAGCCACCCCCAACCCCCCCCAAGTCTGCCACTGAGTGACTGTGGCCCTGAAGAATTTGGAACATAATGTGATTGGTCTGGGTTTGGCATATGCTTTCATGGGGTCCAAAATGGCAAGCAGCAGCCCTGCCTGAGGGCCACAGTATTTCAGTCAGGCAATGAACCTGACTAAGCCTTTTTTCAACTAGAGCCTTTTACTGTCACTTAATCGATGTAGATATTTGTCTGGGTTGCGGAGCTTTGGATCTGGCCGATGTCCAGCTTACAGGTAGTGCTGGTCCCACTGCGCGCGCAGACAGAGGTCTGAAAGCAGGGAGAACGCGTGGAAGGCTGGAGCGCGGGCGTGCATCTCCACCCTCATGCACAGAGAGTCCTGGTCGTCATTCACTGACACGCTGATCTGCACATGCAAAGGGAAGAAGGTGTTCATGTCCATCTCCTGCAGGAAACACACTCAGCTCTGTTGCTCAGCTTTCAAATAAGATACATAAGTTACACTATTACACTAACTTAAATGAGTAACAGGGCTGTTTACTTTGGATTTGGTGGGCAAAGAAGTACAGTGGAATATACTGTATGTTCTTCATACAAATGCACTGCATAGATGTTTAGTTTTGTTCTTTACCTTGTCCCCGATGCTGCTGGCTTGCCAGTCCTGCTTTGCAGCCAGGATAGTGAGAGTTGCCACATTGTTATATCCCAGGTAGACCTACAGAGGACACAATGGTGCTCTTCCCTGAGTCCAGACAGTCCAGTGACCTAAGTCTGGTTCCAAAACACAGATTTGCGCATACCCTCTTCCGAACTTGTAGGTACAGCAACTTCTGTTGTCTCACAAGCATCTAATCATGCAAATATGAGCTGCTTCCAGCAAATTTTCCAAACGACGTATCTTTCGCGCTACATCTCCAGGTTTTGGAGATGAGTGTCACGGGAGCAAACTTTCGGTTGAAACTGCGCTGCGGATTCCGTGTCAAAAGGCAGGAGTATTGTGACATTTAGAAATGGGGGAGTGACACGACAGGAAAAGGTCAGCAGAAGAACACGCATATCCAGAAAGTCACAGCTCTGCTAATTAACCTTCCCCGGGTTTCGAACCATCTCATAGATGTAAAGGGCATGGCCATAGATGTCATTTACCTGATTGCTTTTATCCCATGGAACCGACAGGGGCCCTTCGTCTTTGCTAGATAAGAGGTGCTTCCTGCAACGACACAGGCTGTGTTTTATTGGTGCACAATTACAGGGGGCATCAGCCCTCTCTAAATAGGAAAATATGGCCACATTAATTTCTTCAAGGACAAAGAATATAGCCTGCAGGAGAGAATAAACGCTTTTAATGATCAGACTCTGCGTTCTTCTACTTGAATCATGCACAACTCATAAAGCAATAAATAATGCTGAGCTGTGCATCTTGCCAGAAAGAAATCATTATTAAATGTGTTCCAACGCAAAGTCAAGCATATTTCATTATTATTTCTCTACATTAACAATTAAAAAAGTTCAAAGGTATTTTGCAGGATAGTGGATTTATCACACCCATTTGTATTGTGCCTTTGCAAACACATTTTTATTTGATTTAACCAGCTCCTTGGATGTTTGAGCCGCGCAAAGGTTTCATTCTGTTATTGTTGAAAAAGCCTTCGCAATTTATGGTGTGATGTGAACGGCAGTCAGTCGCTTTGTGGGTCTGTTTTTGTAATTATTACATTGTGGGGACCAGATTTCCCCACAATGTGATAGAAACATGTAGCTTTTTACCTTTCTCTGTGCCCACAAGGATAACCTCAATTTTATAAAAATCTGTAAATGCAATCAAAAAACTAAAAATGCCAAGTCTTGTATTTTGTTTGGTTACTTATGGTCATGGTTAGGGCTGGGTAAGGGTTAATTAAGGTTGTCATAGTTTGGATTAGGGTAAGACTCATATAAGTGAGAGATATGAATACATCGACTGAGTGTTTGTGTGTGTGTGGTGGTGGGGGGCACTGCACCTGGCCAGGCGGATTCTCCTCCTGACTATGGCTCCAAGGTGTCTCCTCCCTCCATCCTTGGAGAATAAACAGGACCAATTTGGTTCTACTGTGCTCACACAAATGTTAGTGTACATAAAATATGCCATGCTTCCAGCAATCATGAAATAGCACAAAAGATAAGTGCAGGGTATGCTGTTAGTGTAGTTCTGTCAGATGCATGGGAGGGCCAATACAGGCGTTATGTAAAGTACACTGGGAAAAAACAGGTATGTGTGCAAAGGAAAGTAGCTGTTTTGCTCCTAAATAAAAATATACTCTTTCTCTCATGTTTTTTGAATCATTGTTCAACAATTAAAATGTAAATGCTGTCATTGCATTCCTGGTGAGTATAACTAATACAGTAATTGATTGGTTGGTAATGTATATCTGTAATGATTTTACGTAGCACTGCAGTGCCCTCATGAAGGTGCTAGCTGAGGCCTACCTTTGTGGCATAGGTGACTCTGGGGAAGCTGTGCTGCTGGTCTTCGTCCATATGGTAGATGAGGAAGGCGCTGTTGATGTGTCTAGGTCTCCCCTGGTTCCACTCCTGGCAGTTATAAGCTTCCACCTTCACTCCCACCTCTGCACTGTGAAGTCAAAGGAATCACACTAATGACAGGCATCTTGACCCAGGTACAGCAATAGCACACAAGCTCTCTACCAATGACAGCAGATTTACACCTTGAAACAAACACACCCTACATTATTACATAATATAGCGTTTTGCACAATTTATAGCCAATTTACTTAAGTCAAAGAAACTCAGTCAAACTCAGTCAAAATAAACTATTTATCTAAGATTATCGATGAAACCATCCTTGGGTAAAACAGAGAAGACTCAGTCAGGTAGTGAATTATAAATATGTGAATATGGTTAGGCATGTAAAAGGTACTGTGCTCTGATGGGGTTGGGTGCAGATGCATGACGGCACCTTTGCTCAGTACCTCGTTCCAAAGACGTTGTTCACCATGGCCTTGAACACCAGCCTGTCTCCAACGGTGGATGGACCCCGGAACTTAAACATGTCCACAGCCCGCAGGGTAGGGAAAGTCCCACACAGACGACTATAGCAGAAAGGGGTGGGCTTAGGGGTATGCAGCAGGTAGGGGAGGGGCAGGCGCGGGGCCATTTAGTGGAAGCACCCTTGAGTAATGTAGTTTTTATTCAACATCACGTAAGTAAACATCTTACTGTAAATGTAAAGCTTTCAAGTTTCATTCAAGATTTTGTTGTCATGTTTGGAGCAACACAGTGGAATTCTGATGCCACGTTGCAGGAGAGGGGACAGGTGCAGGGTGAGACAATAGGACAAACTGTAGTGCAATATAAGTGACAAGACAGTGCAAGATAAGATTATGTAATATAAGACAATAGATAATAAATTACTGCTACAACACAGGATTAAATATAAGATTACAATATTTTAATCCTATTTGGGATATTGCTCTTGCACCTTTAAGTAGGTACTTGGACTAATCATCCCCAGCCCCTCTCATCCTGGTCCTTCATATATAACACTTCTGTTTAGCTGTATATTTACTGTATTTATATCTGTAAAACCTTGCCTGTTTATCCCTACAGCAGCAACTTTAGTATCCGAGTAAAATGTTTTATGTATGTTTGTGCTTGGCAGATGCACCTTAATTCTGAGTCAGATTCTGGCTAGACATGATTCCTATATTTAGCTAGATAACTAAGTGTATAAGCTATCACTAAATATGGTATTCAGGTAAGCAGTGTGTGATATATGGTTAAATCTGGGAAGCTGCACTGTGGCCCTTTTGCATTGGGTTGGTGATTAGTTCAAATACAAGAACTCGTGGCCATAGGTGGAAATTAGTGGGAGAACATTTCAAACTGGATTTGAGGAAGGGTATGGAATAGTCTTCCTGTTAGTGCAAGCTAAATCCTTGTGTTCCTTTAAATCAGAACTTGATAAGATTTTAAAAACTCTGAGGTATTAGTTAAGTTCTCCCCAAACGAGCTTGATGGGCCGAATGGCCTCCTCTCGTTTGTATATTTCTTATGTTTTATTGAAACAAGCATAGCATATCATGTGTGACGATGAGCACACTATATAAAACCAGTGTCGTGCTGAAAAGACCTTGAAAGACACACCACATTGTTGTAGTTCACTACTTAGGAGAACTTAATAAAGCTAGATTTGTATTGATAACATATATTAGTTGAAATGTCACTTATGAGGTTTGCAGTAGCAGTAAATATGACTGTTTATATATGTCAGAATGGTATGTACGAGGTACATACATTCATTGCACACCCCTTGGATTTTCAGATTATGTGTTTCCATATACAGTATAATTACAGTACTGTTTTTCTAATTACATTCTGTACATTCAGTGAGCTTTGGAATAAATAAACTGCCTAAAAACTAAATAAGACACATTTAAGCTGTTGAATATGGGACAGTGCACGACATTAAGTGGCCATTTACCGCACCAAGGAAATAATAATGAAGTGTACATGCAGTTTGCAGTGCCTTAGGCTACTCACGGACTTAACATAATTCTCACAAGTTTGAATGTTTACTCCAAGGGTTTATCTGTAACCCATAACATTATAGGCTGCATTGCTTGTATGGACCCAATGGACCCAAGGGACATGTGCCTTGCAGATATGAGGCTGTCATGTTAGAAACACAAATGGAATATACACTCACCTAAAGGATTATTAGGAACACCATACTAATACGGTGTTTGACCCCCTTTCGCCTTCAGAACTGC
>JAODKM010000108.1:26258387-26271865 GCA_026780845.1 Petrocephalus sullivani
TGGTTGATTAGATAATTGCATTAATGAGAAATTGAACAGGTGTTCCTAATAATCCTTTAGGTGAGTGTATATAATGCATTACAAATGACAGCTTTAAGTAAAGTAATACCAATCTGACTACCATGAAGATGGACATCTCCATAAAAAATCCATCCGTCACGTTATGATTCTTTATGATCTTTATAATGGAAGTTTTGACCATCATTAATTGATTATATTAATCATTAATACTGATGCATTTTTTTTGTACTCGTACATGGAATTTTTATGTTACATGTTAAGTATATGCCGACATTTTCTAGCAGATATTATTGTTGCTATATAATCACTAATAAATGCTCATGACTAAAGACTGACATCAGGGTGTAATTTTGGTCACCTGGCTGCCACAGTAGCAACATTCTCCATCCATGACATAATCTGTCCGCCAAAGGTATTGCCGTGGTGATTCGCATGGGGTGGCAGCACCAGCTCGATGCACTCCACCTGAGTCATCTCTGTAGGCTTCAGGGGGAGGCTGTCTTTTCTGCTGTGCAGACCTGCCATGACACACAAAGACCGCGTACCTTTAGCCTTCGAATGAATATTGAAGAGGACGTTAGTTGCTTAACAGAAAACATGCAGCTTCTGTTTATTTACCAGCTACGACACCTCACGTCTTCTCTAGAATAGAGAAGAAAGAAATAATAATAATAAAATTAAAACTGAAATAAAATAATTGAAAAATATTGAACAAACAATTTTTTGGTTTCGCTTTGGATGAATGCCATGTCTATACAAATCTACAAATACATTCATAACACATTATATTGTATTCATAAAGCATAAATATAGTTATACTTATATTTATAAAAGTGAATAACACATTACAGACATGTTTATTATGCATTATAAAGCTCTCATCTATAATGCACTGCATATACCTTTATAATGCAGTTCAAAGCATCCTTAATTCTTTTTTTTTTTTTTTTTACAGCGCATTGTGTTCTGCATCCTGATTAACGCATTGTGTTCTGGGTCCTGATTGGTTGTAGACCATTGTCAATCAATCTCCTCCGTGCCGTGTCTCCCGTACAGTACAGAATGCGTTCAGCGTCAAATTTACATAAATCTTCGATCGCTAGCACTGTGACTCTGAAGTGCTGTACTGTATGTTTGTAAGTTTTCTCCCCAACAAACCCAACAATGTCGACGAAACGTTTTGCACCGTCAAAGGCACCTGTGGTAGCATCCAAAAGGCAGAGGAAGATGCTAAAAAAGTCTATAAAGTGTGTAGTGAGGGGTTTTACAGCCTTAAAACATCTATAATAATTGTAAAAAATAAAGCTGACTACTTCGTGGATTTCGCCTATTGCAGGTTATCTTTAGAATGTAACTCCCGCGATTAATAAGGGACCACTGTAATGCATTATGAAGGTATTGATAGTGCATAATAGATAAGAGCTTCTTTGGAGCTTATGAAGAATTATAATCGACAGTACAATGCCTACTCACTGTCAATAGATGCTACAATGCTTTTTTAACTTATTTTAACCATTACAATGCTTTATTATTTGACAGCTTCAAGTAAAATGTTTCTGAATTTTTCTGAAAGAACATACACTATATTGCCAAAAGTACTGGGACCCCTGCCTTTACACACACATGAACTTTAATGACATCCCATTCTTAATACATAGGCTTCAATATGGGATTGGCCCACCCTGTGCAACTATAACAGCTACAACTTTTCTGGGAAGGCCTTCCACAAGTATTTTTGACCATTCTTCCAGTAGAGCATTTGTGATGTTGGGTGAGAAGGCCTGGCTCGCAGTCTCTGCTCTAATTAATCCCAAAGGTGTTCTATTGGGTTGAGGTCAGGGTTCTGTGCAGGCCAGTCAAATTCCTCCGCATCAAACTCGCTAATCCATGTCTTTATATAACTTGCTTTGTGCACTGGTGCACAGTCAAGCTGGAACAGGAAGGAGCATGAAATTGTCCAAAATGGCTTTGTATGCTGAAGCATTAAGAGTTCCTTTCACTGGAATTAAGGGGCCAAGCCCAGCCCCCGAAAAACAACCCCACACCATAATCCCCCCTCCACCAAACTTGACACTTGGCACAATGAAGTCAGGCAAGTACCGTTCTACTGGCAACCGGCAAACCCAGACTTGTCCATCGGATTGCCAGACAAAGGAGTGTGATTTGTCACTCCAGAGGACACGTCTCCACTGCTCTAGAGTCCAGTGGCAGTGTGCTTTACACCAATGCATATGATGCTTTGCATTGCACTTGGCGATGTAAGGCTTGGATGTAGCTGCTCGACCATGGAAACCCATTCCATGAAGCTCTCCACACACTGAGCTAATTTGGCCACACGGAGTTTGGAGGTCTGTAGCTACTGACTGAAGTTGGCGACTTCTGCATACTGTGCATTTCAGCATGCGCTGTTCCTGCTCTGTGATTTTATGTGGCCTACTATTTTGTGGCTGAGTTGCTGTTGTTCCCATTTGCTTCCACTTTGTTATAGTACCACTAACAGTTGACCGTGGAATATTTAGTAGCGAGGACATTTTATGAATGGACTTATTGCACAGGTGGTATCTTATCACTGGACCATGCTTAAGTTCACTGAGCACCTGAGAGCGACCCATTCTTTCACAATTGTTTGTAGAAGTAGTCTGCATGCCTAGGTGCTTGATTTTATGCACCTGTAGCAATGAAAGCGATTGGAACACCTGAATTCAATGATTAGGAGGGGTGTCCCAATACTTTTAGCAATATAGTGTATATTAATTAGATCATGGATGACATGGGTGAAATCCTGGTAGTGGTGTGTATGGCCCATGGAGGAATGTGTAGTTTGTCATTTCTGCACAGGTTGACAATTATCCCCTGTATTTACCAACTCCAGCACAAACCGAGGGCACATGCAGGAGGGGCAGTACTGACATATGGGAGCTGGTTTAG
Source organism: Petrocephalus sullivani (assembly GCA_026780845.1). Taxonomy (NCBI): domain Eukaryota; kingdom Metazoa; phylum Chordata; class Actinopteri; order Osteoglossiformes; family Mormyridae; genus Petrocephalus; species Petrocephalus sullivani. The sequence goes on from JAODKM010000108.1 coordinate 26,261,337, forward strand.
TCACTGCCTGTCCACAGCTCCTGTAGTGGGAGGGGAGACGAAGTGGATAACGGAATGAATTCTGTTTGTACCCCCAGGAACGGTCATGCCGCTGTCCCCTGGCTGGCCCCTGGCTGCATTCTTTCCAGTGTTACACATGGACTATGTGCAGAGTCACATCTTTCCTGGCCCTCGTTGTGCTGGCCACCTGTTTTCGTGTGATCATGGATTCAAGATGCCTGGCAATAAATCAAGCAATCATGCATCTTCTCTTTTAACTGTGCTCTTAGATTCCTTAGAAAAGCAATGATAGGACCTTGCTATGTACAATGTGGCTACAATCTCATGACCAATGAATCCTTACATGACTAACTTGGCTTTGTGTATAGATTAGGTTTTAAGGAAGATGGTGAGGGTTGAGGGTGACTTCAAACCCACTCTGGTATGTATCCGTTTTAGTTCTCTCTGCTTCCTGACAAGCTGTGCGCCTACCCTCTCGACCTTAAGCCCAACAAGAACTGGATAACAGCTGACCATTGCCGTTTAGGATGTGGTAATCCTGCATGAGTTTGGCCAAGCCCCCCTGGTTGTAGAGGCGGAGTCTGCGTCTCTCAGAGGCCAGCGAATGCTCCAGCTGATCTTCTGCAGAGATGGGGGGACTGACCGGTGACAGGCAAACCTGCAAGTGTGACCAGGCAGTGCGGTGAGCAGCATAGCTGGATGGAGCTTCTAAGGTGTCCACAAAGACATGAGGCGTATCTCACCTTCTCAGATCCTGTGGGTTTGCCCACGAATGTGGAGAAAGCCACACAGACCTTCTTTTGCATGCCACTCAGCACGTCCTGCACAGTCACATGGATACCAACCTACACACGTCAGATTTTATTGTTACATTATGTAGTTAAAATGGGCTTTATATATCTTATAGCAGGGGTGGGACAGTCCATTCCAGGCAAGACATGCATATGCACATCTTCTATGCACATCTTCCTAGCTATTTCAGCCAGCGATGGAAGTGCACCAGTAAATTCTCTTTGTATTTTTTTGCCAATCAATGCCTACAAAATACATATAATGTAATTGCTTCAAGTGGAACACTGAGGAAAGCCATAAATGTCAAAGATAAAAACACACAGTACCATCAACTTTGTTTTACTAATGACTAAACAAACTATGCAGGCCAGATATGCAACTCAATAAAGCACTGAACATATAATAACCATAGAAGTACTATAGTAGAAGTTACCACTAATACAACCGTAGGTGTGTCAAAGTAACAAATTACAACAATAAAATATGAATACAAAAATATTAAACTATGCAATAATAATAAATTACAAGGCCCTGTACATTAAACCACACAAAAATAATTTAATACCACAGAAAAAGAGTGCATTTGATTGTTTTCATCACATGTTTCCTTACCCCAGGAAAAGGATCTAGTTGTAAAGGCATTTAGGGTATCTATGGAGTAAGTCCATGTGTATATATACTGTCCACCACAAAGTGGGATTGACAACTCTAACAGGAGTGCAAGGTGGGATATGAAAGAATCCTGTGTACCAGTAATTGTACAAATAAAAAAAATACACAGTGAAATATTATGCATAATCTGTAGTATGTGACATTTTTGTCATGAATGTATGTAGTTAATATTGCAGGTCTGTTAATATTTTGTGAAGGCTCCAGTTTTGGTTTTTCAAATTATATGAAAAACATACAGAATGTAGATTAAAATCTAAACCAGTAATGTGATTTTGTTTCTTATCCTTCACATTTGTAAATGTTTATGCAAATCTTTAATGAGTATTCACAGTGCTGTGTGCAAATGGCTCACTGTACAGATTTCGTACATTAATTACACACACACAGCTATAACATCTAACCATCCATTTGACAAGCTCGCCTTTTGCTGCTGTGCACCATTATGACGGTTCATGAAAGTTTAAGTCGGAGGTAGAAAGTTCAGGTGCAGAAAGTACAAATCCACACCAAGGATTCTGTTTCAACCAACCAGTTGCATACTCTGTGACAAAGACTCTGTGCTCTGAACAGGTTGGTTGACACAAAACCTTGGTCTGGATTTGTACTTTCTGCACCTGAACTTTCCACTTCTTGTTATACATGTGCTCCTTTATTTACAGCAGTTGATGGCCGCCTGACCTACCTCCATACTGGTATTGAAAGCTCGATTTACTTTGGCTTTTATGTTTATTACTTGACCAACCCTGCAAAAAGAAAGACAATATGATTTCATTAGATTACGAATTATAGCTCAGTCTACATTTCTTTTATTGCAGATCATTAAAGAGCAAGAGATACCTTACGGTCTCTTCGAACTGGATATCATCCATGGACGCCGTGACGCAGGCTATTCCAGCATGCTTCTCAGCTGAAGAAGCAGAAAAAATAGATGTGAATTCTGCAAATCTGCAAACAATATGTAGAAATATATTCCAACAACCTTGAGCTTGACAAGACAGAATGGGATAAAATGTCAAGATAAGCCGATATGAGCTGAGATAAGATGAGCAAAAATAAGACAAAGATAAGGATGAAGATGAAGATAAAACTTATTGAAAAAAACCAGCAGGAAATTGTGGTACATAGAGCAGCAAGGTACGTAAAGTGTACATAAAATAACGCAATAAAATCAAAACGCAATAAAGTGCCAAGGCGATACACATAATGTCGGCAAGTAAACACACTGAAGGAGAAATACAGCTGGAAATGACATAAGCATGTGGCTAAACATGATAAGACATCGTGCTAGAGATATCAATGAAAATGAAGTATTTCAATGTTTATTTCATATTTTTATGAAAAATTCCATGTCTAAAATTATTTCTACCCCTTCCCAGTAATCAATGGCAAAGCCTTTATTTGCCATTACTGCAGTCAAACGGTTCTTATAATCAACAAGCTTCTTGCATTGCAGTGTCTGATGGCAGCAGGATGGAGGGATCTATAGTAGCACTTCTTAGCACAAAAGTTATGTGGACACTCCTATTAATTAAAAGAATTGGCCAATTAAGCCACACCAATTGCTAACACAGGTATATAACTACACACACAGTCAAGCAATATCCAACAACAAACAATAGTAGTAGAACGGGCGGTCGTACAGAAGAGGTTAGTGACTTTCCATTTGATGCCATCATTGGACAGCATCTCTCCATCAAGTCAGTTTGCCAAGTTTCTGCTCTGCTAGAGCTGCCCAGGTCAACTACAAGAGAAGTCAGGGTGAAATAGAAATGTCTGGGAGCAGGTATGAAGTGCGAGACCATACACATACGCATACTCTTGTTTTCTCAATGAAATGTAGGAAAAGCTGGTGCCAACATACTACACTTAGGATCAATGTTCAGTCATAGGATGCTGTAGAGATACCACATTATTATTACTGGTGAAATAAAACCAGTCTCCAGCCTGACAAGTCTTGGGATAGATCTAAGGGGATTTCAGACAAGCGAGATATTGTAGCCGAGTGGTGATGTCTTTAGTATGGAAGAGGAGTTCACCATGGATTGTAAAACAATGCCAGACTACACAGCTGCATACACATATATATGTGTGTGTGTGTGTGTATATATATATATATATATATATATATGATTATTTTTCCCTCAACTCAAATAACTATAATAACTGTAAAATGCAACCTTAGTTACCAATGGTTTTAATAATATTACATTTTCAAAAATGCATGGAGATCATACACACATATAATGAGGAGATAATGCTAATTAAATTTTTTTATGCTGGACAAAGCAGCATAAAACAGCTCTTGTCTTCATCGCTATGGCTGCATGACAGAATCCCTCCTCCCATGCATGTGCAGCAAACATAGATATCATTTATGCTACCATTTGATCTTGTGACAGGCAGAAAAGCGGCGCAGGGGTTGACTTTTGTCATCGACATCACAGGGCTCAACCCGATCCATTACAGAGCTGTCACACTGGCGGCACATCAGTAGTACAGCCGGTGGCAACATCAAGTGCCGTTTGCCCGCTAGTCAAAACTCTATGTACGCAACATGACCTACACTCACCAACAGACATGAGAACACGGCTTTGATCAGCGGTAGCCAATCAAAATGAGTAAATCGAGATTAATACAGCAATCTAGAACCTCTTCATTTCCCAACATGTCCAATGAACAGTGAAGGTAAAGCATGTGAAGGAGACAGAACCAAGCTGGTTATAGAACTTTAATTGTGTCTGCTTATGGTTTCTGTTTTTTTCTATTGTGGGAATGGAAAATGAGACTTCCGCACCATTTGGGTCGCGTGAATTTTATTGTACTGAACTCCGCTCCCTATGAGAAGATGCTCCCCTCTCCTCATGTGAAGAGCCTGTTTACCAACAGCTAGTGCTTAGCACCTTATCAATATTTTATCTCCAGCTGGAGTAGAGAAAACCCCTGATAGCATGAACTGCTGTGAGAGGAGAGAACAAATGTAAATCATTTATGACTCCGGCAGCCTGAAAGGTCCATTGGAAAGCGAATGTATCTTTGCTAGGTGATGAAAGCCTAGGTCTGGGTCTGGGTCAAAGGTAGCTGTGCTGGTGTTTTTAGCAAGTCTTCCAAAGGTTTCAGTTCTTGATAAGAGCTTCAGCGATTTACATTGTGTGCGCAAAAATGCTTATTAAGCTATGCGACCTGTCAAGCTGTTCTGTGGAAGCTAGAATGCGCTGCATGCATGGCATGCTGCCGCTATAATGTGCTGCCTGCTTGCATTTGGCCTGTCCAGAGCCCTGGCCATCTCCTGCACGCGCCCATTTTCCAGCTGCATTTTTGAAATGGCCAGCATTTTAGTACATACTGCCTAAAATTATTGCACAACTGGATAAGGCAAGGTATATCTACATATTATTCAGTATACAACCACCCCATACATATAGCTTCATGCCATCTGTGCATTAAAACAAACTAAAGGAATATTGCTTATGAAGGCCTCCCAGACAGGCTGTGTGCAACCCCAGTGTGTGTACGGAATGCAGTGTTTACTTCTGACTGTGAAAAATGGTTGACTTTTCGAATTATGATTATTGTTCTACTTCAGTGAAGACAAATGCTCACGATTTGACATTTAATCATGTACGAATTACTGGAGCGGCTCAAAAAAGAGGCAAGGGTTGCCACGTAGAGCACAATAACTCTTCGGAATCCGATTTAGCAATCATATGATTAGCATAACTTTTATATAATTTTCAGTCAATATGCACCCATTTTTCAGTTTTAAAAGATCAGCTCCATTTTAATGCTGCTGCTGAGCCCATACATTTTTCCAATATACGATGAACTAAATGAAGAACTGGTTTTGGGAAGGGCTTCCATCTCCCACACCATCAACGGGATGAGGAACCCACCTGCTAGACATGCAGTAGTGTCGATCCACTTCAGCAGTTGCCCGGCACCCAGATCACCCCGGTGATTGGCATGACAAGGCAGGACAGCCTGGCACATCTGGACCTCTGTCTGGCACCGGGGTGACCCATCAATAAGCTGATCTTGCCCACCAGGACTGGGACTGCTGCACATCGTGGCTCCTGATGCCCGGTGACCAAGTGCTTGTATACAGTGCAGTGCCCCCTGCATGCTCCTGCTCCTTATCTACACCATTCTGCTAGCTATGCCAATAAACGCCCCGGGAAATATGAGTCCCGCTCAGACCCAGCCAACGGGGAGCTGGGGTAGGGGACCAGCCCACTGGCAGCCAACTGAATGTCTTCTCACCTAACAAATGCTATGTAATTATGTACAGTATAATCCATTTATACTTTTATCATCAAAGTTGACACATTTTTATTACTTTATCTGATTTTTTTTGCAGCAGATTCATGCTGTGGTCAGGTTTTGTTTGTAAAGCCCCAAACCAGATGACCCCTGATCACTTGTCGGTTACCTAGCTAAAATGCTAACAGTCACAAATTATGTATAAGCCTGGATGCTTTTACATAAACTCACTGACCTATGGATTCACACATTTTTTTTTTCCCTGAAGCTAAATCAAAGAGCAGCGATGTTGCTGTACCAGGTGTCTGCATTTTCAGCCAATGAAACAACCTGCTGAACAATTATCAAACCTTCTTCTGCCATCAGCTGCCTGGAACACAGTATGCCTTTTTAAAGAGCAAATGACGAGAGGCAGCACGGTGTGTCCAGCAATGTTCAAAGCCTCCGCTAATGACCTCTCAGGGCGGCTCTGCAAATAGCCGCGCGTGGAGAAAGAACAGACCATCACAGAATTCACACACAAATGCATGTATTTCAGGGAAAATTCCGTAGCACAAGAAACTTCAGTCAAAAGGAACAGTAATTTCAGTTGAGCTTTGAGCTAAGTGTCTTTTGGAACAATACCCAGTTGTATTGTAGGAAAAAAAACCAATATAAAAAATAAAACACAAAACCAAACAAAGCTAAGCACCGTGTTCTTACAGAGGGATGGATTTTTTTTTCCCCCAATGAAATCCATGCAGGAATATAATTAAAAAAATTTATAATTCTTTGATGGTCAACAACTGTTTATTAATGCCCATTTATTAAACCATTTTTTAAAGGTAGCAACTGGCTATGATATAACTCAGCTAAGGGCACCTCTGCCTGTTCACAGTCGTGGGCGTTTCTTAAATTCAAAGGATGATTAAAATGTAGGTAAAGGAAGAGACTGAGTCACACAAACACGCAAACAGCAGTGCCCAATAGCTTTAGGAGGGAAGAGAAGCTTTATATCAGTATATTCAAAACCCATATTGTACTTCTCGATGTATTTACAAAAACCAAACACAAGGTTAAAATTAAACACATCACAAATGGCTAAAAAAAAAAACAAAAACAAAAACAAAAAAACTAAAAAACTAAAATGAAAACAATGGCGAGTAAATTTACAAAAGTCTCTCTCGTAACTCCACCACACAAAATTTGACGTAAAAAACTAGATACTATTACAATGGTAGTAATGCTAAAAAAGCAAACATCTGTTTTTTAAGATACTTATTAAATAATTCACAAAAACACAGATGAATTTCAAAGCTAAAAAATGACAACTGCTGCATAAAAAGATCAGAGAGGACAATACAATTCACAGAACTCAAGCATTTTCATAATAATGATTCATAATTACAATTATCATTGTAAGAACAATGGGCAGTGAATTAAGGTAAGAAAACATAAAGCCTTAATTCCATTCTACCCTACCCCCATCTCCTCCAATTATATAAGCAAAAGAAAAAAAAAATATATCACAGTTTGTCCGGGTGATGCAACTATAGACTGAATGAAAATGTATTGCAGTTTTCAGTTTCTGTTAACCCCTTTCCCATTTCCACATGTAACCTAGGCAACCACAACCACAACCAGCTTCCTCTCGACGTCGCAGTGTTTTTACACCAATGATATGCCCCGTTTTGACGTAATTTTTCCTCTGTTAACCTAATATATTGGATCAGTGACAAATTTACTCGAAACAGGTTACCACAGGTGCTTAGAAATTTAATTCTTAAAAGTTTTTGTTCACTATGAGAAGTCAGTGTTGTCACCTTTTCAGGCGTGCCTGCCACAGGTCTATCATGAAAACAAAGCCATTTAAATGATTGTCATGTTTCCTATGATGAGATGCGACCTCGAAAAGGCAGTATTTTTTTTCCTTTGTTTTTTTAACAATACAACACTACGCATTATGTAACTTGATTTCCTGTGACCATAACTGTCAGTACATATTCCTTTGACTGTAACAAATACAGCTACAGTAGTACAGAATTCAAAGAAGCACAGCATTGTGTGACATACATAGGAAAACAATGTCATCAAAATCTTTATGAACAGGTACTATTTCAAAGGCAGTCCTCAGCTTACAGTAGCTTGTGTTAGAGCAACTGTACTTATGGCACCCCATAATGTACATCAAGTTCTTACTAACCAACCAAATTCTCACAAGAGTGCCAGGCAGAACATCCATTTTTACCATGGAGAATATTTAAATTAACAAACAAAATAAAAAATAAAATTGAACGCAACAGAATAATATAGCAGATAAAAGGTTATTAGTCTGTTTCCTTGGGAACGCTAAAACAGATGTGTATCATGCAATAGTCCAATATAAATGACAACTATTAATGTTGTGTTGTTTAGTTTCAAACATATATTGTTTAAAATGTTCATTTAAGATTTAATCAACATATTAGACATTAAATAACCAATGAATAGTAAGTCAATTTATTTACATTACCTTACTATACCCAAATGGAAGCATTTGAAGTGCTAACGATTATATGCTTTTACGGCTGGCTAACGATACAAAAGTACAATGCATCATTGCGAAAGAAATCTATTCATATTCATTAACCAGCATTTATTTAATAAAACTCATAATACAAAACTCAATGTAGCAATGCAATCTAAACATATTTAAGATATGCGTTTTTTGAAAAAACAACTGATAAAAAGGACTTTTATTGACTCTTGAATTTGATGCTTCTGGCTAGACACATTACATGATTTAAATATATTCGTACCATGTATTTCTATGTCCAAAACATCACCACAGAGTATAAACTTTCTTAAATTCTACATTGCTAACAGTCAATTAAACATGTTTAGTATTTTATATTTGTTGTTTTTCAAGAAAAATAGACGTAGCACACATCATTTAGACCAGAGGTGGGCAATACTATCCGCAAAGGGCCGGTGTGTATGCAGGTTTTCGGGATAACCCTAAGGTCAGCTGTTCAAACCCAGGTGTGAGAATTTTTCAGCCAATCAATCAGTCCTCTAATTAGTGATCTAATCCGGGAGTTGTAGCGAAAACCTGCTTACACACCAGCCCTTTGCGAATAAGATTGCCCACCCCTGATTTAGACTGTATCATGTCATGTAAGTCTGAGGACTGCCTGGGTTAGTTTAATTAAAATATACACAATTTACAGGGCTTTAACTGTAGTAAAAAGGCTGGGGGGGAAATAATTGATAAAACACAGGAATGTGTTACAGTTAAAGCATGACCAGCCATAGGATGAAACTTTACAGAACCAGAGCTCTTCTCTTTTAAAACGACCCTTTAGTACATCAGTGAAGGTGCTTTAAACCTACTGCTTTGACTCTTCTTGCCCTGTTTCCCCCAGATAAAAGTGTATTGTAGTCAACTGATCTCTCAAAATTAAGTCATACAGCAAAATGTCTTCACCTTGAATTTCTTACCTATGCATTCATACAGCCTGCAGAGTAACAGGAAATCCTCTGTGAACTTCTGTGAAAGTCAACTACATTTTAGACGAATGGAGCACTTACACCTGTGTGTACTTGTCCCTAGGTTCAGTTTGACGGCGTGGTGCTTAAAGTTTGGAAAGGGGTAGCGAGAAGTCTGACTGGATGCAGCTGAGAGAGGAGCAGTGTCGCTCCCGGGACCCCCCTGGGTCGCTGGGCAAGGCCAAATATAGCCGAGGCCCTTAAGAGGTCCAGGGGACACTTGAAAAACTGATGCTTCTGAAACCATTGAAACATGCTTCTAGATTGCACACTCAAAACAAACAAACATACATTATCTGGATACGGTACAGTACATAAAAATTAAACAAAACATTGCCTTTACATTTTTTTTATTTTACTAAATCTAAGCAATTGTTTTCTCTCTTTTTTACCTCTGCTTTATAAACATAATACATAATAATATACATTTAATTTCAAATCAACAAATGGTACAACCCCATTTTCTGATTATGTTTTGGAGGAATTTGGAGTGTTTATACAAACTTGTAACACGCCGTTCATCCACTGTCACCCGGTTACTGCACCTCATCCTTCTCATGGTTCTGCTCATTATTTCATAAGGTTAGTTGGAAACCTCCTCATTTTGCAAATGTTCTCACTTCCCACCACTATACGTATGAAAACAGACTCTGGAGGATTCAAAAACAGAAATAAAAAAGTAGAACAAATAAAGACAAGACAACCAAGCTTAAAATAAAAATAAAAATCCATCATCACTTGTGAGAGTTTTTCGGATTCTTCTCAGTCCAAGGGTTACACTTCTGTGTGTATATACATGCACATGTACCAGTGACTATACAGCCACATATATGCACAAATAGAAGGTAGAAAACACAGGTAAAACATTAAGTGGTTGACTTTACAGTCTGCTGTCTTTTGTTTCCTGGGGGTTTGTTTCAGTCTTTGAGTATTAAAGGGGTGTTTAAATCAAACAGCGACAAAACAGAACCAAGGAAAGGGGAGGCTTGGACCCACTTTCTCCATTAATCGATGAAGGCCAGTTACAGCGGACTGAAGCGAGTTCCTTGTTCCAAAGTACACTCCAGGAGATGCTGACAGGGGCCATCACACACTCATGGTCATGTTTGGAGAATACTGCAAAGGCAAAGAGGGAAGCCATCATCAGTTGCTGACTAGGAGAGTTTCAGCTTGCTATGCTATATTGCATTTATATCTATTGTTACCTAAAAAAAATGTCTAAAATCCAGAGGTGTCAATTTCAGGTCCAGAAAGTAAAAATCCAGACCAGGATTTTGTTTCAACCAACTAGTTGAGCACTC
>JAODKM010000108.1:26271965-26284470 GCA_026780845.1 Petrocephalus sullivani
GAGCACTCTGTGACTGTGACTCTTTATCCTCAACTGATTGGTTGAAACAAAATCCTGGTCTGGATTTTTACTTTCTGCACCTGAAATTGACACCTCTGCTAAAATCTCAAAAATTCATGAAACAGCCTAACTAAGTTTCCTATACAAATCAATAACGGCACAATGTCAATAAATAGATGTTTAAATATTTAAATAAAACACTAAAACCCAGTACAAACATGCAAACAGGGGTATAGGGGCCAACATACGCTTTCGTTCTGAAAAGGGTTGAGGAAGCTCCCGCCCAGCTCCCCATCATCCCGTGGGGTGCCTGGCTGGTTGCTCATGCTCATGTTGCCAGGAGAGTTCTGTAGCAAAAAGCAAAATCATGGGAAATGTAGTGCAGTTAGAACAGTACTAGCAACTAAGAGCCATATACTGGAGCACATACAGAACTGAATTAGGGCTCAAGGATTACGGCTTTGCTGCCACATATAAACAACTACTCTAGAGGACATATCATCATCTAATCCCGTCATATACAATATGGGACATTGTCATCATTGTAGTATCATTCAAAATCTTGAAAAGCCCAGGAGCTACGGCCGCACAATACATCGCATGCATGCTCAATAATCACATTGCATTTGGTGGCACTACTTGTGTCTGTTCACATAAATCGCAGCAACTTATTTAACACACTCTGTTGGTGGATAATTTCTATTTGGTTATAGTTTATTTTCCTCAATTTCATCTCATAGATATCGCAGTGTCATCAAGGACATATCACTAATTGCGATGGGATATCACACAGCCCTCCTAGGGACACTGATATAGCAGCAAGGGGTAACCATTGACACAAATGACATGTAACGCTGCTTAGATTAACAAGACACTTCAGCATTGATTTAAAATGATTATGCCCTTGGGTAAATCCTGTTTGCATCTGCCCCATCTTGCTGTCTGTAGGTGAGAGCAAGCTTGGCAGCGAAGGGCAGTCACCTGTAGTGGCCCCCAGGGAGCCAGGGGTCAAGGGCCCACAGACGTGCCGAGGCCGGGCTTAAACTGGTGACCTTCCTATCACGGGAACAGAGGCTTAGCCCAGCGAGCCACATGCTGCCCCCCCCCCACATTTAGGGCTTAGCATTATGGTAAGATGGACGTTTAGGTAAACTAAAACGAACTGCTGGCTACTGCCAGTGCAAAGATCTTCATTTTTTCGCGGAGATTCTGGTCTTGGCTTGGAAGCGGCAGTAATGACAGCAGGGAAACCTTTGGAAGTTACGCTGGACCCCCGCATGAGCCGCAGCTGGGCCAGCAAGGTGATCTTCTAACAAAAAGCCCAGAAGACAGAAAGCTTTGCTGCTGCCTTCCCAGGTGCATAAAAGATGATGAAAGGTGTCACCTGGAGGCTGTCACCGGGCCTAAAAATGGATGCGGCACTCTGTATGCCAGAGCAGCATGAGCCCGGGGAAGACATGCAGGCGAATGCTGAATCTGGGCAAGCTGAGGCCAGATAATGTGAAGGGCACGAGGAACTGGGGAACTGGACCGTACACTGTGGCTAAGCTGCACCACACAGAGGTACCTATACAGAGGTCATATACTGCCTGCCTCATCTATCCATCCATCCATCCATCCACCCACCCACCCACCCACCCACCACTTATCCTGGTCAGGGCCTGGACCCTATGCCAGGCAGTACGGGGCACAAGGCTGGGGTGCACCCTGGCTGGGTTGGCAGTCCATTGCAGGGCATGCATACTCACACACACAGTTACAGGGAAATTAGAGACCACAATTATCCTAACTGCACATGTATAGATTTCGGAAGAAAACTGGAGTAACTATACGGCATTGTTTTTTTACAGTCGTTATAATTTGTTTTTAAACCAACTTCTGTTGCAATGCTACAAAAGCTAAGGCGAAATAAAACAGTATTATTAGGCAAAAGGAGGAGAGTGCGCCAGCACCTAGCTTCTGTAGTAAGCACAGAGTGCTAACGAATGCGGCTGCTGGATGGCAGCTAAACGCAGAGCATGAATGAAAGCGGGGTCTGCTGTCAGCAGACAGAGTGGGTGATCTCATCAGCACCAGCATCTCCCTGCCTGCTGACAGCTAGCCGCCTTTGCTGAGAGCCGCCAGTCTCCCCGAAGACGCAGCTAGCGGGTGACAAGCACGTGCCATCTGTGAACAGACTGTTTGGAAAGCGTAACTTTATGAGACTGAGCTGGCAATGAACACAAACTGTAATACCAGCTGGACTGTTTTTACATGCTGCTTTTGCAAAGATCAGCCACGACCCTCATGTACTAGATATGGATGGTAATGTCGCAGCATTCGAATACACAGGCTTCGTCAAGCGCGTGTTATGTATTGATAATATAATGGGGCTGGAGAGAAAATGCATATTTCAGCAGAAAATGAGAAGGATCTCCCCTTAAGCTAATTTACTTCTTACCTTGGAAATGCTGTCCATGTCACCAGAGCCTGAAAAGAATGAGATCGCAAATGTAATGTTCACCACATTTTTTTAAGAAAGCATCTTTCTCAAGCAGGGCCAGCTAAGCATACACTCTCCTTAACTGATGTGCGAGTTGGCAGCTACTTACCAAGAATCAATAGCTGTTTTAGGGAATAATGTGGCCTAAAATTTCCCTAATGCCCCTCTAACTTAACGTTAAGACTGATGATAGAAAACTACAGGGGTAATTCCTTTGGCTGACTGATAATATTGAATATTCTGAATCATTTACTTTGCCAAGAGAGTCATGACTTGACTTCAAAAGATTCTGAACTGCAGTTTTTGCAGTAGCATTTATAATCCAAAAATACATTGACTATTTAACACAGTGTGATACAATTTTAAACTTTATATGGTGAATATGTGCCTACAACAAAGAAAAAGACCCACTTTATTACTGGATTTAGGATTTAACACCAAAAACAGCTTCAGATCAAATGTTAAATAGCCAGTAAACAATACAGAACTAAATGTTTATGCAAGACAATAAATGTCCATAAGAGGGCAGGTGAGAACCACTATGAACTGCTTTGGGTTTTTCAGGCCATGGTTTCCGGCCTCAACTGAAACTCTTCTCGGACTAGAGAACGCTATAATGAACTGGAGCTCTTCTGATCGGAACCAAATATCTGTGTTTTCATACATGTTACAATATTTATGTACTTAAATTGCAATACATCACTCTGCCACTAGGTGTCTGTGGCTACTGATTGTTCAGAGAATCTAAATGACACCTTCATATGGACTTCATGTGGCCTCTAGGACTGCCCTCATGTGTGCATCTTGCTGCGCTTCTTGCAGGAATATGTCCATTTCCCATCATCTTTAATCTCACTGTAGCAAGCAGGTTACAAAATGTGGATAAGGTGTTAGATCAAATCACAGGAAGAGCCTTGCTGCACCCTTCAGTGAGGTACTCAGTCTGAACTGGCCCAGTAAATGCTCAGCTATTTAAATCATAGATGAAAAAAAACACCCAAGAATATCCTTTGATCCTAACAACAAGTTTTTTACTAGCATACTTAAACAAGTTTGTTAAAAATGAGCCACTTATTGGACTAGTGCCCCTATGAGCCAAATTGCATTATTTTGCAAATGGTTATGTGCAAAGCCTATATCTTCTAATGTAAAAATCCATTTTCCAGGACTGATACTGCGTTCAGGAGAGCTGATCACGCATAGCTGGCTCAGTGGGTAGTGCTGTAAGCCCACCCGCCTCTGGCTAGGGGTTCAAACGCGGCCCCTGCTCTCCATGCAGCCTAATGTTCTCCACATGCGGTTTCCGCTTGCAAACCATGCACTTAGCGACTGCCGTCTCTAAACTTGGGGGTCGCGTGTCAGTATGGAACACTGGCATCCTGCGTAGGGGCAGTGTCCCCCGGAACACTTCCTTCCTGCCTTAGGCTCCAGGCTGACGGCGACTCAGTACCGCATGAGTGCGTATGGACCATGGATGAATGGATAAATGCATAATAATAATTTAATTATTATGTTGCTTAGCTGACAGCAAAGAGAATTGGAAGTTAACCCAATTATGCTGCTGGGCATTTACAGGAGCAATTGAGTTTAAGTGTCTGGCTTAATGGGCACAAAAGCGCCAGTCCATCACAGGCATGCTACATACCTGTTGCCTGTTTGATATGCATTTAGTAACACATTTTACATTTCTTGGTCATGTACTTATGCATAGCTGCCACCTGCATTTAACCTGTTACTGGTCAACCCAAGCTGTCAATGGAAAAAGAACCCTTTCCCATAAAAAGGACAAGTGCCACAAATAAAGTACCCAAGACACCTCTTCAAAAGCATACCGGTGGGACATTTTTAGTAGCTGTTAACAGCACATACAGTGCACCATGCTTACAAATGTATAGAACAATGACCAGCCAACGCAAAACATAAACATAGCCTCAATAAATAAACACACAATAATAAATAGTTATGGACTTAACTGGGCATTATCCTAAGATCCTAAGGATGGTTTTACCTAAGTGAGGCTGACAAATAACGCCTGTATTTACCTAGTGACCCATTCATGTGGTGTGGCTCCATCCCGGCCATGGCCCCCATGGGTCCGTCTGCTCCGGGGCCCATGGGAAACTGTGGAACACAAACACGACATGAAGCTGGGGATGCCGGGAAAGTGGGGAGAGCACCCAAAGAGGAATTCAAATCCTTCTTCCCAGGTGGTACTGAAGCGGCTTCTTTAAAATGGATCATCATCAATCAAGAAATATTCCAACCTATCCACCTATCAAAGTCATCACTACCAACTTATTCCAGTCATTTCTACTAACTATTACATAACTATTACATTTGTCATGAACACTTGACACTTTTCCTCAGAGAAGGCCCCTGCACTGCAACCTGGAACTCACTGTTCCTCAAGAAAAGGCAGCTGTGGATCATCTCTACTGGATTATCCCACTGCCCCCTAGTAACGGGAACCTTTAATTGCTCTCCAGAGGGTTATAGCGCTGTCCCATCATGGGGAAGTGACATTAGGCATCACTGCCCCAGATGGTACATCCACAAAGTGACCGAAAGGCCATGGCATAAGACTGAAACTCCAGTCCCAACTCAGTCCCAGCTTGCATTATTCCAGTTACAACTATAACAGTGAAATACTCATCAAAGATTCTTAACAAAATATTAAGGAACACAATGATGTATATACTCATGTTAATTTTAGAATTATTTCCAGAAACTTCCAATGAGTACTGCAGTATATAATATGTATCTTGAGATAATACTACTTACGTTTGACCGGTTTGATCCTGGTGGTACTGCATTGATCATAGTGTACATGTTTTCACCAGAGTTTGTAGAGTCTGAAAGAGAAACCGGCATGAATAAAGAGCTAAATGTATAAAGAGTGTTTACCAGCATTAATGCTTACCCAGGAGTGACTACTCCATTTGCAATAGCATGATATCCTGCAGTCGAGGTAACAGCATGAACAGACCGAATCACAAAGACTCTGGAGGTGCAGCAGCTGAATGTCACACCTGCTAACAGGATGGAGGGCGCCTCACAGGCTCGTCCCATTCTCCACAATGACTGCACACACTCGCAAACACACACATGGACACTGCAGGGCTACATTCTACTGAGACGTACCTGCCGGGCTAGGCATTATGGGAGTTCCGGGTGGGCCGCCTCCTCCGGGTGGACCCTGGTGGGGGGAGACACAAGTAGCATTTACACTTAAAGCTCAGGGTGTGCCAGACCAGCAGTGTCTTAGCATGCATAAAGAGCGTTTGGTTACACTTTATATGAAACTCATATTCAGAAAGCCTAATAACTGCCTTTATAAGTCACTGTAACACATTCATAAAGATAAACATGGCTATAACTATTTATCAAACAGAATAACACATTATAGTCATTATGAATGCTCTGTGAAGCTCATCTATAACACACTATAGATAGCTTTATAATGCAGTACAACGAGTCCTTAATGCTTAAACCGGGCATTATAATGCATTATGAAGGTATCTAATAATGTGCTACATATGAGAGTGTTATAAAGCATAATGCACAATATACATGGCTATAATGTGTTATGTCTTTTGATAAATATTTATAGCCATGTTTATAATGCTTTATGAATGCATTATTATTTCTTATGAATACGTTTACTTAAGGCCATGTTTTTAGTCATTTATAAAGTGTTACTGAGCCTCTCCAGCAACATTCCTCTTTGAGCAGCCACCAATCTGCATGGCTTGCTTCACGTGACAGTATGGCTTCCAATGTGCCGATTGCGATTACTGTGTCGCTGCTTGTTTGTTAGGACTGTAACCGTTCCGGAGATTCAGATATTCACCCAGCATCCACATGGCTCCAGGACCCGTGTCTCTGGGCTAATGCTGTAGTCCACTAGCTTCTATCTACCCACAACGTCAGGAGAGCATCCCACCTCTCCCAGAATCCCAAATTGAATTAGAGGCCGTCCTGCTGACTCGGCTGTGACTTCCCGGGCAGGCCTCGCAGCAGAGCAGTTTCAGTAAATAACCCCGCACCACTGTGCTTGCACTTCTAATTGATGTGCAGGGGAAGCTGAGCCAATGGACCGCTGATGGCCCAGCCGAGCGCCAACAGTAACCGTACAGCAGCTTTACTCATGTGTGTTAAATAGCCCCCAAGCCACCACGGCAACACAATAAGGAAGCACATGGCGCACGCGGATGGCACGCTCTCTTAATGATACGTTTCCTTAATAACCCAGTCAGTCTGCTAAAATCATGACCCTCATATCGTTTTAAGCTGCAATCACCACATTAATGAACCAAATCTACAATATGGCCGCAGTCTGGTTCCCTTCATGACCTCTTTATTTTCTGTTTATGAGACACAATTTCATTTGCTCTTTCTTATATTACATTTTATGATGTGCCTGGGGCCCGATCGGCTGCGTGAACATTAAATGCAGCCATCTTGAACTCTGCGCTGGCCTACGCGCAACAGGAGCCCCAGTGCCCTGGAAATTATGCGATAAACTGGACACAACCCCCCCTGCAACCCATAATCGGTACGAACCACCACACATGAATATCACATACCGCATAGCTTCCTGGAGATGCTGAGGAGTAGGGGATCTAAAGAAGAAACACACACCAAATTATCACACACAAACACACAGCCTCACATACCAGAATAGAGAGGGACCAGCTGACAGGCTGAAACATAATCCAACACTTATTACCAATTTTCAATAAAGAATTATTTTTTTTGTCTGAAAATGTAAGAAAACTGACATGATGAAAAAAGAGCTGGCAAGCATTTTTTTTATTTTATAAGAGAGCAGTACCATTTAGTGGGGGTATGTCTGCCTCCATTACTGACTACTACGTCTTTATTTTTCCTGAGGAATTTGTTATTGTAAAAGCTCTGGCAATCAAGCAGTGCATAAACAAATGTGTGGCACCCCCCTGTGGTGTGGTTTTACATAAAAATTATAGTTTGGTGCTGGCTAGGTTGCAGGAAAAAAAATGCTTCGAAGGCTTTGAAGGCTGTACAGGGACACAATGTATGATGGAGACACAGTAAATGAGTCAGGGAGAAGATTTATCACATTTCAGAAAATCCTGTCTGGAGTCGATTACTGAAGGGGCAGAAAAATAATGAGGAATAAATAGAAAATAGACAGAGATGATAGAATGCATACACCTTTTCTTACAAGAGAAATAACATGCATGCTGTACAGGTTAAACACAAACATTAAAAGAGAAAAAGAACATTAACTCTTATTAGAGATAAAAGAGACAGACACTTTAAGATTTTGGTACATAACGAAGTATAGTTGTAGGAGGTACTCACAGAGTTGGCGTTTGGAGGGTTTGGCCAAGGCCTGCCACCAGGACCCCTAAGGAACACAGATGGTTGTTAGTTCAATACCTGGAAAGTATGTTATGTTTCAGTCTTGGGCTTTTGCCTTCCCCCTTTGCTGACATTCGGGTCAGGAAGACAAGGGCTCCGATAGGCTGAATGAAAAGATATAATCGGTGGCATCATGCCGATTCACTGCTTTGTGTTGTTTGGCCGCCAGCTCTTAGGTGACACCGGCGTGCTGAAATCTGCCATCTCTGACCGGTGTATATGTCAGTTTGAATGTGCCACCAATGCTCGTCTCTTCCTCAATCAACTTAGTCAGAGCGGTGACTCGCAGGGGAAAGTAACAGGATGAGGAAATGACATTTCTCTGCGTGTGTGAATAGGAATGAGCGTATAAGACAGACTTGTTTCTGAGGATTTAGTTCAACGGAAACACATTAATACGTAATTTACTTTCACCACTGAAATGCTCCATCAAAATCAAAACAAAACGAACAAATAAATAAATGATGCTATCAAGAACGTTCCTACAAGTGGAGATTCAACTAAATACGTTGTGTAAGTAAAACTCCCGTAAGTGAACAATGGTGCTTAATGGGAAAGAAGGTACCATGTTGAACTTTACCCAAGCTTGTACAGTAATAATTGCCAGCATGCAGCAGGGAACAGATATCTTGGAAGACGAATGAATGTATAGATGGATGGAACTGCTGTCTTCTTAAAAAGCAAAACCATAACTTCTAAAAGTGAAAATTATGGACATAATTAGCAGCCACTTTATTCAGGCAATTCAGTAGCTTTCCCATAGGTACTACAGCACTGCCCCGAGTCCCTACTCACTACACTTCCATCATGTATGAAGCACACTGACATTTATTACTACAGGAACCTTCCTTAGGGGTGCATCTTCTGCTTGACATTTTGTCAAAAAGAACAACATGCATCCTAGCACTCAAGACATGTCAATAAAAGTCACTATTTTGAAATGGCTCTAGTTCTGAAAGGGTGATTTTGCATATTTTGATTGAAAGGTTCTGAGGTAGGAGGTGTACTTACATGTTCATTCCAGGCATTCCTGGACCCCCCAAAGCATTGAGGGGTGGTCTCATTCCTCCTCCGTAGCTCTGTAACGGTACGCATGGTTGAGGCAAAGACTCAGAGATAGGTACAAATCAAAAGGGACCCCAGCTGGCAGAAACATTCTAAAAAGAGGCAACTGGGAGTGTTTCTGACAGAATTAAGAACTGGTTGGTGTAGTACCTGAGGACCAAGAGGAACCATGCCTCTGGGAGGAGTCATTCGCTGCATGGCTCCGCCCATATTTGGATGACCTGAGCGATAACAAAAACTGTAAGACATTCAAAATAACCTTATGATTCAAACCAACGTAAAATTTAAAATAGTCTAAAAACACATTGTTCCACGTTTACACAGCCATTTTGCTTCATTTTATACAATTTCCTATAAACAAATTGTAAGTGTAATTCTTTTCGCAAAAAGGCAGAAGGCAATCTGTGACTTTTTTCTCGGTAACATGACCGGCGGCTGCACCGGAGTATTCGGGCATGTGGTGTAAGCAGAGACGGCTTTCAGCTGACTGCTCCTGACCTTGCTGCCTGGTAGGGTCCATTCCACTGGGTAGTAAGGGCTGGTTCCCTGGCACTCCCCCCATGCCCTGCACAGAAGAAACACTGCTTACTTACATCTATGCGTTACATTAAAATGTGCAGTCCCTGAGAGCAGAGGCACCCTGTGAAGATGGCTTGCTTACCACTAAGGAGGAAAAACTCATAATCGTACCGTTTGATTCATGTTTACAGATAATAATAGAGACAATAATACAGATTAGAAGTTTTCTGAAACAAATTCATCCATCCACCCCTCCTTCTATCCATCCATCAATCCATCCATCTGGCAAGTTACTTATTCACTACAGTGTCACACTGAGCCCGAGGCACAGGGCGTAACGTAGGGGAAACTCTGGAAGGAAGCGCAGTGGACACAGGATGCACAGCCACACACAGGCATACTCTGAGGGAGAAGCAGGAGACCCCGATTAAGCTGACTGAACGTCTCTGCACTGTGGCAGAAGAGCAGCGTTCCCAGAGGAAGCCAACACATGGGGAACACAGAGAACACGCAAGCCCGAGCCGGGAGGTGTGAGGCTAGCCCAGCCAATCGCAGCGCTTCCCCTTAACGAAACCCAACAGGATTAATTATAAAACAACCATCACCGGCACAGCTGACATTTCATTTCAACTTTCACCATTTGTGTAAAAAAAAAAAAAAAAAAAAACGTGATACAGAAATAAACCAGGCACCAAGACTTCATTTTCATGAATGCACAACCCAAAGTCATAAAAAAATTAGATTTGGGAGCAATTTGCATTTATATTAACTTTGTATTAAAACAACTAAGTTTTATATTTTAAATAGCTTCCATTCAGTAAACAGCAATTTAATACTATGGTATGTTGGTATTCCAGATTTTAATGGAATTCTAAACACTGTTACTTGTCAAGAGATGAAATTATATACATAGAATTGTCATAAGCCCAATGCTTCCTGTCCATAGGGAACTTCATTTCCCAGGAAGACCAGGGGCACAGAGAAGAGCCCATACCTGATTGGGTATTCTGAGGGGAGGTCTTGGGCCGCCAGGGTAACGAGGTGACATAAATGGCTGTTGAGACAAAACAACACATAAATAACTACATTAAAATATGGATAAGTCAATGAGGACAATGGAAGTAGGCTCCCCTCCTATGGAGATTATCCACTAAAAAAAGGAAAAATAATAAGTAAATCAACACCCACAATCACTATATCGCAACCAGGAAAAGAAATTAACTTTCAGGCATTTAAGAAATGAAAACACATTTCGAATATTTTGAGGCAAACATCGTTCACTGTACAGTGTTTATTAACCACATAGTTTTTCCACATCTGAAAAACTGAAGCAATCTGGAAACATTTTGCACATTGATTAAACTTTCAGTGCAGACACATTTTAAACTCTGGATCAGTTAATTTGCCAAATTTCACATTAATTCTGCTCAGTCTTTACAGAACCAGCATACGCCACTGTCGTTAGACGCTGGATGATTCACGGCCGTGAAATCAATACCCAGTGAACACGAAACTCCAGCACATCCTGAGAAATTCTTGCATCCTCAGCTGAAAGGTTTTTTTTTTTCTCTCTCTTAAACACAGCAAAAGAAAAAGGGAGAGAAAGTCAGCGTTGCGTAGACGGCTTGCTGGCGCACTGACGCAGGCGCTGAGGAGAAGCAGTCATTCACCACAAGAATGACCGCAATGCAAAGCCACAAACCACAGAGGCTGCCTTTTTCCACTTTCTCTTTTAGAGCAGCATAGCCGCTGAGTGCATAAAGAATCCCTCAGAGCCAGAGAACACGACACCTAGGAATTGCACTCTCTTACAATTAGAGCAAAACAGAGCACACTGCAATGTGGCCAGGGGCCTCCGTGCTGTAAACCTGAAACCTGTATTTTAAGGTCCTTCATGGCTGAAGTGGGAGAAACAGGTGAGGTCTTGGAGAGAGCAGCCCAATCACTAGCCAGATATCCGATATCAGTATTATTTTGCTACAGCTACCTGCTAAATATACACAACATGAAAGTAAATGCATAGACTGACCTTGAAGCCCCCCCCCAACACAACCCCTCTAACTAGGTCCACAGGCAATTGTAGAGACAGTTATGAAGACATGAACGAAATCCAAATCCAACTGGTTTTGTTATGGGCCATGGTTCCAGGAAACCAGTTGGTATTGTATGTTGAAGAGCATATAACCGGAGAGCAGTGTCCTCACTATAAAAAGGAAAATACACCCAAGAAAACTGCCGCACAATAGCAATGTAGCATTTTTCAGCTAGATATTGGTGATCAATATGAGTGATGGTCAGGTACTAAAATCACGCAAGAGAAATAACTGTCCACAAGCAGAATACTGTCAAACAAATGTGACCAGAATGTACCAGCACACTTTCCAGTTCACCTTATCAGGTCTACATTTTCACACCTGGCCTGACTTCTGCTTCCCCACAAGATTTCCAGTGTCCCAGAGATGGCACCTTCTTCACTTTACAGCAAAAGCACAAAATGTCAGTTATTCTCACACTGTGGTTTCAAGACACATTATGCAAGCACGGTGCTACATACTGTGAGAGAGGCTGCGAGCGAGAGCAGCTCGCCCGTATAACGGATCCTATGCTGTGCAAGTGCAACCAAGAGCAAGGGGTGTGGGTTTGCAGAGAGGAGAGCGTGCCGGTGTACTAAGAGTAAGCCACTGTGCATTATAAACAAAAAAGGTAAAAGACTGTGGGTTGTTTTATTTACTTATTTTTCACAAGAAAAACCTAAGGGTTGCCAGTTCAGGTCCCAGGAGAAGGACTATGGTTAAACCTTTTAGTAGTAATTTTTTCATCAAAGTCACTTTCACTGAAATTCTGCGAAGCCACAAAACAATAAAATAATCATTGAAGCTGGTAGCTGTTTATGGGCATAGCGAGACATGCCACAACAGCAATGAGCCACTGGATGAAGATCTGAGAACTGGCTCCATTAGCCCGTTGTTGAGGTGGGGGCGGTTGGGGGGGGGGGGCGGCTGGTGCCAGCGGTCCCGATGGGCGGGGGCCAGGGCC
>JAODKM010000108.1:26284570-26326391 GCA_026780845.1 Petrocephalus sullivani
GAGGGCAAGAGGGAACAGACAAAAAGAAGGGGGGAGGGGGGGGGAGGGGGGGGAGGGGGGGCCGGGTGGGGGGGGGGGGGGGGGGGGGGGGGGGGGGGGGGGGGGGGGTTCCAGGGCAGGAGGTCCCTAGATGCTGGGCTCTCTGGGTTCTGGGTCCCACTTTACCTGCGCGTGGGGGCCCATCATGGGGTTGCTGGGGTTGTGAGGTGGAGGCGGTGCGTGGGGTGATGGCTGTGGACCGGGGGGGCCCTATGGAGAGAAAAGGAGACCCAGACGTTACACACGCCGGCAGGTGCTGGGGGACCCTGATGGGCTGGCCTCGCGAGGAAGCCACTAAGCCTCTGGGATCCAGATCCGCTCCCTGGGGAGACAGGAGGCCAATTATCCCTCTGGTTAAAATGGCTGACCTCTCCTCTCGCTGTCTGTGTTGTCACCCTCAGCAACCACTTATTTCCCTGCAAATATCCCGCGTATTGATTTCTTGTACGAAAGTGCAGGCTTCGAAAGGATGATTAGGATCAGATCTGGTGAATGGACCACTTTATTCGGGAGTTATTACGAAATCTTCGGCCATTATAGACAAATTTCCTCTCTGTGGGATCAAAAGGTGAACGGATGCTGAGTGGGAACTAGAGAGCTAAATGACTGAGTGCTACCAGCCAATTATCCTACTGCTCTGCTGCCTTCAAAACGCAGAAGAAACAAAAAACTCCTAATTAAAGGAGAACCCTTCGCAACACAAACACAGAGGTTGCGCCCTGTAGTTTATCACGGGCTGCTCAAATTCTTCCGAAGGATTGTCTTTCAGGTGCATCTGAAGGAGCAGGGCACTTCCTCAGTTCTGCTTCTTCCACCCTCACGTCAAATTGAGGGCCATAGACTTTCAAACAAAAGAGAGAATCTGACAGTGGACGTTTTTTTGCCACCCCTACGGAACGCTTTCCATACCAGACTTTAATGATTTAGACAGGGATCACAGGTTCTCAGACAAGAGACACTGCCCTGCTTGTCGGGGTTTTGATTTAGAAGGGAGGACTTCCGTTATAAGAGAAACCAGTGAAACATGATGCTGAAAACAGGTCTTCCTTCTCTTTCGGTCAAGGAGTCTCCAGCTGCACTGCCAGGGGCAGACTGGGTGAAATGCCACGAGATGCCATCCAGATAACGGACGAGCCCCTCCGACTTCCAACAAGAGAGCACAGGCCGCCACAGCAGATGTTTAATTGTGTCTTTGTGCGTATTTGTGAACACGGGTGTTCGGGAGTGAGCCCATGTGACACGTATGAGCGTATCGGTGTTCTCACACACACATGGCCAGATGCTTCGCCAAGGGCCAGAATGAACAGGGCCTGGCTGGGGGAACGTGCTGGCTGTGACATCAGAGCAAGGCTGAGGGTGTGGCCAAAGGGAGAGTGGGTGGGCTCAAAGATCTATTCGACACATCTGATTGGACGGCAACAAAAACAGGCATGTGCCATGGCAAGGAGACAGGCATGATGAGCTCTCTCAAGTTCTCCCCCTGCTTCCTCAAGAATATGGTTGAGATATAAGAAGAGATTAAGAAGAGATATTAAGTAGTTAAATATACCCCTCCCATGCAGGGTCTCTTACAGGGTTTCTAGTGTCATTTGTTTTTCAGGCATTTCTGTTTAACAGCCTCTGTCAGAAGATCCACAGGTGTCCCACTCACGCACTTTAATGCCGTGCATTCACCTCCACTCGCAACTGAGCAATTGATTAACTGGGCAGCAGATGCGAATGTTGTCTTGAGGTGGTACTTTCCAGGCCGGCAGCGGGCCCTCAAGCGTTTCACAGGGCCCCGGTGTATAGTCCCATCCAGGTTGGAGAACCCATCGGGACACCGGGTGACCACTCAGCAAGAAGCACGACACACACAGGAGCGAGTCCTTAGAAGTCTCCAAAATAAGAGTCTTTAAGAGGAGCAAGGGCAACAGGCATGCTGTGCAGAAATATAACCATAAGTCAGTCGTTCAGAGGGACCAGCTTCAGAATAAAGAATCAGAAGTTCCAGGAAATGTCCACCACACAAATCTTTGTTTCCACACTAAAGACTCAAACTTGACAGGCAGTTCATTACCTGCACTTGTGTTTACAATTTATTTATTTATTTATTTTTTCCAAAGAGCTACATAAAACATTGCAGCAGAAAGTCATTAATCACGAAACACAGTTCTGTTGAGTGAAAAATGCTAAACAAAGTCTGCATTCAAGACGAAGAAAAACAAGCATATCCATCTCGCTAAAAAAGAACCACAAAAAAATTCAAGCGAATGAAGCTGCCCTAGACTATTAATAATTCAAATTGTTTAATTAAATCAAATAGATTAATTAAACAATCAAACATTAATCAAAAGTGCAAACTGCACCCAAACAGACCTCATTAAAGCGTAAAACCCATTACATTACTGTAATTTTACTAAGTCACTGAAATCATACAGTTTCCCATCTCTGACACTGAACATCCTTTATGCAAAGTAGGGTTTGCTTTCAGACTTTTAAATGACTGGACTATACTAAAATACACATACAGATCAAATAATGAAAATTGCAAACACTGCATTACAAACACTGAACTGTCAACTTTAACATCTGACAGGCCCTATCTGCCCAAAACCCTTTGCAAAAGACATCTGCATATTTGATGAATAAATCCACTGGAGCTTTTTTGAAATATTAATGCTAGTAATTTAGGACATATTGCTTTTGTGGTGTAGACATACATCTTCTTGTGCATCCACCAAAACGATAACATTGCAGCCATAGTAACAATATCAGTGCTGAAAACAAGCCATAAGCGGGTTCTGCCCTTCTAATTCTGCTGACTCATTATTGTGAACATCATTGTTGTTGATTCTTGAATTTACGTGTTGCCATGTTATAAAATGATGACACAGAGAGCTCCTGCCTGTGCCTGTCTGCCACATGTTTGTGTCATGCGCCTGGAGGTTTGTGTGCCTGTGTAGGCATACAACGTTTGTGTGTGTGAATGTGTGTGTATGTGTATACACCTATCGCAGCCGACATCAGCACACTGCCCTCCCCCCCTACCCCCAGATCTCATGCTGCCTCCCTCTCCCTCTGGAAACTTCCTGTCTCTGAGCTTCCAAACAGTCGACCGGCCTAAAATAGACCACTGCCAGCACACAGACACGCTGGCACACACGCACACACGCGGGGGGGAGGGGGTTCGGGCTGAGTCTCCAGTACACGGAAATGCTGTGTGGAACAAGAGAACAAGAGAAGGACAGAAAACGCCACGGAGGAGAAGCTTACAAATCTCAGATCAGCAACATAAACAAAGGTTACAGTGCAGAGATACCCCATGTCAGCGCTGCATTTATGGTACCAGTGACACAGGGATGCATAAACCACTGTTCAGAAGCAAACAATTACAAAGGAACTGCACAGTGAAGACTGCCACTGCATAAAAACCAAAGGGAGAGAAATACTAGAAACAGAGAAAATAAGAATAAATAAGCAACAGAATGACTGATTCTGGTTAACATCAGAGCCACAACAGACCCTTCTGCATCCCTTCTGAGGTGATGATCAGTCACTCTCTGCCACCTAGGCAACTCTTACACATTTGCGATTGGATGAACACACTTCATTTTCGTCCATCGATAATTCTGTAAATTAGCATTTCCCAATCCGGTCCTCAAGACCCCACGGACAATCCATGTTTTTGCTCCCTGCCCATTCCCCAGGAGGGAGCAAAAATGGGAACTGTCTGGCAGGAAGGTAGGAGGGAGCAAAAACATGGACCGTCTGTGGGCCCCCGAGGATCGGATTGGGAAAGATGCTGATTAAAACAATGAAGCTCATGTAAAACAAGGCTTATGCGCAACAACCTCTGCACCCACACTGATATCAGTAAAAATACCTTATGGCTTCTTCAGTTTAATAAACCAGTTGCCCTGATTTAGCTGTGCCTGAATTTCAAAGAGTTTTGAATTTCAGAATCAGGCAGGACATTCCCATTTTAATAATTGGTCTCTGGATGTAGTCAGTCTTTATTGAGCATCTATTACAGTTTAGTAAATACTGCATATCCATCCACCCTGTATATCTAACTATTTTCTATGTTCTAGTATGTTCTAACTTATGACTTGATCTCCTTACACGTCAGATAGCACATTCAGGTTTAGATGGATAACCACCATAAATTTGTCAGTTCCTCTTATCACCTCTGTAATTTAAGATTCTTTTGTGGTCCACATGAACCTACCTGCCACATCGAGACCGTGTGTTCATTCCGAGAGCATCGCTTCACGTTTTTAAGGCTCCGTTCCTTCAGTTCCTACAGTTCCTTTCCCACCCCTGTAGGAGCAATTATGACTGACATGGGCCAATTAAACAGAAAGCCCAAAGTACAACTGATCAGCGATGATAGTCTATTAATATGGTAATCTGGGTATGAATTAAAATTTGTTTTTGACCAAAAAATATGTAAATTGCTAAACCTAAGTACATGCATGATGTTAGTCCTATAAGCCTGTGAAACAAGAAAGAAGGTGAGAGATAAACAGACAGAGAAACAATTAGAAATTGCTTCAATTACAAAGTCAAATCAGGAAATTTCAAAATCTGGAATTTAATGTCAAAACAAGGCCATGGAAACCCTAAACCCAGAAAGAGGCACCATAAAATATACACAGGGGCTTTAAAAATGGCGCCGCGTGAGACGGATACAGGAAATTGATTTGCCTGATATCATAAAATCAGTGGAACACAATCTCAGTCATATGTGCAAATCCATTTACTTTAACACTCAGAGAGAGAGCTTCAGTGGAGCTAAACAGTCATCATATTTTGGCATTTACAGATTACGTAAAAAACCTTACACATCAAGATATTAGAAAGTTCAATAAATCCTGTAATCTTGAATAAGAAGTTTATTTTATTGACCACCCTGCTGTTTTTATGATAACACCTACCTCTGTACAGCATATGAAGACATAATTGTATTATGCCAACTAATCTGTGCTTCCTAGCTTCTCAGGAGGATTCTATCTTAAAACCAGGTCAAGATAAACAAACGGACAAAGTCTGACTACAGCATGCAAAGCAGTAAATACACAGAAAGGTAACTGGAGTCTTACTTTAGGGTTAAATATCATGTCCTCAGCTTCTACGACAGTTAAACCTGAATGTAAACAGCGAGAGGCCTAAGTGCAAACCACACCAACAGAGGGCACTGTTACACTTATTTTGCTCTTCTCAGAACTGATCCCAGCCTGTGGTCCGTGACCCCCCCTCCCCTCCCCGGGGGTCTGCAGAAGCTGTACGCCGATAAAATGTCAGTATAATCGTCGCAAAACGAAAAGTATTCATGGGTAACCCCCCGCCCAGTCTTTAGTTAGTTATGTGATCATGCATTAGTGGTAAGGGGCTGCTAGTTCTGATCCGTTTCCATTTGGTTTATGAAGGTTAAAAAAACTCTGCCTTTGCCCAAAGAAAGTCAGTTTTTCGTCAGGATCTTGGAGGACCCGCGGAAGTCCTGGCTATCCCAGATAAACTCCCAATGAGTCCGACGTCGGACCTGGAGCCTAACAAATGTATAAAGATGGCAGCCAGAGTCCTGCGGATGAAGGTGTCCTCCGGAACCAGTGGCACCAGAGTAGGGAAGCCGAGGAAGCCCCGCACAGGGCCAACAACAGCGTACTGCTAAAGAGAGGAGGAGAGCCGCAAGCCGGCTGCAGCCCGAAGCCACTGGGCAGAGGTACACCGGGAAAGCTCAAAAGGGGAGACGCACCAGGCAGAGTCACAGGAAGCCATCGCCGGCCACGCTCCTCTTTTTATTCCTGTCACACGGGAAACTGAGATGTTTATGGTCAGAGGTCCATGTCGCCCTGGGAGGTTTACATGCTCGCACACTTTGTTCTTCTCTCCAAGGTCATCGCTTTCGCATAATTGGAGACGTGTGGGAGAGACGTCACGTCACTTACCGTCATCCCCAAGCCGGAAAACTTGACACGAGCCTCTTTTCGCTCGGCAAAAAGTGTGCACTAAAGACAGCACCTGACCTGACTGCCGGGGACAGACAGGTGACCCGGTTCGCCGTGGCCGCTAACCCCCCCGATTCTCCAAATGACAGTGCGCGTGTGACCCAGCCTAGGACTCGCACGAGACGCACACTGGAAAGTGAGCAGCTTCTTACCGAAGCACGAGACAGAAAAAAAACAGCAAACTCACATATAACCTCTTTAGATTCAAGGTCCTGTATCCACCCTAGAGACGGGAGACTCCATTACATCTCTGTGGCTGTTACACCGGGCTAACGAAGGAGCAGAGCAGGGGAAGGCAAGTGGCTCCCAGCTGCTGCAGGAAATTATGGATGTATGGGGGGTGGGGCAGGGTAGCAAGTCTGTCCCGGGTGATTTTGGTATGAACTCAACGATATAGCATGCCTCAGTGCTCTTGCGAAAAAGAAAAAGAAAAAAAAAAACACACCTATAAAACACACACAACCCAGATTTTTGTGAGGAGTGTAAATCAGCAGAGACTTCCATAGGTTGGACCCTGGCCGGTGGATCAGCCACTTCAATGTTTCAGCTGGCCAATCATTTCTAGCCTGAATACTTTGGTTTATTCCACCTGGGTCCTGTGCCGCAGCGCCTTGCCCATAACCTTGTGCAGAACCAAGGACAGATAAGAGCCATCAGCTCGTAGGTGTGCAGTGGGATCCTCGGACGGGCGAAACCCCGGCAGCCCCTCTTATGGGATTTAACAGGGACGGTCCACATGTGTAAGGTCCTGTCTGCATCTTTATCTCCTGTCCCACCTCCACATTCACAGACAGAAACGGAGGGATCCTGCGAGCTTGCCTCTTCAGTGATTAGCTCCTCACACTAAGACAGCTCCAGCAGCTTTCTGTGATGCAGAACAAAGGCAGCGACATGAGGCTGGCCCGTGGTCACATCGGCGAAGTGCAGCACGCAGCAGTCTGATGGGTGCCGTTTCGCTGACACGGCCGTGCGAGCGAAGCGCGCGCAGGGAGCCCACGCAGAGCCGCACGCAGAGCCGCACGCAGAGCCGCACGCTGCCGGCTGGCCGCCGGCCTGCTGCTTCTCCCCTTTATTTCCACCCGATCCATCCCCAAAGCTGGACTCTCCTGTTGTTTCATTGAAATGAGATGGATACACGTCGCTTGTAGTTCCCAGTTCCGGACAGGTCGGGCTTTGTTCTGCAGGCACTGCCTGCGGACAGCGGCTACCCGCTGATCTACTCTCTAGCTTCTCCTACTGACTCGGGCCGCCGGTCGCATGCTGTGTGCTGTAGCCAGCGCGGGGGGCCATTGTCTGAAAGCACCATCGACAGGCTCTCCGCTCTAATGGGCCCTTCACGCTAAATCTGGATCAAGTCAACAGACAGTTCATCTAAAACGATACACTTAACGGCCTTTTTAAAGAAATTATTCTGGTATGTCCATCCAATTTTACTAGGCACTTGGTCATCCAGGGCCTAAGAATTCTAAGGTATAAATAATGTCTTAGACAGAAAGTAGGTCCACTGAAGGACGCTCTCACACACAGTCAGAGACATAGTCATAGACAAACGCTGGGTTGGAGCGCCTTCTTAAATGCATGCCAGAAAAACACACACTCAGTCTCAAGCTCAGTCTCGCTACGGCACAGTACCGAATAAGGGTTTATGGTAAGAAGATGCATGGATTGA
The DNA here is from genome assembly GCA_026780845.1 of Petrocephalus sullivani. NCBI lineage: Eukaryota > Metazoa > Chordata > Actinopteri > Osteoglossiformes > Mormyridae > Petrocephalus > Petrocephalus sullivani. Next base: position 26,292,269 of record JAODKM010000108.1, read on the forward strand.
TAGATGGACAACTGATGATGACTATTCTCAGTTCTTTGGCGTCTATCGACAAAAATACATGTAGAAAAAGAGGAAACATGATACTGTCTCCACCATGGGCCAAGAAAATGCTTTGACCTCAGAGAGGAAAGTGTGACTGCTGCAGGCCTCAGACATCATTCATATTTCATGGCCATTAAGCAGCAATCGCCGGAAATGCAGTGCAGCTGTAACGCCACTGCAGAACCAGAGTGCTTCCTGTTAATATTTCATCCCTACAAAATGCTGCTCTGTGGATCCTTAATATTCCCTTCACTTCTTCCATGCTGGCTACGTCACACTGCGCGAAAGGCAGGAATCTACAGCCAGGGAAGCGGAGATTCACCTGAACACGCCGACTGTAACGTCAGTGTAATGGCTCTATAAAATATGCTCCACTTTCATAATACCCCCGGGATTAAAATAAATCATTGCTTGCATAAATATGAAGGCCTAAAATTCCACTTAGAAAGTTCAAAGGACTGAAAAAAAATACTAATCCTCGTAGGGGTAAAGAAATAAAGAAATGCTGGCTGAACCTACTGGCAGGTCAATCAACAGGAAGTACCACCCATATTAGGCCCAGATACAATTACATGACCCAAGAAAGGTGCTGACACTCCTCCCAGCCCTGAACAATCAATTACCAACCCCCGACTGGATTAGTGCCCTTCAAAACAGGAAATTTACCAGCCGCCTCCCAGTTTAACTCTCAGCACCTGTAGCAATTCAAACGGTTTTGCCACGAGGCAGAGGCAACAGTGAGTGTTAGAATGATAACAACGTGTCTCAAGCACGGTACCAGTAATGCTGATAACAGCAATAAGTCCGTCGTTCTATTTTTTTGTCTGCACGCATTGTTTTTCAAACCACAGTACGTACACAAGGATAGCTTTTCATGTGCAGCCCCTTATATTGTATATTATTTATTTATTACTATGCATTATGTGTGCTCAGCAGAATATGCTCCCAATATCGTGCCATATCCAATTTTAAAGCTGGATATTTTACAGAAGGAAATCAGGTTAAGTACCTAGCTCAAAGATCATCATGGCACTAGAACCTGCAACCTTTCAGCAAAACTGAACTTCTCATTTGCCCACGGATATGCGAGTTGGCGTGTGCGTGCGGGCAGGGTTTCGGGCCCGTGGTGTCCCTGCAGTAGCTCTCCGTACCTGGAAGAATCCCGGAGGAACGGGTCCCACCATGCCGTCTCCTGGGGGGATGTTCCCGAGCACTGGGCTGGGGGCAGCGGCTGCGCTCTATTGAGGGGGGGGCAGAAAAACACCTACTGTCAGTCACCGTCCCGAAGACAATAGGACCACAGCATGAAGGACACTGTGAAATAGCTATAGTGGCAAACAGATAGCAGGCTGCAGAAAGGAGGTCATAAAGAACTGTAATGAAAGAGGCAATGAGAAGATTATTATGATCAATATAGTCATTGTTATTATAGTACAATGCTCAGGTGCCAATGTAGACTCCCAGCAACTGCATAAATGGCATCCGTCCAGAAAGTTTCATGTTCTCTTTAAGTCTTCAGCCATCTCAATGGCATGCTCAATGCTCAGTGATGTCAAAGAGCCCCAGACATACTCTCCCCTCTGCATACTTCAACACAAAGCAAAGTGCATCCCAAAAACCCTGGTCGACCCAGAACGGATGTCCACACGCCCACATCATGCGATTCATTGAGTCAACAGCTCACTCAGCATCATATAAGCCAACCGTGACACTTGATTCTGGTCCTGTGACTCAAAGCCCAACTCATTTTCTTGTGCATTTCCTGGTTCATTTAAATTAACAAGAGGGTGTAGGCACACTCATTTCCAAATCCATTTTTGGTGCAGTTCTTTCTGGGAGTGATTCTCAAACTCACTCAGTGAGGCAAAGGAAGCTGAGAGAGAAACCTCAGCTGGTACACGGATGGTGATCCACTTCATAGCACCTTCAGCCAAGGCGTGCGGAAGAGATGCCACGCTGAATTCAAGTTCTGCTGTCAGCATAAACACATTCCAAACAACACTTTCTATCCTCCTACTGCATACCTTGAAGAAGACACCTTAGACCCCAAAGACCTGACTGGGTCTACCTTAAATGCTAAGTACTCTACCAGACCAAGCAGACACACATCCACTGATTTCAGGTTTCAAACTTTTGCCTAATCGTGGTCCATCGAAGCTGCTTCTGTGCTTCTGTCGTGTACAGTGCCACTCAACCCCACTGTCTACCTCTGCTTTCATGTGGCCCATACATTTTGCCTGAGAGAGACAGAGGACCTGATGCAATCCTACAGAGACGTGGTTCCTGTCTGGTAAACATGCTTTAGAAAAAGCAGAGGACTTGGCCCTGATGTTCAAGCTCTGTTCCCCTGCTGTGATGGCCTCACTCAAGGAACGTGCATGGAAATTCCAGGAAATGAGTGCTTTTTTTTTTTCATTAGCCGCTACATTTATCAGGGATTGTGTGGAGAAACGGTTTATGGTCTTTCAGCTAAGTGATACTGAAATGCCATAAGCTCACGTCATTATTTAACAATGGACTTTCAACTATAAACTATATCAACTATATCAGACTAGTTATAAGAAAAGAGAAAACAAACAAAAACTGACAGGCTATATCTGAGAAGCTAGCTAGTTGTTCCAGACTTTGAGGCTAACCCATTCTGAATAAATATGTGATGTAATATCTGATTGACAGTGAAACTAATTCCAAGCCTCATATGCCTAAAAAAAAAAAAAAGAGAGATTCAGAGATTCAGAATAATTAATTAACAAAAATGTGTCCAATGATCTGCGAAGGTTCACAGGGGAGAGGAGGTTTAGGAACCAATGGGGTGTGTGACACGATGCTTTACATTTTCAGATCCAATGACATGAGAGGTTCCCGCTACACGGCTACGAGATCAAGGCAGAAAATGATGAAGGCGAAGCAGTTTGTGGACTTTCATCCCTTTCTGTCTCAACTTCAAACTGCTGCCATCCTGCCCTTTAGCTGTGGTTTGTTTCAGCAAAAACTAACTCTTGTCAGTTGCCTGATCCTTCATGAGGGAGCTAAGCTGCTGGTGACAGTTTATAGAACTTTTTTTTATTTAAATTGCTTAAAACATTTGAGCTGTAATTGGCAGAATACGCCACAAAAATAAGTAAGTAAGTAGCACTGAGTTAAATGTGCAGCGCAGTTGTTTAATGTCACTCTGCAAATCACTCGGATGTTCATGCAAAGTGCTCCGTAATTGACACAAAGAAATGACACAAATAAGACAGAGTAAATCTGACTACCAGAAAGCGTGCCTGATATGACAGGATGAACAGAAAACATGGCCTGAAAATGCAACCCAGTGAGTCCTACTCACAAGTCACACTCAGAGCGGTCAAGCTGCTTTCCGAGTTGTGGGGCAGGCCAGCAAAGGCCTCGATCAGCTGGCCGGGTTCAGGCCAGCGGCCCCCGGCCCACATCCGCACCGCACCATGTCTCCCAGCAACACCCGTCGGAAACAGCTACACTGGTGTTTTGCTGAAGCAAGGATCTTTCTTCTGTCAGGATCACTGTGCCAGGAGCCCCCCCCCCCCCCGCCTCTCAGTGACAGAGACCATCTTTTCTGGCTTGCAGGGCCGAAAGTGCCAAGGCAATGTGTTGGGGGGGGAGACTGCCACTCGCAGGGGGGACACAGGAGCTGGACATGGCAACCGGAGGGTAGGAAATCCACGAAAGAGGCCTGGCAGTTCAGGCGCGGAAGGCAGGGGCTGGCCTAGCCAGAGGCATTAGCAAGTGCTACTTCCTGCAACCTACTAATTACATAGACAAAAACACTAAAGAATATTCCCCATTCTTTTCAGCATAAACAAGTCACTGCACATAGTAGGAATTTTGGTCAGATTTGGTTACTGCTCATTTCAAAGCTACAAATGAATGGCTCAATACCTGTGTAACCAAATGAATATGGCCGATGACATTTGGAACAAAATTTACATTTTGGGTGCCGACTCTAGCATGTTTCAGCACAGAGAAGCAGCTGCTTATTAAAATATGAAGATGGGCCAACGTGAGTCTTTGCAAGGCTCCACTCACAGCCCTTGCCTGAAGGTTTTGTTGACTGCAGTGGATGGTGCTGGACTGCATTAGCCCAGATCGAGCACGATTCAGCGATGCTCCCAGAGCTGTAATAGACACACCCCTTGTAAAAGAGTCAGAGCCACTGACGTCTGCCCCACCCCTGCCGGGACAGAGTCAGAGCCGCAGACGTCTGCCCCCCCCTGCCAGGACAGAGTCAGAGCCGCAGACGTCTGCCCCACCCCTGCTGGGACAGAGTCAAAGCCACTGACGTCTGCCACAGTGCTGCTGGGACAGAGTCAGAGCCACTGACGTCTGCCACAGTGCAGCTGGGACAGAGTCAAATCCACTGACGTCTGCCACAGTGCAGCTGGGACAGAGTCAAAGCCACTGACGTTTGCCACAGTGCAGCTGGGACAGAGTCAAAGCCACTGAAGTCTGAAACTTTTGTTTTACTCGTAGGTTGAGAATATAAAATGTGAATAGCAGCTGCTCTGACCACAGCACTCTCCCGTCTCCATTGCCTCACTTTTTCCTGCTTTCTCTGTTGTTGGCCACCAATTCAATGTCTTCTGCAAAAGCCCAGTGTTTATGTGTTTATATAGTTTTTCCCTCCACACATTAACCTTGAAATGCAAATTGGATTCATACACAATCCCACAATCAATAGCTACAAATCCTTGTACTCCAGCGGGGAAAAAGATGGTCACCAATGGCTGCCCTGTCCCTTCAGACATCCGTGTCCTCACCGGCTTGGGTTTTCCACTCCCTGTCATGTTTTCCCAGGTACAGCGGTCCCCCCGGCAGCCGGGGGCCCTGCTGATGCAGGCCTCTTCCAGAGCCTCCTGACAATTAACTGCCAGTGCCTGTGTGTGTGGGCCTGTGTGAGTGTGTGTACGTGCGTGAGAGCACAACCTCTACCTGAGCTGCTGACCCAGCATCCCTCCAAACATCCGGAAGTTAAAAAAAAAAAAAAACAACAACAACAGCGGCCAATTCCCCGGCTTCTCCCCACGAGAGGGGTGCAGCGCTCGTGAATAGAGCAGCGTGAACGGGGCACAACGATTACCAAGGTAACAGCGATTAGTGCCACTATTGTCTCATGCATGTTCGCAATATATAAAAGCCTCTTGGTTCATTAGCTGAAAAAAGGAAAGATAAATTGCAGTCTATCAGACTGATATAATTTAAGCGAGTCTCTCTTTGAACAGTGGTTAATGGCCCAGATGATAAATCCTGCTGCTCAATAATTAGGACTTAGCAATATGACCACAGAAGCAAAATGCTGAAACAAATGTTTAAGCATCTGTAGCAACGGAACCAGATGTTTTCACATTTGTTATCGGTTTTTCGGGGTCATATGTTCATGTCAGCAGACAGCTCATTTCAAATTAGATGAGGAGCGTGCTGGAAGAACACTCCTTTGTCTTTCTGCCGTTCGTGACGGCCCTCAGCGTCTCTCTGCTAGGTTGCAGGACCCGTAGCGACTTTCAGATCTGTGCTGAAGTGTGGTCAGAGCTGCCTGATCACATGGTGCCTCAGCAGCAAGCCAGAGCTCGCACCCCGTAGCAGAGAGATGAGCCCTAGCCGGCCTTTGTTTGTGTGTATATGCCGCAGAGGATCAGGGAAGATGGGCAGACCTGCTGACTCCATCTCATCCTTCCCCAAGCGAAGAAGAACCGAGCGCGTGCGTCTGCCGCGCGGATTTTCCAAAAAAGCCCCAGATGGAGAGGCCTGCCAGAAACTTCCCGAGTAATTCCTAGTCAAACGGAAAACAAACGGGCGCGCCGGTGCTGAAGCGGGAATATCCGAGGCTGTCGGATCGGGCTCTGCCCACCTGAATGAGAACCCAGCACCTTTTGGCAAACACATTTGTTCCTTTAATTATTCAGCCTGCTGCTTTCCAGGGACTCAGGTTGCAGGGCTGCTGCTGCCAGATCGGCACCGCGGATCCCCCCACCCCCCGGCCCTCCCGGCCACACGAAGGCAGCACTCCGCCTACACAGGTGCACCCTGGGAGAAATTGGGGCAACAGCGACAGACACGAGGGAGTCGCAGAATCACGAAACTTTCCTTCTCGAAATACTTCCAAAGTGAATAAATGGGATAAGGGTTTTGGGGTTTTGCGCTTGCGCATGAGGTACATCGGAAGTACAGGACAGAATTTAAGTTAAGTTTTAATTTCCAAGTACTTGGTGGCTATACAGCTTCGTTTTCTTTCCAGGAAACGGCTTTAGGTTTAGCTTTCTCAAAAAACCACAGTACAAATATTCCGTATAAAAGTATGAACGAAAGAATGAATGAATGAATAAAAATCAATCAACATTAAGTACAGACAACTAAATCAAAATGAGAACTCCTTTTCCAGTGTTTTACAAAGGGCCCAGTGTTCCAGTCAAATTTGTAAATGAGCAACCAATTCCGTTTTATTACTCTTAATTTCAAAATACTAATCAAAAAACAACTAATCAAACCAAAACAAATACTATTCAGCTGAGAAAAATGTGTGATGCTTTAGATGAAGTTAAGATGAATGATGCAATGAAGCTGCAAATATTTAACCCTTTTAGGCTGACAAACTGATTTTACAGTTGGACATGCACCTGCTCCTGCTCCCACCGGAAGCACTTGCTCATTATGGAGCTGGCCTTCTCCTGCCACCTGTGCGCGAGTATTAGATCACTTCAGGCGCTTGAGTAGCTGCACACTGTCCGGCATCTGCTATGCCGATCCCCGGGACAGGTCTTCTGATCCAGGGTGATTAATGAGACCGATGATCGCATCAGGGAGTGCCCTCTGAAGCCTTCTAAACCAGGGGACCCCCATCACTACTGACAAGGACCACTGGAACACGTCAACACAAACACTTAACATGCCAGGTGACCAAGCTACAACCTCTGGAAACCCCTGACATGTCTGGACAGCAGTTGGTAAGAAGCTTGAGTGTTGATGCTAGCATAACAGCTATTGTACCTTTTCAAAGTATAATAAACCTTACTGGCTTCAATATAAACATAAAACATTTTGCATAAGATTAGTCATTTTCTATGAAAGCACCCAATGCATTTAAATAAAAAATATATAGTTTTTAATATTATGTTGCATGAAATGTAAAGGTTTGTGATGGACTGAATTTAATTCTACAATATGAATAAGAATAACTGTCACTCAAAGTTAAAAAAGCACATTAAAATCCCAAAGTCTAAGTAGAAAAGCTCTTTGGGTGACACACACGTCCCCGATGACAATGAGCTTGCGTCCCTCAGCTGTCCATTCACACTAATGAACCTGTCTTGGTGCTCTGCTCTATGCAATGTTTTAGTGGGATTACAGCATGCGAGCTTATTGTCCGAAACCACTGCCATTTGCCTTTAAAATCAATTGACTGGGTTTTCATACTGTGTCGACTGGAGAGAAAAGCTGAACTCAGAGGTTCCGTTTGCATCTCGATCAGATAAAAACTGGTGGAGCTCTGCAAAGAACCGGGGTGGTGTGCTGGGAATCAGACTCGTCTGTTTCTTCCCCCATACAGGTTTTTTCCCAAACTAGTGATTATAGTTATGCTTAACATGAGAACATTTCAGTGCACATGCATGCGCGTGCTGTGGGATGGGATGGGATGGGTGTACAGCTATTGCTTTCTAGAAGGTTCCAAGGCTCACTAGATTAACGATCCAGGAGCTTCTTTTAGCTTCTCTTAAATGTGACTTCCCAGGAGGTTTCTCTGAAGTGGGACTGAACAAGGAGTTACGGAAAATGACAGTAAAACTCAACGAGGGAGAGTCCAACTAAGCGGATCTTATTTTTAAGGACAATATGACCTTATTAACTGTTTAAAAAAAAGGCATCCCTCCTGTAATACATGATTCTTAACACTCAAAATAAAGTTGAAATATAGCAGTTTTCCAGGTTCCCCACATGTAAGCGTCTGTTTGGCTTAATGCTCCTTCATCTGAGCACATCTAAACATGATTTTAAACTAATGTGTCAGTTATTATGCTAGTTTCATGCTAATCAATAAAATTTTTGTTTTGAGAGACACGACTAATATTGCTTGGCCCAGGCATGACTCCACTTATCAAGTGACACCATAAGAGTATGCGTGTGTGCCACTTTTAAGGGACGATTACAGGTTCTCAAAAGGGGGGGGGCTACGTGCCATGATCCCAGCACAATAGCGGCTAACGTGTGATTAGAGACAGCCAAGTCAATGTAGCCGCCGGGAAGCTTTGAGAATACGACGTCCTCTGAAGCTACTAACGACCAGACCCCCCAAGGCTGAGCCGTTCTGGCATTGGGCGGCCCCAACGAGAAATAGGAGGTGGGGGGAGGGGGTGACTGGCTTGTGTTCAGTCAGTATGAGAGGAAGAGTGAGGGTGGAGCTCAGTTTAAGAGCAAGCAAGCCTGCCAGAGGGGATTCATACCATAGGAGAACAACGAGGAGGATACGGCTCATTCTGAGAGCTGCACTGTTGGCCAATAAGGTGTTTCTAACAGATCCTTAAATGGCTTATGGTATCTGCGTCGAAAAGGTTTAAAAAAGTTATTCGTTTAAACTACTCTGATTAGACACTGCCTGGAATATGCATAAAAAGCAGAAAAAAAGGGAAAAAAAGAGTTTACCCATTGCTTTGGAGACACAAACACAGATCATAAAATGTCCCTGCCAAAGAAACACGTAAGAACATGAGCACATTTAGACTGAAGGCCGTATTGTTAATCCCGCCAAGACCAAAAACCACAAATATTTACTTTTTCATTACACTCTGCCATACCACAGAGCAACAGAACAACAATGGAACAATGATGGAACAGGACAATGGAACATCCAGTATAACTTTCCCTACACAACTATGCAAGGAATGTCATGTCATAAATACATTTCCTTTGTCAAAAAGGATAGACCTAAAACCGTTAACATTAGAGCAAACACCTGGCCAAGGATTTCCCAAAATTTATACACATACAGTATACACCTTATCCCAGGCGGAATGCATTCACATGGTCTCAGTGATGGTCCCATGTATTGTGTTAAGGTCAGCATTACTGATGGCAGATCTCACAGACAGTGGTATGGAAGGTCTCACTGATCACCTTATGGAGAGTCTCACAGATGGCCATAGATGCTTTCGATTTCACAGATGGAGAGCCACAAGGAGCACGAGAAACAACAGCAGGCTGTCGGGAGCTGTTGGGAGGCTCGCAGACAAATCCCTCGGAAAGAGCTGAAAGGAGCGAAAAAGGGCCTATTATGCAGACAAGCCTCTTCATAACCAGCCATCTCTAATGATAGAGAGCACTTCTCCGCCAAAGATGTAAAGACGGCATTGCCATCACCTCGACAAAATGCTCACGCCTGGCACCAGCCGTGCCGAACGCAGAAGCTGCCGGTGTTCATGAAAAATCAATTAAGCCATGCATTTTCTTCCACACGCAGGCAAAAATTCACACCTTTGCAAACACACCTTTCATAACGCTTCGATTTTCAGCTCCTTCCGTGATCACAAAAGCAGCCTCATTCAGCATCATCGACATACACCATCTTGAGTCGAATCAAAACATTTTCAGAACTCAAGATTAAGCAGCCACATAAATGAAAGAAATACGAGCTTTATTTGTGTTAATGATTTAATATGACATGTACCAACATCTTATTCTCATTTTATTAAAGGTAATATGAGAGGGAACTATATTTCCGTGATGTTCAGGGCTGACTTATGAAACACAGTTCAGCAAATATTGTTAAATCTACCCCCATTCATTCACATTTACGAACAAAGTACCATCCTTATCATTTTATAAAATCACTACTTTGACTATAAGGTGACTGTACCTCTAGAGTTTCTGTTTTTCGTGTATTGTTTTCGCCTTATCAATTTGTCTGCGTGTTTTATACACAAATCATGCTACTGACTACGGGGCAAACCTGCAGATAACTGATGTTAGCAAATCAAAAACAAGTGACTGGATTCCATTAACATCACAATAGCAAAAGCTGATTCTTCTGTTGATTCCTTTGGCTAACATAAAATAGGATCCCTATCCACTATATACAGTGCTCCAGCATCTTGCCTGGTCAACGGGTTCCACAACCCACCACAAAACTCCAAAACTGTGTAGATTCAAGACCCTTATACAAAAATATTTACTTTGCATATACACCTATTCCCAACCTGTTGCATATTGTAAACTTCGAACAGACAGCAGGCTGACACACACCGCGCTCAATCTACACTTACGCACTTTGAGGGCTGATTTGAAATGACACATTTTGGTTATTATTAAAACAAAAAAAAATTATAAATGTGTCAGCGATCGTTAAAAAACCTTGAAGAATGCGGGCTGACTGTAATCATTAGCTGCTCTCTGCTTTTGTTCTTATTTTTGAGCCTGAATCATCTACCTTTCAGTGCTTTTAGCACTGCTTTTCATACTGGCCGAGGCCGGTAAATGGTCCATGCATTGTATGTATACCAATTCTACATAGTGAAAATTCTGGCTCAAACATGACACAGCATTCATTGAGCTCAGCAGGAATCTGAGAGACGAAGAGCACTCCGTTTTGGACAGCACAATTGAACAAAGTAGCATGGCCCATCAATGCTTCACATTGATGACCAGCCGTACTTCATTAAATGCCAGCTAGTTGGCGGCCTAATGGAATGTAACTATCGACTGATGTAAAGCTTACTAAATATTTTACGGAGTTTTGGCTCATCACAATTCCGAAAGCTGCGAGAAGTTCATTATGAAGGGACTGTATTCTGTAGTCTCTGTATTCGATCACATTGAAGAAAACATTCAGCAAATACTGTAAAATTGATATGCTAATACTTCTAATTGCAAAGTTAAGATAAACTAAGATACACTACAATACACTTGTTTATTATTAATATGTTGTGATGAAACAAAGGGGTAGTTTAGATAGTCATTTTAAGAAATTATTAATGGCAATGGAATTAACAAATGTCAACTATACAAGTAGGAAACCAAACCAGTGAGAATGTGGGATTTTTGTAAAAATCCAGATGGATAACCAGTGGGTGATTCAACTCAACCAAGAGAAAACTGTCTAGGTTTTATTAAAGGTGTGTAATACAAAAAATATGACATGGATGCATTACATTACTTATAACTTGAGAAATGTGATAAATCCACATAGCTAAAGTCTCACCAAAAGTACTGCACCCCATTCCTTCCATGTACTTCACAGCAAAGATCCCGGAATGCTCCGCACTAGCACCTTCGGTTCGGCAGAAACCAAGCAATTGCAAAAGAGAGGGGTGGGGAGGGTCTACTGATTGTTTACTGCTGTGCTGCAGCGTCAGTTCTCACGCAGGAGAGATCACAGAATCTCGAATTTCGGAAAAAGCGACTTAAAATCTAAGAGAAGAGCGTGTGGCTGATGGCCCCCTAAACAGGGCCTGCTTGCAAACTGTCTTCCACTGTGGCATTTCCCTTACTGCCATATAACCTACTCCTCCATCAAACAACTGAAACAAAATTAATGTCCTAAACACTTTCAGATTCTTTTTGCAGTTCTATGTACAGTTATGACCATTGCGAACACAACCAACGTGAACGCAAGGTGTTACAACCACAAATATGCCTGGTTTTTTCACGAACACATACTTTGCACGCGCACACACACACACACACACACATTATATACATACATACATATATATATATATATAAATAAACAATTTCTAATCTCATTCTGTTCCCTTTTTAAATGAATGGAAGTAATGGAGGAATAAAGAAGACAGCAGAATATTACAATAAACATGGAACCATGGAGTTTAAATCATGCAAGAATTTCTTTACATTACACATTCCATTCACAATTTATACATGTTGGGCCGTACAGAAGCTGCTGATGCCCTGTTCACGTGTCCTTTAGTATGCACTGCTGTGAGTACACATTACATGTACTTGGATTCTATTCAAAAAGCACAGTCACGGGGATGGACTGAAAGCTTAGATTAAACAACATTTTGTAAAAATACAATTTCTTCTGCTATTTCCACATGCAAATGTATTCATGCAATACGCAGTATAATATAATCAAAAATACAGACACACAACGAAAATGAATTGTGTAGTCTTCATATGGTATTGTTGCCATTTCAGGGATTACCTCACTCAAATGGAATATATCTGAAAGTGGAATAAGCATATACAAAGATATTCCAGTATTCAGACTGACATTTACATTTATTTACTTTGACTATTTTGCCCAAAGTGAGTTAAAAGTAAGGATCACAGCATAGGGTCAGCCAGTCCCTGGAGTAGCTGGGATTAAGGGATGATATGCAGAGGTGCAATTCAGGTGCAAAGAGTAAAAAACCAGACCAGGATTTTGTTTCAACCAACCAGAGTATTAAGAGTCTCAGTAACAGAGTTGGTTGAAACAAAATCCTGGTCTGTATTTTTACTCTTTGCACCTGGATTACCCAGCTCTGGTGATATGATTACTCTACTGGCTACAGGATTTGACAGTACACCCTTCCAGTGACAGCCACATATCCCTAACCTGCGGAGCTAATCAGCAACACACGAAATGCTCTATCCTGCCATGACCAATAAATGAGCTGTACAACCATTTAAACAAAGCAGGCACTAATTCACTGCCAAACCCATAACAAAATTTTAAGACATATGTGCATATTGTCCTCATTACCTCTTATAAACTAGCTACATCTACAGTCAATCACAAACCACAGTCTACATCAGACTACAAGAAAGACTGAAGTAGAAACCTCAGATGGCACACAGCAGCAGTCACATTACTTATTTATATTCTCATCAGATGCTTTCATCTACTGTAAATGGACTTCTGGAAATTTACTCACAATCAGGGCTGCCGCGATTAGACCCTAAAAATTCATCGGCATCAATATTTTAAATCGACACGTTTTTTTTTTAAGATTTTAATGAAATTAACTTTATGATTTCTAAAACACTTCTGTTCATTGGGACAAATGTTTTCCTTTAATATCACTGCTTAATTATGGGAGTACTTCAAATTTTCACAAAACAAAGGGGTGGTTTTATACTGAACCTGAAAAGGAAAAACACCGGCACTGTTCTGGATGATGGATCGCTAGAACAGGCAAAGCCACCAAAACTGTTACCTATTCATGTTTATTAAATTACCATTAGCATGGCATGCTTCTAAATATCATTTGTCCTTCAGGCTTTGAAATACACTCATCGTTAAAGCCATAAAGTTGTCTGCCTGCTACATCAGAATTTCGAATGAAATTCTTGATTGTGAAAATGTTTAGGCTAGAATCCGGGCTTATTCTACATGGACTGACTGTGCCAGTGTGTGTGTTCGTGCACGTTAAGCTAAAACTGAAACGAAAATAGACAGTAAAAAGAAAATTTGTGAACTGAAATAATGAAAAAAATGGATTTTAAACTGCAAAATGTACCACCACACCACTGATGTCTTTTTGCCATGTTGATCCACAATATCTCCCATTTAAAAAGATGTTGTGGCTGCTGAACTGTCCCTTTCTTCACCGCCACTTCAGTGCCCTACTCACAATTATACACTAGTTGCCAATTTATATAGCTAAATATTATCTGTAACAAGCATTTTGCCTGCAGTATGACTTCCACGCACCAATTGCATGCCTAAGTACAAGATCCCTTCTGAGACCTAGCACTGGCATATGAAGCTGCACAAAGCATATCCTGGTTAAATTTACACTCTGTATTTTGCAGTCTAGTACATTTACACAGTCTAATGCCACACTGCTGGAGAAAAGTACATGAAAATGATTGTGTGTTTCCCAAATGCTGCTTGAATGACGGCGAGATGCATGAGGGAGGTGATCAAAAGGCTCCCTAGGATGGTCTGTGAGCGTGCACAGGCATAATCCACGAGAAAGATGGATCTCGCTCCTCAAGCCGTTCAGCCATGCTGGCTGGCAGGAAGTGTGGCTGATATTTACCTGGCATCCAGTCAAAGAGAACCAAGTAAATATTTACAGCATAGATTGGTGTGCAATGACAGATGACATGGCCACGACTTTTTTAAAGGGGTCCTTTCCGACAAAAAACAAGCTGCTTAGTTAGTCTTTTCAGGATCATCTGTCTCCAAGTTAGCGAGCGAGCACTTTGTCTCCTTAGTGATGTCCGTCTGATCGCTGATGTTCACCAGATGGTGGAACAGCAACAAGCTCTCCGTTTAATCTGTTTTTCACCTTTTAACCCCAGAAGCACCAGGCCTTCCAGTAGCTGCTGGATTTGAAACCATTTAAATCCAGACCTTGTGCCCCAAAACCAGGAAGCAACTAGAAATTGCTGCTGCTTTCATTGCAGCTAGAGCAGTAGCAGTAAAGCTAATGCCAGCGATTTCATTAAGTTTACAAAGCAGCCTTCTATCACTCACTTTAGTGTGCTACATAATAGTCAGAGACTATGTAACAGTAATATGTAATGAGGAACAGGCATGTGCTCCCCTGATTGGCCTGCAGCGTCACATGAGGATAAACGGACAGCACGCTGCTTCCTGTTCCTGTAACACAGCATCTGTGGGCTGAGCGGAAGTGAACAGTCACTCTAGCAGCGAGCAGTGAGCTATATAAAGACACGGAGGCCCGCTATTCCCTGAATGGAGACCGTAATCTCCACATGTATACACAGAACAAAGGAAGGAAGTTTTTTATGCACCAGACCAAAAATAGACAGAAAGAAGGGACATTTTTCTCATATTATTTTTCAATGACTCTGACATGACTGTACTGGAAAAGACAGAAATATTATAATACTACACTCTCCTGTAAAGGTCACTGAGCCCAGGCTTCACATTAATAGCCTACATTTGTGGACATATTCACTTTGCTTTGCGGGTAAATGCTGTAATGATATTTAGACAGGAGTAGGTAATATTTATACTTCCGGAAAAAAAAGATTCACTCATTACAAAAAATGTGCCAATCACATTTTACTACACTGAATGACATACTGCATCTTTCGATGCTCTGAGTTTTTTTTTTTATATCCTTACTATATTGCTATTAAAGATTATTTTTTTGGCTCATTACTAAAGTGGGGCTTGCAAAAGACCCGCATATTCATCAGCTCAGAGGCTGCCGCTTGCCAATCACGCAAGGACCTTGTTTCGCAGTCCTCCTTGGGAGAGAAAAAAAAAATTAAAAAGGAAAAGATACCCGTTGCCATGGAAACGGCTCCAGTGCCGCGCTGCTTCCCTGGAGGTCTACATCGTTACACCAGAATCAAATTAGGCTCTTGCCCATATTTTCCTCAGCGATAAAGATACTTTACCCCACATGCCCCCCCCCCCCCCTCCCACCTCTTCCAAAATCAATACATTCACTACGCACGGTGTCTCAAAAACACCTTTAAACCCTTAGGTTTACCCAGTACCTATCTTTCATATATCTGCTGAATAACAAGAAACACACGTAAATACCAGAGGTAGTATGTGTTTGTGTGCTGCATGTGTGCATGAGTGTGCACAAGAATGATCCGTGTGACTCACGGTGCCGGTATAAAACTCTTACAGTCTCCCGCAGCTGCAACATGGACGGTATTGAAGGCACTGCAGCAACATACCACCTGCACATTGCCTGTCTTTTTCCATTGCTGACAAGGGTAGCCGGTAGCAAAGTTTACAGAGGTATAAGCTACTAGGAGTAAGAGAACACAGCACTGCGAGGACCAGAGAGAACCAGGGCATGATGACGTGTTTAATGCTAACACTGAGGTCATGGGAAATTCTTCCCCAAAAGCACAGGCATGAATGGGCTGCTGTTCGTCACCCCGAACATGAGCACAGCGCGTGGGGTGGGGGGCAGGACTGATAGCAGCACAGCGGGTGGCGCGGCTGCTTTACGGTGGCTCCTGGGATACGGAGGCCCTGACTAGCGCACCGCCTCCGTGCCCCTGCTGCCGCACCTTCGGCTATTCGTCCTGTTCCAGCACCTGATTTAGCTAATCGCAAGCTCAATAAGTAGTTAGGCAGCCAAATCAGATTTGCTGTTGGTGGAACAGAATAAATATGCGAAATGGCATGAAGCCCCACACAGGAATGGCAATGAACAGCAACACTGTCATTTCACTTAATCTCTGTTGACTTTACTTAGTCAATGTCGGCCTGTTTTTCACATCTCCGCCTTATTGGCCTCGTTCTTCGCTCCGCACAAGAGCGTCGCTCGAGTGAGCAACGCGGGTGAGAAAAACAAAATGAATGCAAAATGAGCTTAATTAATACAGACCCAAGGACCTCGATCAGCTATCTGTGACGGGATTCTTCTGTTCTTTTTTGTTTTCTTGCAAGTTCATTTAAGTGCAAGAAGATAAGTAAGATGGAGCCGAGATGGGGCCGACACCCTCGTGGGCGTAGCTGTGGGCAGAGAGGATGACAGGCTGCCAAAGCAAGATGGGGGTGAAGCACGGTAGACGGTGAGGCTTTCAGTTTAACCACAAAGCGGGCCCCGCCCAGCACTCCCCTTTGGCTGGCTGGCTGCCTGTGGTACGGTCAGTGTGAAGGCTGGCAGATATGCAGAGAGCCCAGCCTTACCTTCTCCATCAGACGTGCAGTATGACTTTAGGGGAAATGCTCCCATAAAGCACCTGTGCCTCTGCTAACTTCACACCTCATGGAGCAGAGGCTCTCTCTGCTAGAAATAACCCCCCGGGAGCAGAAATACACATTTCCCCTAAAGAGCTGGGGGGAAGCAAAATATTTAAACAAATCACCACGAAGCTGATATATATGTTAACCATAGCATATGGGAACATACAGCCTCAACGTGGTGTCATAAGAATAATTATAATTATGTATCTGTGCAGCAATTTTACAAAGCTGAAGCCATATCCATTTATACAGCAGCAGCAAATCAGGCTAAGTGCCTTGTTAAATATTGCAGCCACTCCTGCAATCATTTTTTCCTACGTCCAGTTTGGAAATTGCTGTGTGTGATAAACTTCATGGAAACAAAAAAAATAAGAGATGCAATATAAAGCAGATAGGACGTGTTGTAGCCACAAACAATAGAATGTGGTGGATCTGTATGTACCTCATTCAGCGCCACATCTCTTTGTAGAAGTGCAGTCTCTATCAGTACTTGCTGCTGGTGTTTTAAACAGAAAGCTAAATCTAGCTACAATGAAAGACACAGGGAGAAAAGAGAGACAGACAAACACACAGACAGACAATGACGGGTCACACCCACACGGCCAATAAAAAAAAAAGGCTGCTCTTGTCGTCTGTCACAGTGCAGTGCAACTGGACACATCACTGTGGCCAATTTATCTGAAGAATTCCACTTAGTTAAGACACCGAGGACAAAGGGATGGTTAAAAATTCATAAAAGGTACCTTTCATTAGCGATATATTTAAATACCTTGTTTCTAAAAATGAACAACTTTAATATTTTATTAACATTACTATAATAGCAGTTATTAAACACTATTACGATGAGTATTTTAAAATTTGGTGCTTTTTGGTTTTGTGCACTTGATAGCCAAATATTTTAAGAAAAAGTCATTAGTTCAATGTTCAGTTCATTAATCACAGCGATCATTAATCTGGATTCCAGTGACCAGTTACAGCAGTCTGTCTTTGGTCGAATAAAGAAGTAATGCTGAATCCAGTCCACATCACACAAGTGGACTGCATATGGTGTTGCATATAGAAAATAGCGGAGGGGCGAGCTAAACAGCACAGATGGGGGGAAAAACAAAATTTTGTTTGCTAATAACACTGTGGAAAAGTATAATAAAAAGAACTGATTGCAACTGCAATGTACGATAATCTCAAATTCTGTTTAAATCCACAAACCAGTCTAACCCCAGCTTATTGGCAGACTACCCGACCGGCTGAATTGGTTTGACGTTAATTCGAGTTTAACTGGATTCACGTGGTTCATTCTGACACAGTTTTGATGTGGTTGTCAAAAGACGCATTTTATAAATACAAAACAACAACCTCCAAAAAGCAGTTTGTGATGGGTTATCACAGTTTATCATGCTTATTCAGTTGGTTTAATGAGGTTTGATGTGTTCAGGTGCTGTGAGTCCTGCAGAAGATGAGATGCGGATCTCCCATGGTGAAGATCCTCAGAAGATCTAACATCAGAACACTAACATGGCAGCTACCAATAAAATTCAAATACACAACACCAAACTTACTATGAAAATTAAACATATTTATACTAATACACAAATATGATTAGAATGCATGTAATTTCATAAATAGATAATTCCAACTTTCCTTCTCCGTACATCTACGTGAATCCCAGCATGACTGTGGACCTCATGTGTCTTTGACCTTGGACACTACCATCACATAAGAGCATCAAAAAAGACACAACAGGATGCACGCAAGAGCAAAATGGCCCTTAACACAACCCCCTGCTTGAGCCCAAGTCCCAGACAACACCTCAATAAAAACAGCTGGGCTTTTTTCTGACCCTCTGGGAGAAACACAATGCCATTTCAAGTGCCAGTCGATGTTTTCTCCTGCAGACATTGTCAAGGCAAACTCAAGGCAGTTTGGACAACTGAATGAAGCTGTCATACAGATAGCGGTTGCGAAAGAACACCATGGCTGATGATTTACATTGTGTTACAGACAAGCTTTCAGCAGTGTGCGGCTTACCATAACAACTGATAAGCCCTTCTAGCCGCTCCTCTCATATGTTTGCTAACCAGAGTGTCTATTAATAGCCCAGATGACATTTCCCCCTGTCCCCATGATGGTGTCTTCACTCTGCTACTGCCTATCCCCAAAGCATTTCAAGACCAGCTATTTCAATCTATTTTACCAGTTTCATTTTACTTTAAATGCCTTCGCATTCTCTCGATCATTCTGTATGTATTCAGTTTGGCATGTTTCAGTGCTCAACAGTGCTCATATGCTTTAGACCACAACAACAGCCTGACAAGACCAGGTTCTTAACCTATACTAGCTTCTTCATATTCGACAGATAGCACAATAATGAACTAGTACAATGTTTTTAATACAATGTTTTAGATCAGTTTTCCCAATCCGATCCATATTTTTGCTCCCTCCGCGGTTCCTGCCAGACTCCACATTTCTGCTCCCTCCCAGCTCCCGGCAGCAAAAATGTGGACTGTCTGTGGATCCCCGAGGACCGGATTGGGAAACACTGCTCTAGAGAATTGTATTTTTATCCCCTATGTGAAGTAATATTGCGCAAACTTTACCGAATTTACCAGTGAAATGTTTGTATAGATCACTTCTGACTTTTCTTTACAGAAATGTGATTATATACAATGGACTGGGAAGTCATTTCAGACAAAGAAGCCTATCAAAAAAATTTAACTGTAAAACATGCAATACTGTCCTAATGGTAAAGATGAGTAGCGAACACATTTCAGGAGCAATTCTGGCCAAAAATGAGCTGGACGGCCATCAATATCTGTCTCACTGACGGCAAATTTAATTTTTTTTTTTTTTTGCTATGAAGATATGTAAATTATAAAAAGAGCAGCAAAGCGGTACTGAACAGCCTGCATGTGAATCATTAAATCCTATTTATTTACATGCATACATGTAGATGAAAATGTGTTGATATAGTACCTCAGGCAAAACCATTTAATCGCATTTTTTTTTTATTTACCAAATACTGTGCATACCTGCAGCCCCCAATATCCACTTTGAAAGCAGTCCAGCCAATTACAGTAAAAAGTATGTGAAAAACAATAGCTGAGCACTGAAATATAATGCAGCCATACATCACAAGAGGCCAGGACATGGTCCATGTCAGGCCCTGCCTCTTTGCCGATTGGATTTTACAGAACTGGGGCGCGATTCATCAATAGAAGCCCGTTTGGGAAATTCGCCTTAACAACACCCCCTCTGCTTCATTCCCCCGCCCCCCAAAAAGAGGCTGCACTGTTCCTTCTCATTGAGTAACAACTTCATTAATAACCTTGCGGTCCACATGGCAGTGACCTTAGCAGCAGGCTGGGGCTAAGAGGCACGGCTGTATCGCTGCATCCAGGTTGTTAATGGCATTTGGGAGGTCTCACCCAGGCAGGGGGCACAGGAACGCGGCCAAGAAAGGGACATGACATGTACCCGAAAGGAAAACCCCAAACCTCCACCACCCAGGACCTCATCAAAACCTCATTATTCCTACTTTTCCCTCTTTAGAGTCAAATCTGAAGGTCTATGAAGCTGCAGACAAGTCTCTCTTTTATTATTCCCAGCCCACTGCTCATATTATATCTGTTTAACATTTCCATTTGGTTTAAGAATAGCAAGCTAGCTTGGCCATCAACGTGCAGGTCAGGTCAGCCCATTCATTCAGGGCGAGTGTTAACACTTGCTACGTTTAGCCAGATAACTGTAGCGGCAACCGCGGCAGTATATCGCAAATGACACGGTCATTATTGATTCTATAATCAGCATGGTAATCATTTTTAAAAAATCTGTTAAGGTGTCATATCCTCAGCTGATTAATATGCAGATTAGAGCTAATTTGATGTCTGATTAATTCAGCCCGGCTTTGCCAGAGCTGTACGGTCTGAAGCTTTGAGGCTCTCGCGTGGCACACAGTCTTGACTCCAGCGTTGCCGATGCATGGTGCTAACGTGCACCATCTGGGCTAGTCAAGTGATTTCTAACCTCTGCGTCTTATTTACACACAGATATGGGGCGCCACGTTCCCGGGAGTGCTCTAAAGCAATTCACACCAGGACGTGTTCAAAGGCCAATAATAATCGTGTTAATTTATTGATCCTCACAGTGGATGCTGAACGTGTTACTTTTCAAAACACACTCTAGAGAAAAAGAACAATTATGGCAGCGAGCTGGACACGTGTAATAAAACACCTCAGATTATATGGAATTGTACTGCATAACATATGAGTACATGCAAGTCAATTTATATTACAAATTAAAACAAAGGAAAACGTCTTTGAAGATATAGTGCAAAGAATAAAACAAAAGCATCAATGAACCTGAGCAAAATGAGCTTTATGAAGATACACATTTAAGCATTTAAGAGGTGATTTCACTGCACGGTTCATGTCAATGGAGTGAGGAGGGCTTATTTCGGCTTTCTCCAAGACAGAGCTCCTCGGATTTTTCCCTCATCCTATTAAAAATGAATTCTCACTAAGGAAGGGGGTCCGAAGGGGGACTGGTGGGATGGAAATGAAAAGGACCACCTGCATGCTGTGAGTCCCAAGGCAGCTCATGTAACTGCATTATAAAGGACTGAGTCAGGAACCCCCCCACACCCCCCTCATTAATCATTTAGGATTCCTGAGCTTGACTCCACCGGCTACCTCCAACCCATCACAAGCTCACAGCTATGAAGGCATGGGAGGCTTCCGTTCTAGGGGGTGCTACCTCCTCCGGTGTGCTAGCTTGTGGAACTCTTGTCTATGGGAGGATTTCTGCACACTGATGGCAGGAGTATTACATCATTAATACTCACAGCATAGAGAAACTGATTTCATGGTCCCAAAAACCTTCTCAACTTTGCCTTTTATCTCTAAACAAAGTCATATAAAATAATTATCATCTCTCATTTTAGAGGTAAGCAAACTATTTCAATACTACTTTCAATGATGTTTTACAGGCTTTGTATTAGGTTACTTTTATCTATAGGAATTTTTCAAGGTGAAATTCAATCTCACAGTCTTCAAGGAGCCATGGAAATGAAAATTAATATGATTATTCCAAATATGGATTATGAATAAATTGTTAATTAGGTAACGGATATTCCACAAATTATTTTAACCTGAAAACTAATTTTAATGATGTTTTTAGGTAACTGAAACAGTAGTTAACTAGCCATCCAACCATCCATCCATCCATCCAATCATCTATCCATCCTCCAACTGCCTATCTGGATCAGTGACTGGGGACGCATGGAGCCTATCCCAGACGGAACATGGCAAAAGGCTGGTTTAATGCATCAGTCAGACGAAAACTGAAAGACTTCTGTTTCAGGTTCAGAACAAAGGGCACAGAGAAAGAAATGGGCATTGGGTGTTGGGAAAAGTTACAGCACTGTGTGAGCCCGGGCATCTGTGTTGAGCATATGCTTCTGGAGCTAAGAAAGAACTCAATATTATATGGTTGGCAATAAAGCACAGGTGCTCACATGTCAGCCCTCCCCCAATCTGATGTAGGGTTTAAAGCCCCCCATGCCTAAAAATGCAGCACTGAAACACTGCCTCCTGAGTATACAACGACACATTTACTTTTTAATTAAGCGAAAAAGTCAAAGGCATCAAGTTATTAAAGGGATATAGTGGACTTAACCCTTCACTGAACAAGAACAGACTGACATGTAGACATTCATTCATTCAACCTCAGGCTTTAACAACACATTTCCAGCTATTCATCTTAATATATACAGTTGACTAAAAACATTAATCTTCAGTGTTTTTTCTCTTATGACCATCCAGTCTACTGATCAACTGATAAACAGATTGACAAGCCCTTCTTTGATGGCAACCAATAAAAGCTGTCAAAATCCACTTCTCCCTCCTTCCCATCTACAAACACCAATCCGGCGGTTCGAGTGTCAGGTCAGGTTCCATAAACATTTCGTACACAAATAACATTGTGCTTCAGCGTGCTGGTACATATCTCACACTGCAGCCTTGGACTGACGAGGATCCGGCAGACTGGAGAGGAAAGTTCAGTACCAAAAGAGCTCTGTCGCTCTCTTCGTGCACTGCAGGAGCCAAACTGAGGTATAAATAAAACAGGAACGAACAACGAGATGAGGCACCTTCACCATGCAACTCCACTTATTACTGTAAAAGCTGAGTGCAGAGCAACACAGTCTACTGTAAAGAGCTCCTAGAGTGTTCCACCCCACTGAAGTGACTAGCAAGTGCCAACTCCAATTTGAAATTGTCTACATTCGTATTGGGTGAACAGTGCAGGAATTGTACCAATTTCAATGCCAAATCCTCAGAACTATACAGGACCAAAAGTAACTGGACAAATTAACATAAGCTGAAATGAAGCCGTCATATATATTCATATATTTGAAGCCGTTTAATATTCGGTTGCAAATCTGCTGCCGTCAATGACTGCCAGGAGCTTGTGACCCACAGGCATCACTAGATGCTGGGTATCTCCCATGATTATGCTCTTCTATGACTGCACTGCCACCATTTTCAGTTGTATCTCACTTCAGGTCCTTTGTGACAGTCTGCTCTTTAACATGACAAGCTTTGTAATTTGAAGTTCATTTCATTTCTAGAACTCAATTCTAGATCTCAGTGAGTACAGAGTCAATGCAACAAAAATGTGATACTGTTCAAATGTTGTTGGACTGCACTGTATACTTCACTGCAAAAGTGCAGTGAACTACACTGCCATTTCCTAAAGTGCAGACACCTGAGCACGGGTGACACAGAAGTTCACAATAGACTGTGGTGGGTGGTTTTGTCTGTGGGGACAAATCAATGCATCCTACTTACACCCTTTGAGCTTTTATAGAAGACTATAACTAAGAAAAAAACATCTTGTCAGTGACATACAATAAAAGCCATTCAACAAATAGCACATTCCCCTGAGCGGGAATACAGATCTAGAAGCCATTTTCAACTAAACAAAACAATTCATTAATGTTGTGTCAACACCGTATTTAGCCTACAGGCTGTACCACCATGAAAGTATAAATTGCTGGACTTTTACACGAAAGTTTAATGCCTTCTCATTCCATGATAGCATGGAACACCCAGATCAGTACTGTTAAATCTAATTAGATAAATCTGAGAAAAGTCATATCTAATAGATAAATTAATAAAAGATTTCTTTTATGTTCAAACTTCTCTGTTAATGGCTTGGCTCATCAAGTCTTTACACAACATCTGTATGCATCAATCACTGGTGATGGTGGCACAATTAACAAGCAAATTTTACAGGTGTTTCATTGGCTGTTTTGCATTTCGTTTTGTTAAATTAATCTCAGTGGTAATATATGAACAAAATGTTTATATTATAATTTCAAGTTTCCTTCATCACATACACAATTATAGTGAATGACATGCATGGTTGTCTACCTCCAGACTACGGGACAAAAGGGGAACTTAGGGTTGAGGTTCAAGACAGAGGACAGACATCATGTATTATGGACATTAGACATTAAATACAATCAAAACGTATATGGTGTGCAAAATATCTATGGTATACAGCTACAAAGCTCAGTTTTTATATCTCCTTGGTTTAACTGTATAAAATCTAGATAAAGCTAGAAAAGATGGGAGGTCAGCAATGTATTCCCTGGACAACCCTGTCACTACCTCTGCCCCATCTAATTCCTGCACCTCTCACACTGCCAAACCTCTACAATTTCTAGAATTACTGGATGGATGAACTGGAAATTCAAAAGCCCCAAAGAGTTCCAGTCATGACATGTAATTCTGTAACTACACATGTTCATTTTTGCCATTTATTCCACTTATATGCCAATTTACACAATTTTCCCATACCTCATAGGTGGTTAACTATATTTCTTTGTGTTTGTCTTAATATCAGTCTTAAAATCTTGGTTATATTATTAATACGTGTAAATATGTATATTTTATTTATTACTCATTTTCACTATGACTAACATTTTCCATGACATAACGGTGAGGACCGTAACAGCAATGTCTCACCAATGGTCTCAATAGTATAACTAAGTAACTCCCATGCAATATCAAAGAGGCAACCACATACAGACACAAGCAAACCACAAAGTGTTTTTCTTCAAAGATCACATACCACTGCTCCTTAGATTTTTTTAACTGTAAATACACAACCTCCAATTAGCTGGCAGAAAAACTGCCCCACAGGTACAATGGGCTGTACATAAAATCTGTATAATGTATCAGATCCCAAACCTGTGAAAACTAAGTACTAGCGAACAAAACACAAAGTGGTTACATCAGCATTTTAACTTAAGAAACATGTATTTATAATATAATAATGTATTTATTTAATAAAAGCCCACCATTTGCAATCAGACATACAAATGTCTACTACAGACATACTACAAGTCAGGTCAAGTGAAAAGAATCCCCATCAGAAGCTGGTTACCTAAGTTCAGACGTAGTCAGTATAAATAAGTATAAATAGTAAGTATAAATACCGCAAAGCTTGAGAGCCTAAATGCATTAATGGACGAAACTTAAGGTGAAGCAGGCATCATCATGTAAAAACTAGGTATCCTGGATATGACAATACAATGAAAAACAGTGCTAGTTGTAACCATTATTTTAAGGCTTATACTGGGCAGCATGGTGGCTCACTGGGTAGCACTGTTACCTCACACCTCCTGGGGCTTTGAATCTCACCCCGATTTTGTGTGTGTAGAATTTGCATCTTCTTCCCAGTCTCCTGCCACTGCCCAGAGACATGCAGTCAGGAACTGCCCATAGATGGATTTTACACATTTGTGAGAAACTGGTAGAGTAAAATTTCTTCAGCTCCAGATAGCACTGCCCAGATGAGGCCTCATCTCAGTATTGGAAAATAAAACTCACAGGTTGAATTTGATAAGACGCCACTGCCCCAAATTTGCATTATGAAAACACTTTTCAACAAGAAAACACAAAAATTACAAGTGTCTTTTTTGATCCCAGAGGGAAGAACTTTGTTATCAACCTCAAAATGCCTTCATTAGTATTTAAAGCAATTTCATGCCGCAATGCTTTCTTTTTTTCGTGTTAATGTGCTCATGTTTGTGTGAAGCTATTTGTCCGTCCCCCTCTCCGTAAAACGCCTGCAGTTGTGATCAGTTTAACGGGAGTGTGGAGGGACGGCGGCTGGGCACGGGGTGGCCCTGCAGCAAGAAATCACGTACCATTATCTGCACCATGGTTCACGCCATGCTGCACTGATTCAAGACATGCTACACTACCCCTGGGGGCAATCTACCTTTTACATCATTAAGGAGCTCTCCACTAAACACAAGCAGCATCTCGGTACATTTTCACTCTGAAGAAAAGACAGAAAGCAGCTCCGAATACACAGAATCAATACCGCTGACACGCACGTATGGCTGTCATGCCGTCTGCATCCGCCGGATATTACCGACAATACTGTGAAGGTCATTAATACATAAAATTCAAAAATAAAACTTGACCGATAGCCAGATATAAATATGAAATTGTGAAACAGGAGATACAAAATTTGAAAAACATCATTATGCCATTCACGTGAGGCTATACAGTACATGATGAAAGAATAATAAATGTTTAACTTTACTTATATGTGTAAGATTTGCCGTAACATACAGATCTGGAAAGTGTGCTTATGAACGGAATCCTTCATTTTAGAATACCAATGTGTAAGCAGCTTAGATACTAGTAAAGAGGCATACACTGATAAGGGCCATATGCAGGAGACAGACGGGGGGCGAGAGTCAGGGAATGGTCACTATTAGGGACCGTGGACACAGATAAGCCTCACATGAGATAGCATGGAGGCCGAAACTCCTCCCCGACCCCTAAGACAGCGGCTGGCTTCTCTGCTGTGCTGCGTTGCTCCTTCAGACACAGCAGAGGCTACATCAGCAACAGTGCGAGAGACAGCGTTCATCTTCATTACTCTCCTTCTAATGTGCTGTCTCTTTTCCACACAGAGCAAAACTCTGCCCTTACGAAGCGCTTTGGCGACAAAATGCAACGGCAAGAGACACCGACAGCAGAAAATGTGGAAGGGAAAGTATTGTGTGTGTCGTAATTGAAAACACATACATATCAACTCTCAAGAACATCCAAGGAGATATAATCCATACTGAAGAGTTTACTTTCAGATACTTCAATATTGCCTATAAAGTCTAAGTGCCCCAGTTCCGGTCCATCACCCCCTGAATCCATTCAGAGCTAGTCTTTTTTAGTGAGAAATTATGCAAGACAATATCCTCAAAATTATAAGTACAATAATAAGGCATGACAAAAGACTAGAAAAATGCTGAGTATTTCAAATACATTACAACAACTGAACATCATTTGAGAAAAAAAAAGGTTAAAAGAACATGAACAAGCCAGCTCTCAGCTTCCAGGTGTACGGATGTGGTCCACACGGCACATATACTTAAGGTGGTTAATATGAGCGTTGGTCAGAGTTGCCGTTAGTGCACACCTGCCGCCTAGTATCTGAGGAACACAGCGCCGATTGCGGCCCTGTCAGCGGGAGGCAGGGGGTTTACGTGGGTTGGCTGGGCCTGGGCTGGCAGAAAGTTCACCGGGAAACTACAGAGCCTGGTTACAGGGCCAGGCCCAGAGAAGACACCAGTCAACTGAGTTGGCTCACACAGTACAAGAGCCGGACTGAAGGGGTTCGGGGACTAAACTGGGAAGAGTGGGAGCGACTTCATCTTACACCCTGCAGACATCTACCGGAGCTGTAAGTACTATATATGGAGAAGTACTATAGGAAATACTAAAAGTGCATCAGGGTCTGCAAGTAAAAGGCACACTGTCTACATCCCCTCTCAAAGGACTGCCTGATAAGCAAATTATAAAAAATTAATAACAATATCATTACTGCTAATAAACAAGTTGTACGGTCTGCAGTCAAAGGCACTTTGCAGAACCGCACTTCTGAATAATGTCCATGCTCCCCCCTGCCCCTCCCCCCAAACCTTATGCTTGCTCTTGCTTTAAGTGTATAATTGAGTGTCAGTTGGCAAGGGATTTACAGAAATTGTATGGGTGCTATAGGTTAAATACCTATTAAGCTTTGTAAAAACCTTCAGCTACTACTTCTGCATAAGGTGTCCAGCAGGACTTGCGTTCCTTCATGTTGAAGTATTATTAAATCTCATTAAAAATTACCCATTCAAAGATTACATTCTGGTAGTAATTATTACGGCATGAAGTTGCACAGAGCAAAGTGACATAAGCGTCCTGAGCTCAGAGGTCTGCTGAAGACACTCTGGGTATTTGGTCACTGGGAGGGGGAGCCTAAGCTCACTTCTTCCTTGGAGCTGCGCGCAGCACGAAGAGCCTGGACGGATTTGTGACCTTGTCCGAGGACGGAACGTGCTTCCTGAACGTGCCCGAGCAGATGTGACCACTCCCCGTCGGTGGAGGCTGGAAGGGGTCAGTGTGTCATTTAGAGATCTGCCGTAGTGCGCGACGTTCACTCAACAGCAAAGGCAAAGGGTGAAGGGGGCGCTGACCCCAGGGCTGGTGCCCCGCGCTTTGTACCGCACTCCCTGCGGCATATGGCTGCACAGAGAGACAGCGGCTGCATGGCTTATAGGGAACCTGCAGGTCCCAAAACAATTAGGTCTCAAAAAAAGAACCTGTACTGGAAGGAAGCACATTGAACTGGGAGATATTCAATATTTATTACATAATATCGTATGTTGTTTTGGTACAAACATAAAACACACAATAATCATCAAAATTAGGGGAGTTTTAATCGCATCATGAATTTATATTTTAGGTATCTCTCTTTCTAGTGTACTACAGTATAATAATCTATTTAGTGTATCAATATAATGGTCAGGTCCCGTGAACCCCTGTTTATGAGCAATATAAAAACAACGTCTAATTTGCTGAATTTCCAGAAAATGATTTATTAACAGGCATCGTTTCCTTTGATATATACAGGGTTTCCCCCACTATTCGAAAGTAGAGCATTCCTATAAAACCTTCCCTAAGCCGAAATGGCGTCAAATAACGGATGAAATGGCCAAGGAATGTTTTCCTCCTTTTTTTGTAAAAGGTTTCTTTCGGTTAGCGAAAACAGGTGCTAGTGCGGGTCTTTCGTAAAAGTGGCGTAAAGCAAATGTTTGTAAAGCAGCAGATACCTGAGTATCAACACTTGTCATCTAGTTGCATTCGTCAGAGGCATCCTCTAAATGTGACATGGCCTACCTGGGAATTCCTCATCACAGTGCGCTACCGAAATAGCTATTTAGTTTCCATCCCTGTTCAAAAACAATAATGCCACAATTCCCACAGGTCCCTGTATAAACGCCCTGTATTTATTTCCTCAAAGCTCTATATTATTCATTGCATGGCATGGA
This sequence comes from Petrocephalus sullivani, assembly GCA_026780845.1. Lineage (NCBI taxonomy): Eukaryota > Metazoa > Chordata > Actinopteri > Osteoglossiformes > Mormyridae > Petrocephalus > Petrocephalus sullivani. The sequence continues at coordinate 26,321,350 of JAODKM010000108.1, forward strand.
CTGTAAGCTCTGAGAATTTTAACTATGCACTACAGATGATCTCTGGGACTGAAAAGTTCTAATTTGTGCCTTTAGTCTATAATTAGGCCTATTCCCCTCCACTTCAACGGTACTCCAAGGAAATGCAGCTAATTGGCAATAGAAAAAGACGAGCTCAAGGCCAAACCACATGACCTCAGTAAGTGGATGAACTCTCCTGGCTCTAAAACAATGAATTGCGTTCACTGCTGTCACCATTAGCCGCTGCTCTCTTCAATCACATCACAATATCACCCCTCTTCGGCTGCTCTGTTCAGTCACAGTTAAACAAGATCGGCCACAATCACCCACTCCAAAAAAAGCTATAATAAACAGCAAAACAGATTCCACTCTTACTTCACCTGTTTCTGATTCCAAGCCACACAAACACATCAAGAGTCAGCTAAAAAAAAAAAAAAACTGCAGCTCATTAGTGTGCATTATTAGGTAATTATTCCAGCTTTAATTATTAGGAGACAATGGCTATCATCATTCACTGGTTAATAGATAACAGCAATACAGAGTTACTCATGAATGCGTTCGTGCGCACACACACACAAACAAACATTTAAGCTTTAGATTCGCTCTCAAGAAAGAAGGAATAATAAAAAACGTAAAAATTAATTACAGGGCTGAGATGTTTTGCTAAGCATAGCAAGTACAAACTGAGTAAACGGCCCCTACAAAGCAGGTTGACAAATATCTCCGCTCTTCAGTTTCAGTTAAACAAACACGGTTGGCCCTAATATTTTGTTATATAAATTATTTGCTAAACAGGAAATAGCTGAAAGGCACTTTATCCACGTGACACAGCCGTGACATCACCATTTGCAAAGGCTGGGAAATCCAATCACCCGGCCTGACGTTGTAAAGCTACAGAAAGCAACGGGTAACGGTCAGAATTCTCCAATTCAATCAGCATCGCATCACATTAATTTTATGAACGGGTGCAGAATTTAGAAGAAGAAAATTGGACAATCTCAGCATCTATTTAGCTGAGTTTTGGGTAGCTGAATAAATCACGGCCCAGTTTAAGAAGTATCCTACCCTATCGACTTTTTCCTCACGATGCTCTTTGACGTTAGCATCTGCTTATTCACATGTCCTCCAAAGGGAATTTCAGCTGCTGACTGCATCTTTCCCAGTGGTAAAAGAGCATCCAGAGAACCTAATTTATGGTTCAGTAAGTGGTTCTAGGCGACATGGGAAACTTCTTTGAATAATATGCTGTTCTTATCAATACGCGAAATCACCAATCCTCATAATCAGTGGTTTAAAGAGGCTATTACACGTCTTTCTGTTTGCTTTCACTGGCCTGGAAATGACTGCTCCTTTGGCAGTATCGCCTGACTCCCCATCACAACACAATGTTTCATGGAGTGCTTGTTTCTTCATGTTCTTTTTTAAAGAAAGGTGAAGAGGAAATACCCACACAGTCTGATAAGTAATTCAAAAACTATAAGAAAAAATTACCTCTTGCCCTAGCAGCTGACTCCACGCCTTGCTTGACTACCCTCTTTGGTTTGGACGCTCTGGCTGAAGTTGACTGAAGTACAACCTTGTCAGACACCTACATTTACATCTGCAAAGTGCTTTTAGCCTGGATTGATACCTGTTTCTGGTGCTACACAGACACAGATGACCTGTCAAAAACCACACTACTCTGCCCTACTTGACGCTCACTGCGGAAGAAACAAACTACTACTTTCATAGCTACTCTGCATCTACTTTGCAAAAAGTTCAAAATATATTCCCAGTTATGACCAGCAATGACATCCGTGGCACAGGCTGGCAACAATAAGTTCAAATCAATACCATTTGTGATAAGAAAAGCAAAACATCTAACTTTAGCGTGGAAAACACAGAATACAAACTAGCACAGCTGACAGTGCGGTGATTCTGGTAAACGCAGCCCACGGTGAGGCCAGGCTGGCTCATGCGGATCAACGGTACTCACATAGTCGTGGAAGGCCTTGGCCTCGCTGGAGTGCTCGCACGTCTCTCTCCTCTCGGGCGCTGCACAGTACAGGTCCCAGAACACACTGCAACACATGGGCCACACATCACTGACCACAGACTCTGCCCCACAAGGCTGGAAAATGTCAACATTGAAGGCTCACTAATATCAACATCGAATTACGCCCCAAGACTTTGATCCTAAAGTTAATCAAGTTAAACATCCTCATGATGTAGTCATTTTTACATGCCGGCACACAAGTCTGTTCCTCGTGTTGCGTTTCCTGGAGAGGGACACGGAAATGTTCAGAGATACCAAAACGCACTATTAGCATAAAAAGAAGCGCAGAAGGAGAGAGACTCACCACCACCAGGAATGCAGGAACCCTGGAGGCTCGCCCAGTGTGATATTCTTCTCCCATCGTATCTTGGGTGGAAAAACAGACAGGCTGTTAAGAGGACAGCACCTGGGGTCTCATGCTCACCGATCGGACATGGCGTATGAGGGCGCCAAAGCAAATAAAAAGACGAAGAAGAAAATACAGAGCAGGCAGACATCAGTGAGAGAGGGGAAAATAAGCCGCTTTGGCCAAAGGCCACTGTGCCGACATCAAGCGCTGCAACTCAACCTTATGCCACTGCACTGACCCTCTTTATACACTGTCCTCATTTATACTGCAATCTTTACTTCTGCATTCATTCAAGGGGAATAAAAAGTAAATAAGGTCAGATCAATAGACTTTAATGAGACTTAATTAAAAAAGTAATCATAACGGCTCTGGTTGAAGCCTGCCTGTGAGCGGCTGGAAGTTCTCCAGGAGCCTATCAAACCCACTTGCTCCTTTAACTGCATTGATTTATTCAGTGACCTGCCCGTGTTCTCTGAGTATACTGTGTGACATAAACCGCAAATTAGTCACCTGTTCACGTTTATATGATACAGTGACAACAATGATTATGTTTAAGAAGGCTACCACCACTGTTCCAGTATTATTATTAAAAGAGAGAGAGAAAAATAGAGAGAGAAAAAACTAAATTTCAATATTATTCAGTTAATTGATTAACTTACACCTTCTGGCACTGTGTTCTTGAAATAATGTCAAGTGGGCTTCATTATAACTGAATACATTTTCCTTTTAGCCAAAGCCAGATGTCAGATGTAATGTGACGGCAGTGACTATCCATTGTGTGCTTGGCGTTTACAGCCTTATCTATTGTTTTGCACTGTGACCTTGCTGCAGAATGAGCCCCTTCCTGTAAGGTGATAGCACTGTGCAAACACAGCCTACAACTGACCACACCAGCCGCCATCTCTGTTGTTTGCGTTTTTGTTCATTTTGGGAATCTTATGTCTCTGTCCTTTGGTGACTGTTTTAGAAGCATGAGTCATAACCAAACGGTGAGATCAGCCCCCCAGCAAAAAAGAAAAAAAAAAAAACATAGAAAAATGCTCTGTGTACATTCGATCCCTGCTCTTCTCAATAAGTGAGTGCCACCGCTGTAAATAACATGGGCGTGTCGTTCTTTGCCGGGATGAAAACATGCATTGTTTCGCGGATGGCCGTGCCGAAGCTGCCATGGAATGCTCACAAGCACCCGCATCATTTCCTGTTTGGCCTGGACGGCCATAGGCAAAGCAAAGAAGAGGGATGTGGGCAATAGGAATGCTTGTTTTCAAGCATTCGCCACGTTTCATCCATCAAACAAATTAGAAGACAATGCCAGAACTTCTTAGGCTGAAGTTACTGCAATTGTTGTGAAAAAACAAATGCACCATATGAATATAAAGTGTGATGAATACGAAGCCTAGAAGATTCAAGTTTCTTATTATCCACACATCAGAAAGGCTGAAGGGAAAATTCATTCATTGTAAACATAGGACTACTTGACTTTCATATAATACCTATTGTTGTATTCAAGTAACACTTAATGTAACACTTTGTATAAAAATGGACAAACAACTGCTGTTTCACATTGCATTCTGGGAAATATTCTGTAATATAGATGGGGTAGTAGAGTTACAAGCACTCGCCCTCTCTCTGATCTTGTAAGTTCAGAATGACACCAATCACATGCATGATGAAGAATGGGTCCTGACATAGATTATCTCTAAATGTGTTTCTGTGTCCCTCTGAACTGGTTGTGTCAACTTGTTGCAGCGTCACTCATAAATCCATCCAAGTATTGCTAATGCTCGAGTTCCCAGGAACGAAGAGCCTTTGTAATTCAACCCTGCACTGCAAACCGCCAGGCACAGTGGCCCGATAGGACTGACGTCAGTTCCTTCCGTTTCAACGGAGATAGGTGGGGTGGGGGTGGCCAGTGGTGTGCATTCAACAGCTCTGTCCATTAAGCATAAAAGTTAACCGCTGTATCTGTACTACATTAGGAAAAGACATTTGGACAATTGTGTTTTAACAATTGCTATTGAACGGCAATTGAATAACTTGAATGATGATGGCTTAACTGTCACACACCACACAAAGACAAAACTATTTTCATTTATAAAGAGATAGTGTTTTGATGTTTCCTGGAACAAAGAACTAGTGCTAAGTTTTACAGAATGATCCCAGGTAGGCGAGAATGTGTAAATCCAGAGCTTTTTAATGATAGCAGGATGACTGATATTCAAAGATCATTTGTCATATTTCAGCATCATTAAGATTAATAAAATAATGAAGCAGAAATTAAGACGAGTGTGGAAAGCAGATATCCATCAGGGCTGAACTATCTGTAACGAAATTTCACTGAAACACTTTAGCTATTTGGATCCACTGCACTAACTCCCATCCAGTCCCATTAAAAGGACACTAAACAGCTAATGTGTGCTGCTTGCTCGGCATTATCAGGTGTGATTAAATTAGCGGGCTGCCTTATAGTGGGGGCTGCCTGAGTGTTCCCTCCCCAAGGCTCATCGATAACGGCCTAAGATAAAGCCCCCCGGCTTACCTCCGACAGGAAGGTCTGTGCAGACTTCTGAGCTCCTACATGCAGCAGGTATTCGTACACATAGAGGGCTAATCTGTGGGGCGGGGTGGGGCAGGGCAGGGCAGGGTGGGGGGGACAAG
>JAODKM010000108.1:26326863-26353072 GCA_026780845.1 Petrocephalus sullivani
GGGGGGGGGGGGGGGGGGGCGGGAGGGGGGGGGGGGGGGGGGACAAGAACAGGTGTTACTTTAACAATAATGCACATAAGGCACACAGCTCATACACAGATGGTAATGGATACCAGCAACACGCAGGACTCAAATTTGGACATTACATTTTACATCAAATTGTACATTTTGAAACAAATGACTTGCAAGATGGAGATTGTGATATATAATAATAATAAATAATAATAATACATTTTATTTATATAGTGCTTTTACATTAACTCAATGCTTACAGAGAAAGTACGCACACAACAAAAAATAATAATAAAATTAAATTAAGATAATTGATGGTAACACGCAAAACACACCACATTATGCATTCAGTAGGTTAAATGCCTTAGTAAAAAGAAAGGTTTTTAGTTTGGTTTTAAAATCTGAGATAGAAGTTGATAAACAATATATATTAAACTATTTTCTGATCTTAAAGCTAAGCACATATTCTTTGCTTAGCAATGTAAAACATCCATAGCATGTCAAAAATGATTGAATTAATTAAGCCCTATACACAACTTGTGGCTGAAGATGTTTATAGCTGAGGTATAAATGAACTTATATTATGCGCCCAACAACACTACACCGGAGGAAAGAAAGAAAAGAAAAACACACACACACAACCTGACATACAACAAGGCTGTTTAGTACACACACTTGCCTACACCAGTGTTGGAGCTGATTTTTGGCAACTTATTACTATCCATCCGTCTTCCGGGACTATTTATCTGATATAAGGTCCTGGGAATCCTGGAGCCTATCCAGGACATGAGCACAGGGCACAAGGTAGGAGACACCTTGGGCAGAGTGCCAGTCCATCACAGGGCACAGACAGTCACACACCACCACACATTATGGGCAATTAAGTTACACCAGTTCACCTTGTTGCATGCATTAAGACCGTGGCAGAAATGAGGACTACCCAGAGGAAATCCATGCAAACATGACGCGAGAGCCACTTGCATAACTGGCAGTTCAAGTTGTTATTAATTATTATTTATTAATTATTGTTGTTGTTGTTGTTAATAATTAGAATAATAATATTTTTATACTGAATAATTTAGCTCACAGTTCAAACATTTGTTCTAACAGAGGCAAGGTAAATGCATGAAGACCATTATGAAAAGCTAAACTTTAGGAAAGCCTTTCAAAACCGCAACCTTTTATCATTACCTGCAGGTGTTTATTACAGACGGATGCAACAAAAGCATATGAACCTTAATAACATACATTAGATTGCTTAGTAAATAAAACGGATCTCTTATCTGGCTAATGTATAGAAAGAGATGACCAGATTAACAACAAATGGCATGAGGCAAAAACAGGAAAAAAAAAAAGTTTCTTAAACATAAATTTGTAAACAACATATGCATCAATAAGGGCAAGAGCATAGTGCCGACTGCCAAGTATAAGCTGAGACAGTCAGTATTCTGCTAATGTTCAGACCTACACTAACATAATCAATGGAAGTGAACAGCCAGGAGGCCCCGCCTTATCCCTCCCAGTGGAAAGCAAGGCACTGCTTTGAACTGCTTGCTGGAGTCTGTGGAATAAGCCTAATGGCTGTGCTTGTATATTGATTTAAAAAAAAATGCACTAAAAATATAATGTTTTTAATAACTACAAAGAAACAAACAAAATACATTCCATATATTCAGAGCCTAATGCCGAGCCTCAGAATGCAGCTGTTTAAAGCTAAATGCCTAACGTGCCTTAATCTGGCCTAAAAGGAAGCATTAGCCAATGACAAGGACAGCGAGAGCTGAGAGTGACAGGTCAGTACAGATCAGATAGGTGCCGTTTTTGCTGGAGGCAGCATCTCAGGCCACTGCACCAGGCAAAGCGCCTGCAGCTTCTCCAGCAAGGAACTAGGACATCTGCACGTTGATGAGGAAGAAAAAAAATGCAGCTGAATCTTCTCCTCTCTCTCTCTCTCTCACCCTCACTTTCTCGCTCTCTCTCGCTTGCTCCCTATTTTCCCCTAAGAAACAGTACAAGCTAGAAGTGAGCGGGCACAATAAAAGATTAATCAGAAGAATATGTAAGGGCTGGATCTGAAGGCTAAACTAGAGAGCAGAGCATGATGCGGTCCATGTGAGGAATGCACAGCACTTTCTGCTTCTACTGTGGTCAACAGGAGCTCTTGGTTGGAAATTTTGGAAAGTTTGTATGTCTAGTGGTCAATTTTTGTTAAAAGCAGCAATGCACTGATTGCATTTTCCTTGGCTGAAACTAATTGCAGAAATTTCTTAAGCCTGACCTGCCAATACTGAACCTGGCACATTACAGTTTTCATAGTTTAATAATAATTAGCAGACTAAACTTGTTAGTTATTAAACTTAGTTATTGAACCAAAATAAGCTTTTCAAATAAAAATGGCTCAGCAAGTGTTAAATTAAATTGGCTGTCCCAATTCTTTTTAGGGCAGTTCCTCCATGGACATCTTTTAGTTCCAATGTTAAATTCACATAGTGCTAGACATCTTTGTCTAACACTGTGAAGGACCTCCAAACGACAGAGGCTTCCTGTAAGTGTTTTACCTTACCTATCATGCTACATCACTGGGGGGAGGGAAGGTGAGGGGCAGTGGACAGGACTGTGGTTGGAAACTGAGTTGCACGAAAAGTAATGTCAAAAGGTAAACTTGATCAGCCCATTAAATTGGGCACATTTAGACTGATTGGCCGACTGCCGGTCAGTGCTGATCAGAATGAAAATTGGCAATTTCCAGTTACTAGCCGATCGATTAGGGCACCCTTAGTATAAAGGTGACATGCATCAGTTGTGGTGTAAAGCACCAATAGGGTATTCTTTCTTCAGAGAGCATTCAGCCCCATAGCACTGCTTTATACAGTGACCGTTTCCAGTGATACAAGACAAACCACCCCGCGGCTACAGAATGTTATGACTTTGCTGCATCTTAAATGAGTGCCGCAAGTTTCTGTGCAGCTGAAGTACGTAACTGAATGGTAAGTCATCTCACCAGGTGCTTCATGTATAACTGAAATACAGGTCTGGAAGCCTTTTCCTCAGAGAAAAGAACAATTCCGGAAGAATTCTACATTTCCAAACGGATGACACATGAATGTGTCTGCTGTAATGACAGATCCCGTCATCTACCCCTGCCCGCTCTCCAAATCCTGTACCTGAAGGGTAGGTGTCAGACCACGACCTCCGTCCAGCATGGCCTAAAAGCTGCAGGGTATTAAACACCACCTCTTGGACCTTCATATTACCACATTCAGTGCAAAGAAAAACACTTTTTTTTATGTTATGCTTTTATTTAACCTACGAATCCTTCACCCTGACCTTTCAGATTCTGGCACACTGGGTTTAATTTTGGGAAGGTGAATGCCTACTTAGAGCTAGGGTTGCATGAAATCACCTCGCGATGTACTTGCGATTATACAGCGCATGCCCAATTATCACCAGGTCTTCAGATGATGTGCAAAACATTTGTCTGGACGCCAGCTTTTCGGTACTATACGGGCATTTATTTACGCCCACAATTTGGTAAGCAGATTAGCAGTGTGCCTAAAATATTAATGAGATGCATATTATGATGCCCAAAAGTTAGTAATCTGTTAGTATAAAGTTAGTAATCTAGTGAAATTTGGCGTATCCTTATGATTATTACATTTGCTTAGCGGAGCTCACTGCATGTTTCTGTTTTGGTAAATTATGGAAGCTATAAGCACTGAAGTGGCGGTGAAGGAAGGGACAGCTCAGCAGCCACAACATCTTTTAAAAGAGGAGATTGTGGATAAAAAGACGTTGTTATGGCGGTACCGACACTGTTATTAAACATAAGAATATGCCGAATTTTTACACATTCCTAACATTTTAGGCAAATTACTAATCTGCTTACCAAATTGAGAGCGTAAGTAAACGCCTATATAATATCAAAAAGCTGGCGGCCGGTCAAATATTTTACCCATCATCTAAAGTCCTGGTGATTATTGTGCATGCTTCATATAATCACAAGTACATCGCGATGTGTATCGTGCAGCCCAACTTAGAACACAACTTTATTCTTTATACACATTACAGAAGAATATGATAAAAGAAAGGGAGAACCAACATTGCATAAAAGAGTAAATTTGCACTCTAGTTTTTATCATGTAATGAGACATAAAAGTCATTGCTCTTTTGAGAGTTCTGGCTTGGGACTGAAACGATAGTAAATTGCAGCGTTACAGTGCAATATAGCAAGCTGTAAGCACAAGGTCATCGACACAGCCCTGACAAAGACAAACGTATATGACATTACTACATTTGTTATTAAATGAAGTTTGAAAGAGCTATTTAATATTTTATACTTCACGTTAAGAGATATATGTGTCAATCTTGTGGCATGTAAGTTCTGTTACAAACACAGAGAGTACAGCGCAGGAAGAATTTACTAGGGGGACACAATGCGTCCGGCTCTTTGATCAGACCCACAAAGAAAGAATGAGACCCAGGCCCGTATAATGAAGAACAGGATATGCGCTCACAAATGACTGCACTCTAAATTCAGTAATGTTTGTAGTTAATGGGAAACAGCTTGAATGCCGTGTGTCAGACATGTGATTTGCCTGATTTAGGTTCATTATAGAGAAGTGGCCTCTACTCGGACCCCCATGCCAAGATGTAACCAATGCCACATTTTGTTGATACCTGCCTTTTTAAGGATACTCTATTTCACTATTTTCTACAACGACCTGTCCAGCATACTCACTGTTGTTGACCACTATTCCACAAGTTACGGTCAATCCATCAGCTGCAGCAGCCCATACTTTGCCATATCGTTGCCTTGATCAAACTATGAAACCCTTTATTTGCCAATCCTCCTCTCTTTGTAGATGTGGTAGTGGAAGACAGTGATTTCTCCATGCAGCAGCACCATGAAAAAACTGTGACAGGATGGAATAGAGACTAATTACTCAGAGGTGTTCTACAAAGCACAATTTCTCAGGTAGCTTGGTTAACTTAAGTGGGAAATAATGATTGTCCAACAAGAGCTTAGACAAAAAGCATTCATACTGAGCAATCATGACTTCTAGCTGAGGGTAACCCAGCCAACTTAGAAATCCTGCTTTGTGGCATACCCTCTTATATGCTTACTGTACTGTATTTTTTAGACCTTTAGTTGTTTGGGGTCAGTTGAATGCCCTACCTATTACTACTACTACTACTACTACTAATAATAATAATAATAATAATAATAAATAAAATAAAAATATTGTTATTATTAATATTATTTTTATCTTGGGGGAACTTTTTGCTGCATAATCAGGATTTTAGGGGCATTCTTCCCCTTTTCCCCCATCAGTTTCTGGCGCTGGTTGCATCACATCTAACTTTCATGCCGTTGTACAGCTAATCAGTGCAACAGAATGAAGACGAGGTGTGACGATTAGTTCTTAAGATCAAATGCCAAACACACAGATTTGCCACTGCTCTACTCTGATCCTAAATCAAAAGCAACAGCCAGAGAGGACATCGTTCCACAAACCCATGCTTCAGGACAAACATCTTCTATACACCTCGATGCATCCAAGTCAGCATCTACCAGTAGCAACCTCAAAAGCACCTATCTACAGTTCATCCATTGTCTTAGCTGCCTCACTCAGTATTCTATATTCTGCCCACACCCACACAGGTAGCAATTAACTCAGCAGTACCATTCATTGCAAAATACTTCTACCACTGAAAAACTCTGCTGGAAGCACTCCAGTATAGATCTGTGTTTAGAGACAGTGAGACACTAAGTATGCTCTCAATATTCAAAACAGTGCAATGCGAGCTTAATCCCAACCAGTAATTACCTGATAGTGTAGGTGGTTCATTCTTCAGTCAGCTGTGGTTACATTTTCTTGTTTGATCTCACCCTCAGCACAAACAAATCAAGATTCTGCACATTGCGATTAGGTGCTTGAATTATTATGGTATGTTTTGCTTTCCCATTGATCTTTTCACCTTATAAATTGGCCTGCAAGAAAGACCCGTTTGATCGAGGCAGCCCCTTTTAGAACCCCTCAGAGGAACACAGAAGACCTGCACAGGTATGGGAATATCAGAGTTCATGAATAAAAACCAATAAAGAGGAAAACTGATGTTGGTTGTTACTAATAGGTGTGAAATGTCTATAAATGATGTCACTCTGCTACATGCATGCTCTGATACATGCGATGCAGAGACCAGGTTCCAATCTGAGTGAGTGTGGTGGCTTCCCTGTTTTCGTGTGTGTGTGTGCTTTTAATTGGGCTGAAAGTACAGGTCTTATACAAAGACTGAATAAAAACCAATGTACTGTACCAGTCAAAAGTCAGCGTGCCCTTAAATTTGCATATTTTTCAGTCTTGAAAGTGAGAAAAGATCACACTGCAATATGAAAACATTAGGAGTACCAAAGCAGTGTTCGTGCAAAAATAAAAACCGGCTCTAAATCTTGGACTCCTCAAAATAGCCACCATTTACTTCACAAATGCAAGGCATCTACTTAACAAGTTACAGCAGGGAGTCACACGACGTGTTCCCGGCTCAGAAGCAGCAGTTCCCATGAATGAGTGTTTGTAGGCTACATGGCATCGGCCGTCCTGGTCTTCCCATATGTTTTATGGGACTGAGGCCTGAAGATTAGGCCAGGGTCATTACTTTGAGTTGTGCTTCACTTTCTTCTTCGCCAGACAGGTCTTGAACAACTTTAATGTGTACTTTGAGTTTTTGAGGGACTGCTCAGCCAGCCATAATCCTAATGGAATGGCATGCATTTTAGCTATGTTACGACAGCCATGCTGGTTGCCGAGTTGCTTTGCATAAAAAAATAACACCAACACCATGATATTGTCTCCTCCAAGCTTGACATTGGAAACCACACATGCAGAAATCACATGCTTGCCCAAATTTTGACCCATGAGTGCATAGGCCTGACTGCCACACCATTAAGACAAGTATTTAGATTTTAAAGAATAGATAGGTCTAATAATGGTTTCAATCAAGTGTATTCAAACTTGTACTGCAGTTTCAGTATTATGTAATACAGCTAATAACCAAGTCTGTCTTACATGGAACAGCATGATTTTAATAACCAAAAGCAAAGAGACCAGGTTAAATACAGCTCTGTTGGGTTCAATGCACGTTCAGGTATATAACTGTAAAATTGTTTAAAAGAATACAAAAAAGTTAATAGCAAGGCATACAATAACTAGGCATACATGAAATAACAGAAATACAAATATTTTTCAGCTCAGTGAACTTGAAAGAAAGGATCTATATGCATCACTGAACACAACCAGTCTTGCCTGTTTAATGTACATGCTGACAAATAAATATACATAACAGAATCTGCATCAATTTTAAAAAGATAAATTAATATCCATTAATCAGCATTTTTAAATCCCCACTTAAAACTGCACTATTCATTACACCATTACATTTAGATTAAATTGTCTATATTTGGTCTTTTACATCACCATATAAATTAACACACAACATCAGTAGTCTGATGGCTGTACGTATTTCAGAAGCTTGCCAAATATTCCTAGGTGAATGTGCCGTGAAGTTACTGTTTGTTTTGCTTTAATGCAAATAGAGGGAATAGCTGCATACTTAAATTGACAGGCACTCGCTATAATAAACACAAATGAATTCCATTCCATTTTAATATAAAATTTGTTTTAATTGTCCCCAATCTATCGGTTTATGCTGTCGTCCATTTACATCACATATCTACATTACCACTTGTGACACTTTGGAAAAAATGTCTGCAGTGTGCAAATATTTTAAACGTTAAATGGAAACAGCCAGCAGGAAGATCTGCAATACTAGTGCTCTGTGAGGCAGTGGGAGCAAGACTGCTTTCAATACGTCTAATTTGATAAGACACCGGAAGGGAAAGCATTCAGTGGAATACAGCTAGTTAACACAGATCAGGCAAGCTAAGGCACTGAAACAGGAAACGCTGGAGGATACTTTCAGAAGATGAGAGAAACTTCCTCAATATGGCAGCATGGCAAAAAAATGACACAGAAGAAGATTATTTAATTGACTGCATTAGATGAGCAGCCCATCTCACCGTTACTGAATGCAGGTTTCCGATGACATAGGGAACTTTGGGGACAAAGGTGTGTCGCTCTATTTCTGACATGTGACCTCTTACTAAATTGCCTCGTGGGTGTGACAATAACCAGTTTTACACCAATATTTGGAACTGGGCGGCCTGTCTGATGTCGCTGCTGGGCCTTTCTGCCCAGTGGGCCGGCTTCAGCTTTACTTTTGAATGCACAGAAGTGCATTCTGCGCACTTCCCTGGGCACGTAACACCTGGGTAACTGACAAGCAGCAGGTCCCTGTTATTCTTACTGACTGTGGTCTAGGTGACCTCTATACTGCTAGTTGTTTTACAAAAATATAAAATATTGCAGCGGCAGACAGTCATAAATTACTTGATCTTAAATCAAGTAAAATCAGATGACCTTAAATCAGATCAAGACTACCAACAGGTCATACTACACACCGGGGCATATTATTGATTAGAAACTTTAGAAACACCTGATATTACATTCTACAATTCTGAAAATTTCAGTTTGAGATCTGATCAGGACCTGAACCAAACAGCAACATTACCTCAGAAAGCAAAGGTGTATTCTAAAGGAAAAAAGTAGGGAAAACTATGCATTGGTATTTAAAACAACATCTGTCTCTCCTATGGTTGGTAAATGCTGCAGGTAACATGCAACCCCTGTCAGGTTACGGGGTGAAACAAAGAACAAGGAGCAAAGGAGCAAAAGCCAGCGAAACAGAGGAGAGAAGCTTGGGGGGGGGGAAAGAACAGGCTAGAAATGTGAAGAAAATAGCTGGAACTGTGCCTGAGATGAAAGGGCGTGTGTGCTGCTGTGCGTGGGTGGCCGGGTGTGGGGCTATGCCTAGGTGGGGGTGCCGCTGTGTGTGGGGGGGTGGGGCTGAGGGCGTGGAAGTGACTAAGTGCGTGTGTTCGACTCTGTGGCTGGGTGCGTCCATGCGAGTGTTGGTGTGTCAGGGGATGAGGGGTATTAATGAATACTCAAGGTCTGGAAACTTCCATGTGCCGATGGCGATGCAGCCGGCAGAAGCCCCGCGGTGCCCTCGTTCTACATCACCACCACGGATCCCGCATGGAAACCCCTGGAATGTAGGCTACCTATCTCTGCTAAAACGCTGTGCCGATGAAACACGAAACCCATTAAAACAAAGGCTCGATATGGATGCTTTCGGGATCACACAGTCTCCGTGGCAGTTAAAATAACAGCCCATTTCTCTACCTGTCACTTGTTAAATGCCCTACAATGTAAATATCGAATCATATATCCGTTTGTGTCAGGGCAAATGTGCAAACCAATAAATTCACACTGCTTCGCCAAATCAATGCCTAATTATTAGTGTTCATTATTAAACAGTGAATGCTACATAGTATTAGAGATATGGGGTAGGCAATATGGCCAGAATATCACGATATAGATCATGGTTGTTTGTTTGCTTACAAACCAATCAAATGGGAACGTATGCAGTAATGGCACGTAACCATTTCATCAGCAATTCCATCCTTACAAGAAACACTGATTGTAGCACTGAAATAAAGAAAGGTATGTCAAATATTGTACAGACGGACTCATTATAGCAAAAATGCTTTTTCATTTTCTTATACTAATGTTTCAAGCGCAACCGAATATTTATCGTTTTGTTGAATGACTTCTGGGTTCTGTATTACGAAGCCGAATTTATCGGTCGGTTAGACAACTTGTTGGATTTAAAGTAGCCTGGCTAAATTTCAATGAACAAATATAAAAAGTCCTTTTACCGAAAGCACCATAAATCCAACATGGCATCAGGCTAACCAACAAATCTTGCTTCATGATACATGCTCCTGAAGTCAGTTTACAACAAATACAAACAAATGATAAATAAAACAGATTGTGTTGACACCAGTTATATGAACCTTGTTTGAAACCAACTCTTTGCTGCACACTATTTATTCGACAGTGTAGCCGACTAATCTACAGACCACGCACTGTTTACCACATGACGAGTGCAACATGTCTAGCAGATTAATGATATGATTATTATTTTTTTTTTTTTTAAATCAATTAAGTGTTTAGTTCATGATCTAGTTACTAAGCCGAGATCCACAGAGAAAAAGTGAGATATACAGAGAGCTGAGATTTTATATAGTACTGTTGTTGTTTAGAACTGCTGCAGCCAGGGGATGAGGAATTGCGTGCACCCCCAGAATATATTTTTGTTTCATTTCACCCCCAATAAACAGACCTTTGTATTTAAATTAGTTGTCCCCCACCCCCAATTTCTTACCCCCTCCTATGCCATTACAGCCTACAGGTTGCAACCTCCGAGCATGCAGGCGTCTCATGATAGGTAATTGTCGTTTGTTCCGTCATTATATTAATGGTGCCAAGTAGAACACTGGGCATTCACTAGAAGCTCAGCCTAGCTGCACTTCTGCAAAGTCAGCTCATCAATAGCATGCATGTTTGTACTGTGCCATTTGTCTCACTTACAAGTTGCTGTGGACAAAAGCATTTACTAAATTTAGAGTAAATGTACAGTAAATGTACTGTAATGCTGTATTTTGATTCTTGCCATAACTCAAAAATGTTTTTCGTGGATACAGATGCAACCAGTCACAATTAATTAACGCCATCACACCATGAAACCATAAACAATTCTGATGTAAAGATCTGACATTTTTTTCTTTATTTCAAAGCACTTCAAAGCCTCGCTTTATTACTAAACTTTAACACTGACTTTTAACAATTTCATTCACCGAAAACCTGATTACTGTGACCTCCAATACCAGTACTGAAAGACAGGCCTACTTTGAGAAGATTCTTCTTAAATCACACTTAATCATAAATACAGTATTATGCAACAGACTGGGCAGTCAAAGAAAATGTCTAAAGTTACTCATTGGGGCAGTCAGTGTATATTTGGTAAGAAAAAAAATGAATTAGAATAAATGCAAATTAACAGCAACAGAACAAAAACTAGTAGGCATTCCTTATTAGGGATGGGTACCGAAACCCGGTACTAAACGGGCCCCGGGGGTAAATTTTGAAAGACCGGAGTATCGATAAGCTCTGACGTTCACGGTATTGCTTTCGGTACTGGAGAAATGAATAAATCAGATGTTTTTTGTTTGTATAAAAACATAGTCTCTCTGTTTATCTGATCAGCTCCGTTACTGATTTAAACGTTAACCCAGAGCGCTCTCTCGTGTGCGATGGACGGGGAAACTCGTCGCTGCCTGACCTGCGGGCGCATGCGCAAAGTTCTGTTCAGCTTATGTCTGTGTGGCATCCGCTAGACCCTGCCCGATCAGCTAGAGTATGAGCACAAATAAGCTTTTTATTTTATGTGATACTGTAAAACATTTAGATAAATGCACACAAACTCACTGTGGACTGAGAAGTTGTTAGAAACAATTAAAACTAACAAAAACAGTTGTGTACGTTTTTATCTTATTACAATGATTTTAGTAGTATTATAACTCCTATGCGAGAGGAGTATCTGTCAGCTTACTGTGTCGACGGTATTGCATGAAAAGTTTGTTCCTGCACTCACAAATAGGGCAGAGATCTCAACGCATTGCTATACAGATCTGCGGTACCGTAAAATGTGCGCATGCGCACGGAGATAGGGCAGCGACGGCCGAGCCCCACTAGTGATGATGGCGGAGAGGTAAGAGGTCGGGAGTGTGGTCGCGCTTCACTACAATCAATGCGGACAGTGCGCGCTGCCAAAGGTGCAACAGGTGTTTTGCGTGTAAATTAAGGCATTAAAGGCTTTACATTAAAGTAATTTATGTTTGTTTTACATTTCCCTTATCGGAAATGTTTAAAACATTGCTGTATTTTTTGTGAAATTTTATTTTGCATTACACATTTAATGTAAATTTGTTAAATAATAATGCAAATTTGTTGAATAATAATAAGGATTTGTTAAATCTGTTAAATATGTTGTTTATTTGATTTATTCTTCACAATGTACCGATAACAATACAGATAAATTACCGGACCGATAGGCAGCACCGGAAAGAGTAGTAGTACCGTTAAAATCTTAACGATACCCATCCCCATTCCTTATACCCTCCAAAAAGTCACTAATATCTTGTTGATGGCTAGAAAAACACAGCAACTAATATCACTGACAATATACAATAAAACTCTCCTCAGGACTTTAGAGCAACAACAAAAAGATTTAGACATAACAGATATGAGCAAAAGTAGTTAGTTCTATATCAAGATGAAGAAACAGGAGCTTACATCTTCCACTGTAGAATATTATTCTGAAAATATGGTAGTCTCATCTGTTAAATACTATATATGCTTTATGGAATAATCAATTCCTCTATCAAACAGAACAGGAGCTAGATGTTCTCAGGAAGAAATAAATAAATACAAACTCTTCAGTATCTCTTCCAAAATGCAGGATGACTGCCTAAACCTAAGCTGTCATATCTTGGGCACCGAAACGATCAGCTATAACGATTACATCTTTGGCATCTACTTAAGGAGCAGAAAGCCATATAAAGGAGACTAAACTGCATTAAGACCCAAATGACACTAAAGAGTCAAAATTTCACTTTCAACGATTCAGTCTGCAGCTAAGCCTTCTGGACCAAAATCTATCTTGCATGCAGACCCAAAGAGATGCATCCTGCCATTTGCTGCTAATGCTCCAATTGCGCATGGT
The DNA here is from genome assembly GCA_026780845.1 of Petrocephalus sullivani. Classification (NCBI taxonomy): domain Eukaryota; kingdom Metazoa; phylum Chordata; class Actinopteri; order Osteoglossiformes; family Mormyridae; genus Petrocephalus; species Petrocephalus sullivani. The sequence goes on from JAODKM010000108.1 coordinate 26,339,623, forward strand.
GAGATGAGGCCAGGAGCTAAGCCGGTACTGTTCAATACTCACTAACCTGTACTGTGAGGCAGTTCCATTCTGACTGACGGTTTTATAGAACACTTTGATTGGTTTCTCTAAACTCTGAGCTAGTTTGAACAAACTGCTAAAATTCTTCACTCAGGAGAAAAACTGCCATGCTCCAATAGGGCTGGGCAATATAAACGATATATCAATTTGCCATCATGCGAAATTTAAACAAGAAGAAAATGAGAAATTTCAATAAACTGTCAATAAGGAACATTGTTTGACAGCATCCATCAGCGTATCAAATCACAGACACAAATTCCGATCAATCATAGGGTTTTTTTTAGGGACAGACAACCTTTGCCCAGTAAACACACAGCAAGTTGAATGAGTTAGTTTAGCATGCCACATGTCATTATTTTAGTAATATGTGAGTCATGGAAGAGATGAACGCTCCCACGGAATGTTGGTAAAGAAAGTGACAGCTCAACAGCTCCTTTAAAGAAGGAGACATTATGGAAAAAACGTAAAAAGACATCAATGGGTTGTTGGTACTCTGGCAATTCAATGCCCAAAAACTTCTGCCAACTAAAACTGGAAAAACTGCAAACTTATTTAAACCACCCGAAGCATCGCCATCCAACAGAACATACAAAATGCAAGCACTTTCAGTCAGAGACAGCAGCAGTTAGGGTTTCCACTTCAAATCTGAAGAAATACAGGACACCACCCAGCCCCTGGTCCCTTACCCTGGAATGAGCAGCAAGGCGGTAAAAGAAAATACCCAGCAACAATCCAAATTACTGACATTTTCAAGTGTTTTCTAGTGTTACACTCAATAACGAAATTTATTTTGTACGATTTTTCTTTATTAAAAAAAGATATGTGGTCCATTTGTATTTTTTCATGTTCCAAATCTGTTTAAGAGAAATCAAAAGGGAATTTTAAGTGTAAAAAAAAAAAAAACAGACCTCGATTATGTTGTTATACTTATCGATACCGGCTGATATGAAAAAAATCATGATAACATTTTGCCATTTTGCACAGCCTAATGCAGCGCCTGATGATACACTGATGCTTAAGATGATCATTCAGGTTTGATCAGCTTAGCTGTACTCAGGCAAACTAAGCTAGGGCAATATCAAATATTTTTTGTACAGTCATACCATCCAGACATTTTACAGAAGTATACAATAATTTTGACAATATTTTCAAATGAAATTCTGTTCTGGTATTGTGAAATGTTGGTGATTAAATTTGCTGAAAATTCACCAAATCACAACACCCCTTCCCCAAAAATTTCCCCCAAGATTTCCCCAAGATCCCGTAATTTCAAGTAAATTAAATCTCAACCTTGAAGGAAATAAAACACAGACCCATGTACATTAAGGTCAATAAGCACTTTGATTTGCTTAAAAAATATATATATTTTAACCAAGCGACAAAATGTTACAGCGCTGGAAGGATACCACAAGCTCCACAAAGTCAACTCCATTCCATACCCGCATGATCTGAGAATGGCCTGTGGTTCCTTTTTGTGCTCATGCTTACCATAAACAATCCATCAAAGATACAGGAATAGATGATAAATGTTTCATGATTGATAGACTCTGCCAGGAAGTCTCACAATGAAAGGAATAATTAGGCACGCAATAAGACTGAGGAAGAGATTGTGAAGCTCAGACCTCAGCAGGCAACTACAAACCACACCTCTATCTGGAGACTCAACAACACTGAAGGTCAGATTAAATGTCCAAACCTAAATATCACACTGCTAATCCATGGCAAGACAAATGTTTGTTCAGTAGCATAAAAAAATGAAAATACCACACCTTCATGACTTCTTATGTTGCACGTGGTGATCTACAACAAAGGTTCACTGTCTAACGCTCATGTTCGTATGTCCTAAAAGGTTTGTCAAGTGACATTATTTATAATCTATAAATCAAATTGTATTAATAAAATGATTGCAACATGGCATGGAACAGGATATACAGACTTAACTACATTCTTTGCTACTCCACCTGGGAAGAGGAACCCACTGTGAAATGTCTGTCCATATATATCTGTTCCTTACATGAGCAGAAATGGTCCACATTGATAGTGGATAATTAACAGTTTAACGTGATGATGCAGACAGTAGGGCAGCTCGGCGGGTAGCGCTGGTGGTCTGAATCCCACGTCGGCCCCGTTCGTGTACGGAGTTTGCATATTCTGCCTGTGACGAGGGAGTTTCCTCTGGGCATTCCCGTTTCCAACCACAGCCCAGAGACATGCATTAGGCTAATCTGTGTCTCTAAACTGCCAGCAGTATGTCGATATGTGCCCTGTGATGGACATCCTATCCAGGATGCACACCAACTCTGTGACCTATACTGCTTGGAATAGCTCCTAGGTCCCCCTTGACCCTACCCAGCACTCGCAATGCGAAGACAGTTATGTTTCAATATATGATAAAATGTTTTACAGTCCTGGTTTAAAGATGCACACGCCTATGTACAACCCTGTATGCATGCTGGGGCAGCTGGTCTTTTGCAGCTGTTTTGAGATTAAATTATGAAACAAGTAACACTGAAATAACATTACTAACATTTTATTGTCATTTAAAATCACATTTTCTCGCTTAGTAAAAATTCAATATTGTAAAAGTATTATCTTCTTCCCTCCTCGTTTTTTTGCCACCAGCCACCACAGAATACAGTTTTCTAAACAGCTGCACAGGTTTAAAGACACGACCAATAAATCTTGCCATAAAAATATGCATGAATATTTACCTATTAATAATTAAAATTTATATTTCCAATTGGTACGAAGCATACTCAAATCTCTTGCCATGCAACATTTTCTGTGCATAGCCAGACTGATGAAGGCCTATGGCCGAAATGTCTATGCTGCACTCATGGTGGATTATTAATTAAAAAAGAATGCAAAGCCATCTGAGTTCAGACCTGACTAATAATAATCTGAAAGTCAGATCTAGGATTTACACGTTTAAATGGACCTAAGGCTTCACTAAAAGAAGAATAGGTTATATCTGTGCCATTTATCTCACACAAAAAATCCAAATTATTACAAGTATATTTAAAATCATCCAAGGTGTGTTTAGCTGCAGTATCAAGCATAACTGCCTCAATCTTTATATCAAACTTCCCTCCCCTGAGGGAATCACAGGGCAGAGAGGGCTGTTCAGACTTGGCCCAATAAACATACAGGTAGTGCTGCCATGCTTTGTCATGCTCAGAGATAACATGCTAGCAGCAGGATAATGGACTCACTCTGACGTTTCCCGATAACTTTCATGCTTCCACAATCAAACATTAACTGGGCTCTCACATCAGCGATACCGCCACTTGTGAGAGTCAGCAATACGACCCCCAGCCAGGTGGCACTGCTGGAGATGGACAGTAATCCTGGTGGTCAGGCGTGGACCCCTCCCCTCCAATTAATTCCCTGTGTCATAAATCAATTAAACTGCAAAGCATGATTTCTCCAGAGAACAGTAAGATATGAAAACAATGGAAAGCAATAGCATGATCCTGACCAGGATAAGTGGGTGGGAGATCTGTGAATGGATGCAAGGTCAATGGCAGTCGCCAGTCACGTGAAGGTCTGAACACAATGTTACTGAGAGATTAACTAGCCGAATGGGCCTTGACTATGTGATTACATGCCAGGCAGGCAGTACCGGGCTGGGATGATGGGGGTATATTTCCAACACCCTCAGCCATACAGGTAGGGGCAGAAATAAAACAGGACAAAGATGAAACTGATTTTCTCTAGAAAAAGAAGAAAAAAAATGAATCTGTCAGTTCTAAGATCCTTTTAACCCCCAACAAGGTGGCTTCCAACAGACTAGCAAAATCTCATCTTTCATTAGCTTCTAAAAAAAACGTATAGGCCTTCTGAAATATCTGAAACGTATATTTAAATGCAGTCCTATCAAATTTTATGCAGCTGTCAAATTAGATACATAAGATCACATGCAGTTGTAGCATTTTGTTTTATAACGATCATACATAAATATTAATAAATAAAAAATAAAATATAGGAGAGCTCTTCCCACGGCGCGAACAAGCACTTATCTTCAGTCATCCTCCAAATTTCTCATCTGAGAAATTCATCTCATTTACATGTCTACAAAAATGAAACTAGTCTATCGCAGTGCTGTCATTAGGTCATATTAACAGATTCTAGTCATATTCAATATTCACGATTCGTTGGTTAAGAAAGGGAGAAGCGGTTTTGGCAAAATGTCTGACTGTCCCGTGTGTGTTTTTCCCCCCATTAATTGGTGCCTACCTCAACAATCTTTGTCTGGCATAATTAACGTGCTGCAAAAAATGGCAAGGGAAGTGAACTAAACTGGTCTAAAATGGTCGATTTCCATGAATCATGACAACTTCAAAGCCAAACAAAGGGGAAAATGATGTTAAGTGGGTCTCACTGGACACTACGCAGCACGGTGCACTAGCTCTCTCTGCACCTGCCCTTGTCAACGTCAAAACAACATGGCCATCTCTGTTTGCAGAGATGCGAATTACCTCAAATCTGCAGGTCTTTTATCCGACCTGTGAAGCACAAATTTGTGTAACGGAAGTACTGCTAGATCAACTGAAAAGGCCCGTGACAAAGACTTCTGATATACTGGTTACTTAGTAGACACAGAAAGTATAACAGATACAAACATGAAGGTTATATGCGGTTTTCAGATGCCTGCAATAACTGGTTTTACTCAAGCAAGTCAAGAGGTCTTTGGTGTGCCTCGAACACCCAATGTCTACTTTAATTAACTTTAACTCACTGACTCCCTAGCTGGATCACTGCAACATGCCGAAGTTCACACACTTATGCTACTAGGAAAAAATCATCATGTAAAACAAAAAAGTACAGCGAGATCAAATTGCCTTTTCCAGTGCAGTTAAGGGCTTCTATATTTAAGTACTTACTTTAAATGATGAGGTGCGCCGAAGATAATAGCTGGCAGATAATCGCAATCACAGGCATGCTGCCTTGTGCAACACAAAGATCTCAATTAAATTTCATCTCTTGTTGACACTGAGTTCAGAGATTCTTCCATCCAGAACTTCCACAAACACCAAATATTAAGCTATGGTGTAAGATATAGAGTCTCTCTTCCCTTTTCCGAAAGCAAACAAACACACTGTGCAATTTCATGCTAGAAAACCTCTTCATAGGATCCTTGGATGAGGAGGCTGTTTATAACTGACCTAAAAAGTCCATCTTCCCTCAGGTGAAATACTGTGAGCTTAATAATATTTGAATATATTTAGAAAGACCATTTTCCACCCACAATCTTCTTCTTTACCCCTGTGCCATGAGCAAAACAAAACTGAAACAAATTTTAATTATAAAACAATGAAGCAATTCATCTGCACATCCCCCACTTAGCCAGTGTCGTAAAAACAATGAATAATTATAAATAAAACCATGCCATACTGTGATCTCCCTTTACATCCTTTTAAAAATTATTTGATTGGCAATGCAGAAAAAAAAACATAAAAGGGCATAATGCAAACTTTAAATCTATAGTTTATCAGCTTAGGCACTGTAATGTACTGCTGAGGTAGAAAATATTTTGATTAGCCATATTTACCAAACAGACACCTGGTTCAATGGCTCCAAAGTCCCTTTGACCAGAGTATCTAGGATGTGCAAACTTAGCACGTTATAACAAAAATTAAGCTTCAGAAGATTTCAGAAATTATAACATTTACCACTGCATTTACAGCACATTAATCTTTTATGTAGTAGTAAAATGAAAGGTACCCTTAGAATTCACTAGGCCAGTCCTAAATTCTAGAAGAACTCAGACTAACTTGTTAAAGGTCATTCTAGTTATGACACCATAATACTTCTCAGAGAAAAGCAGTCTCTTTAAAATGTTTTCCCCAATCAGAAAACCACTTTATCAAATCCACAAAGAGAAAAAAAATGCTCCTTGCTTAAAAAAAAAAAAATGTTGAAAAGAGTCTCCTAACAGAGGCGCAGTGATGGAAAGTTTCAGAGGGCTTCCGAATGAGGGCTGCTGCTCACTTGAGTGCCAAGAACGGCAGCGTTTCTCACAGGATAGCAGGAAATGCCACCAGCTTATCAGACGAAACAAAGGAGAAAAGAAGCTGCAGCTCTGTGGCTTTTCAACAGTAAAGCCGTCGAATGAGCAGAAGCCAAGCCCTACTGGTTAGGAGTCAGCGAGGGCAGGAGCTTAACAACAATCTAACAAAACACTACGCCAATCTAAGAAGGTGTGCATATGGGCTAACATATGCTTTATTATAGTCCTAGTTAAATCAAGTCCAGACACCTAGAGCAGGATATTTCACTGAAATATTTATAAAATGGTTACATTTTAATAATCTGTTTATTCACGTAAACTAATACTTATATAAAAATGTTGGTATTGTACTAAAGACACGAGCACCCATTCCTGAAGTATGACGAACATTATGAATGGATAATGAATAATGGATAGCTAATGTATTCATATATGACTTCATAAGTCTTTGGCTTTTTTTGGAGAAAGTGATGGGCAACGGCATATCAGATTCACATGTTAAGATAATGATAACGATAACGATAACGATATGAGTTGCTTGGACTGACAGAATCTGATAACCTTCCCTGGAAAAATACCGATGGCCTCTACTATGTACACAGCTACAACCATCCAAGGAGTTAGAAAGTGTTAGACACACAAGCAAACCGTAATAGATTAAGTAAACGACAAATCCTACGTGCCCGTAGTGGCCAATCTGCAAAGCTGCTCGACGGTTCCAGACTTTTCGTTACTTTTGGCCGCTTATGAAGAGCTACACAATTTCATCTAATTGCCCAGAGGGGAGATCCGAGGCAGTCACACTGGGTGGCGGCGTGCTCCCACCCACAGCTATACGCTCCCGAAACGTGCAAAATTGCCTGAAGAAATTAGCAAAAGGAAGCCAAATTTACCAAGGTGCTATTAAAATGTTAAAGTAAAAAGTTATAAATTATGCTTTGGGTGTTTAAATGTGCCATAATTGTCTGTGTGGTTATAAGACAACAAATCTGAATCTCTTCTGAGAGTTTAACAGTGCCCAGAGGTACAATAACAAATGAAGACTGTGCAACAAAATCGGGATGTTCACTGTGTCATGAGCTGAACACTAAGAAGTACAGGAATTAGTGAAGTAGGCAGGGAGAAGTTATTAAAGCTCCTCAGCTGTAAGATCTACTATATGAAGTGTCACTAGCCAAAGCCGATACTTGTCAAATATAATCAACCTGCGGTAAATGACTGAAATCTTTTTGTTAGTAAGCAAAATCACAGTTGCAGACAACGATAAGAGGTGCAAGGAGCCACCAGCAGAATAAACGATGAATGAAAAAACATTATGCTTCTCTAAGACATGGCTGAGTCAGCAAAATGCATTACCAGTGTGTCGCTTGCAAAATAAATGTGACCCAGCAATCTCAACTGCACTCTAATGCTTACATTTACAAGGTGTAACTTGAGGATTTATTGGTATTTCACCCCAGTTGACCTCACAATGTTTTCAAAATGTTACATCTGAAAACTGTCCCCTGTACTCTTCATTTATTCACTGACCATTTAGGCCAACGCAGTGCTCATTTCCTTCATGTACCACGAAAGGTTACAAAGCTAGGCTCCTGTTCTTATCTCACAGTGACATAAGGCTACATTAAAATAAAAAATAAGCACCTGAAAGATGCATCATTTATACTGACACAGCTGCATATCTATTTTTGCCTTTTTACACTATAGATTATTCTTTCTGCAGCTAACATATCCAGATACAAGCATTTCCAATTTCATATGCCAAGTCAAATCAAGGTTGCATTACTGGCGTGGCCAACTGACTCCTGTCAATTAAGAAGCTTAAGAAGGATGTCAGACAACGTGGACAAATAATGCTGGGCATGAGGCTTTTTCTTAGCTAGTGGAAAAATAAGAGAAACCACTGATTCAGCATGGTATCCTACAGTGAGTGCGGAGTGTCTTAATGGAAAAAATGAACACTGACATGGGCGAGAACGTTAAAATTAACGATACATGATACCTGTTTGAAAACTGCCATAACCACGCTAAAATAAGAATGAAATGCAAACACAGGACAAGACCCAAGAAACAAAACACAACCACATTTTATTTTTTAATGAATGTGGGAAAAATTTAACGAAGATTAGGACGGAGACCTCTCCATCTGACACTCATAGAGGAGGGACGAAAGATGGGACACGGCACCACGACGGCGTCTCAGCTCTTCGGTCACGCATGCTTAATCTTGCACTGGCGTGTACGCCATGTCACTCGCATATTAATGCGGTGAAATATTAGAGAGCTTGCCCACACTGGTCCCCACACTCCCACCAACGGCCCTCTGGAGAAGGGATGTGAGATGATGCGCACACATTCAAGCGACAGATGCAATTTCATTTAGCAAATAAATACATTTTTTTTTTTTTTTTTTTTAAACGGCAACGACTTGCCAGCTGCAATGTTACAGGCATTATTGCAGGACTATACAGCCGGTCCAGAATAGATCACAGGAGAATACAAACTGAATTAAGATGTTTTTGCTGGCTTTTATTCACAATTGAACTGAATATTAATTAAGATTAACTTTATTAATCCCAGGGGGAAATTCTTTAAAATCAATTCAATTCTGATGTTATCTCCTTTCTTAGAGTCTCCAACAAAACAGCCACCCCAGCACTTCCACTGATGTGAGCAATTTGTCAGCAGAATTTATAAGAAATGTTTATTATAACACTGTGCCTCTTGTTACAAGTTTGAGATATCAAGCATTGGATACAATTGTCGGTTAAAAACATCGTTTCCTCCCAAAAAGCGTGATGGTCCCAACTGGCTGCCAGCACCGGATGTGGAATTCTGTGCTATCTGCCCTAAAATATACAGCGGGCTGCTGTCGAAGGACATCCATACATCTTTGGCTTCTGCAGACATAAATGTTCATTTCGGTCACATTCTTCTCCATAGCCATATCGCTGCCCCAGTCAAAAGTGCGTATCAGATCAACATACCACGGTGTGAAAGTCGATACTGAAACATTTCACGTGTCAGTTATCACATCTCTGTGCTACGTGAGTGTATATTTTTGAAGTAGAATTTCCAGTATGTTCCTTAATTTAGTTAGCCAACCAACAACATACAAAGACTAAGCTATGAGATAACTTGGGGTAAAATTGCTTGGAGTAACTAAAATATATATATATATATATATGCGCCTGAAGACACATAGGGTGGGACATTATATTAATTAATTATTTATTATTATTATTAATAATAATTATAAACAATGTGCTTCGATTGCCAGGATTCATTTGCAAAAATACACAGTTGGCTACAAAGTATTTCACCCTGGTAATATAATTATATATAACTTCCTGAATTCCAAGATACCTCAGAATTAAATAGAAAAAGATAATCAACAATCAAGGTTAACCTGTAGGTGTGTACCGTCATCAATATGAAGGCAGAAATTCGGCAAGGTGGAATTCATTTTCAGAAAGCAGGACGGCAGTAGAGGGCAGTTCCTTGTCAATGGCATTACTGGGGCATGGGTTGCCAGGCTGAGGCAGAAGCCAAAGGTCCCCAGGCACCCCAAGAAGGGGAAAAAAGGCTAATCTAATTAAGCGGCATGTTCCGGTAACCTCCTACGCACCTCACTTGTTGGGAATCCCCATCCACCTCCTTGATTGATAAACACTTGTCCAGTACCTATCTTTTAAGCATGTGATAAAAGCCTTCAGAGTTTCTGGAGCTGTCGTTTGTTTTATGCGTCCAGTGTTATCTGATACCCCTAGGCGGAGGCTGCACTGGCCTCCTGCTAGGCCAGTTCTCCACCTCACCAAGTGAAGCCCTCCCTTAAAGACAAACGTGGCATTTCTGCCTCATATGCTATAAGAAATCTATTCTTCAGACAAAAGTGTCCAATTAACTTTTTTTTCAAAGCCATCATACCACGAAGCGTCATTTATGGAGCCGATGTCCAGATTCAGAAAATTCCAACTCTTTCCAGTCTTAGAATTGTGTTTGGGTTTAGGGTGCCTGATGTAAGCTTGCATTAGCGTGTAAGACAATGATGAACTGCTCATACATAAATGAGACAAACTCCGAGACCCAAAAATTGTTTAGATAATTCTGCCAAATGAACAAGCGGCTGTTACTCCGGTAATTGTCTGTAGCTGTTAAAGGGGCGGCCGCTGACAATTAAATGTTCCCAGCAAGCCGTGCCACCTTTGGCCCATGTGGTGTCAGCGGTTGCAAGTTTTCCTGGTTCCTGCCAGGTCTGACTAACGTCTCCTTTCAGGCTCCGCTCCCCAAGCTCCTGGTTGGTTGGGTACAGAGCAGGCAGCATGGAGGTCAGCTTCTCTCATGTGACCAGCCATGTAAGGCAACACTATGAAAACAAAGGGAAAGAAGCAGCATGTCTTTCTGTTCAGCTGGAAAGTTAAAAGCACTACCCTTCCCAACTTCCAACCTGAGGTGACATGTCCTGCTCCCCTTTCCTGGCAGCTGGGGCTTCAGCACTTTATACTTTGGCCACAAGGACATTCTCCTGTGCTTTCATAAGGCCACAGGCAAACGGACACCAATGAGGCGTGAACTAGGCGATGACATGGTGACGATGGCACCGGTCTGGGTTGGAGCACTGACAGAGCATGACAAGCAGGCTCCTCTACAGCTATTCTTACTGATCCTCTGGGAACAAGTGAGACTAAGCACAGAGGCAGAATGGGTTGCCGAAAACTCTGGGGTTAATCCTGTCTATGTGGCTAAAGGTTCATATCCAAGCTAAAACACAGGTATGAAATGCACTGCCGCTGGTTTGTTTATGTGGCATTTCATTTATACCATAAACTATTCAAATTATGCAATGTGTCTTAATCAAACATCCTTAACCACATAATCTGAAAACACAGCCCACCACTGCAAAAAGACCAAAGACCTCTAAACATAAGTCAGTATAAATGTGCAGGGTGACCAGATGTCAAAACCACAGCAACTGGCATAAAAAAATAAACTCTCTAACCAGATCATGGACATGAACATGGTGACACATAATAACAACATAAAACATCACCCAATGACATCCGTTTTTTTTTTTTTTTTTTTACTTCAGTGGTTCAGTGATTTCAAGCCACGATTAACCTACTATATCTTGGGTGACTGCAACCTGCAATACAGAGGGTCCATCCAATGGGATTTCTGATTTTAGACACAACAGAGAGGGTGCCATTGGTTTTCAAAGGCTACTCATGTTTGGCAAAAACAAAGAGCTGCCTGTTTGCAAAGCCAGTTCAACACCAGGTCAGGTAAGCTAGTCAGACCTATGGAGCATTTTTCTCAGACACATGGGCTAAAATATCCTGATCTAGAAGTAATATAAATAATATTGTCACGTCAGAAAATAGCTGACATACCCACAAAATTCTTTGCATGCAACTACTGCATCTTGTTCAATATCATATTTGTGCCCAGGTTCAGGAATCACTGCCTTAAGTAGCAACATGTCTTTTGCCCATCAACCTAGAGGTTATCTGCCTATGACCCTTCACCCAAGAACACGCTGTAGTAACCTTGGGGACATTCTGCTTCGGCAGCACAAGTAGTCCAGTGGCCAGCTCCTAAAAGGTGACCAAGTTCAGAATCATTTGTGGCCAGAGTGCCCCGCGTCTCTCTGACATTGAAGCCCAAGGCCGGCATAACGCTACTGAGGAAAGGACATTTTGCTTTTGCGTTAGTCACAGGGAGCGGCCCTATTCGGAAAGCCGTGACCCCATACTGCCAGTGGGGAGTGATGACTCGGATGATTTACCCAGTCGGTCCTCCTGCTGAGAGCTGTACTCCCAAGGTCAATCCCACACACAGAGGTTAACATTAAATGATGATTCAGCTCTCCTGCAACAGTGCTTTGTTTTTGTTTTTCGATCACTTGTAGAGGCCACAATGATGACAATGAACTTTTTTCCGTTCCTCCACTTTGGGATACAACAAAGAAAAGACAGCTCTCGAGTATGTTTACCATTCCAGTATATCTAAATCAATTTACACATAGTTGCTGAGATAATTCTAATGCACGTAACGCAGTGCTCAGAAAGCTGTGCACTTGACAATAGCAATTCCGGTTAAGTACTTCCTAGGATACTCTGCTGACCTTACAATTCCTACATAGTACAGGCATAATTCCTTCCTTTTGAGCGACAAACAATTCTAAGCATTTTTCCCCCCAACTAGTAATACAGCCAATCAGTGCGAAGCACCATGCATCTCCTCTCAATGACGACTAATCTTCGAAACATGCACAGCCATCGCTGTATCAACCTCTGGTGACGCGTCAATGACTCAAAGAACACTTGGAAATTAGCTGTAGCCAAAAATACGTCCGATTTATAAATCTGAACAAAGCAAACGATACTCGCTGTAACTACATGCAGAGCAAACAAACTCAGACAGCAAACAGCTATAAAATACTTAATGGCGTCTCACATAACAAGCTGATAAAACATAGCTTTGTGCTGAAAAGAGGGTTCCCCCCTCTGTCAGCTATGTGGGGGGCCACGCTCGGCAGACATTGCAATTGGCGCTAGGCAGACCAGACAAGACGCCCTCGGTGGGGTTCTTCCTGGAGGTCAAATGCCCTACGTTGTAAATTAATGAGGCAGCAATTTTTTTTTAACTTTACTGTTGGAATCTTGCTGTGTTGCATACATAAAGGAGTTTCACACGTCTCTACAGTACTAATGAGAGTAGCCGACCAAGAAATACCCATTCGCGCCTCACTGCGTTCTCACTTTCGATCCTCCTGCAGTTGAACATTCATCTCATTTGATCAACAAAGCCACAATGACCCTCTTCAAAAGCCTTATAAAAGGTTTAAAGGTAAGTCTAAAAAGTAGCAGGAAAAACATCTCTGTTTACCCACACATACTACCATGGGAGTGGAGTGTTATTCTCATTCCATTTAAATTACCTCCCTAACATGTAAAGTTATAACAATATAACAAAATGTGTTTATTATGTAGCTCTGCAATATCTAGTTAAGTGTATGATATTTAGAAAATACTACTTCATCAGTACCCACAGGTGGATTACTGAGAAACAGAAGTATGAGTGGATGGAAGGTTATCAATACCATTTCAACAAGTAACAAGAACAACTCAGAACTTGGAACAAGTTACAATGTATTAAGATATTCCACAAGGAAGGAGGTGGGGCATCTATCTGGAAGACTGATAGAGCATAACAAAACACTGATAATGCAGACCCCCCCACCCCCCCCCCCCCCCCAACCCCCCACAGGGGCGCCGGGACAGCCCACCAGTGCACCCACGATCAGACGAGTGCCCCGTGTTTCTATAGGAGGAGGAGATTAGACAAGTCTGCCGAACTAGAAAAGGCACGGTAAAATAA
>JAODKM010000108.1:26359040-26377957 GCA_026780845.1 Petrocephalus sullivani
AACTCCCCCCCACCCCCCCCCCCCACCCCCGGGTGCTTGAGCCATTCCAAAGTCAATAGCCCGGTGTGAGGGGCAGCACTTCCTCTCATTGTCCCTGTCAATCAAGCACGAGCTCTGGGAATACAGACAAAAACATTACTTTTCTTGATTTAAGCGAAAACTGTTGTAGAAAAGGGGATTCCATCTAGGAATTAAGTTTATCTGGAAAGTATTCCATCTGTCCAACTTCCATCTGTCCAGTCACTATTACTGTAAACATAAACACCTTGTCTGAATAGCCCATCAACAATCGGTTAGCAAGCAATAGTTTTTAGTTTATAATTTACACTAAACTGGGATTAATATGATGTATCACTCAGCTATTCTCTACTGGAATATAATTCTGAAAAGATAAATTTTTTTCTAAAATACGTTTTACTTTTAAGTCTGTTTGATATACGTCCACACAGTTTCAGAATGTACATTCAGGAGAAGCATGACAGGGGATCACTTGTTATGCTGAGACCACTAGGGACTTTTAGACAGATCTGGTTATTTTCCTCCATCTTGAATGAGGCAGCTGCAATCAGTCAGGGTTGACGTCCTCTCATAGTGTGGGGTTAATGTAATCCCCAGTGTGTCTGTCGCTCCCTCTGCCAAACCGTGGCATGTCTCCATTGATCAAATGGGGGCAAACATGCACAGTTACATCCATCTCATTTGCGAAATGACACACACACTTCTGTGTGACACATCTCCGTAGTTCACACAGGGCCTAGAGCCAGGAGGTATGCACATTTATATTAACATCTTATTCACCTAGCAGAAGCTCTAATCCAGAGTGACACACCTAGCAAGTCTGGCAACAAAAACTGCAGTAAATCCACAGACTAGAATGGATGGGTCTACAAGTGTTTATATCCAGCAACACTCAGGTCAAAGTTAAAGATTTAGGAAATCTGTTTCATTTAAATTGTTAAAATAAATGAATATTTAAGAGGGGCAGGGCTTTTACTCGTTGTATTAGACATTTTCATTGTTATAGCCTTTGTGTACTGATGTTAACCTTGGGGTTAGCAAATGATCCAGTTTTGTAGCCCATCTGTCCGTCCACCCAACCATTTTCGGCACCAGCTTGTCTTAATTCAGGGTCGTGGAGGTCCAGAGCCAGAAGCTATGGGCACATGGCAGGGCTAGTTTTGTAGTAATATAGCTAAATATATTAATTAGCAGCATCTGGATTTTCTGCATCTGGTGATACCTGACTTCTGTAACAATTATAAGTGCACAACATACATGCTGAGGAAACTATTTTCATAATACACTGAAGGTTCTTGATCTTCAAGTTGAGAAAGTTTGAAATATCTTACATTATCCCATTCCCTTCGATTTCATTCAGCAATCAAGAATATATAACAAGCAAGTTGAGCTTTAAGACTTAGACACTGGTGAAGGCAACTGGCCACAATGCTAAGAAAAGAATAAACCAGTGGAGAATCCAACTATAAAATACATATTAAACATCTACAAAGATTGTAACAACTCTATATCTCATAACATCTCTCCCTAAAGTACACCAGGGTGACAAAGACAACTATTAGAGAAACAGTAGCCGTAGCCTACAGAAAGAGTGAGAGAGAGAGTGAGAGAGAGAGAGAGAGAGAGAGAGAGAAAGTGCAAGCAAGCAAGCAGTTTCTTATACTCCCTCTCTCACTATCTAGTGCTCCAGCTCAGTGCAGCAGAGGTGACCTGCCACAACAAAATGAGTAGTGATTTCAAAGTGGGAGCTAGGTCACAAAGCGGCAGTACCTCAAAACACCGCCTTGTGTGCTGGACTGACAAAACTTTACTTCACAATACCTGCAAAACTGAGCAATTATGATTTTTTGTAACTGACGTAATAAATCAAACCCCGATGGATGTAGTTGAGTTCTCAAGTAAATCACTGCTAAATACACTAAGGTGTTTATATTGTGATCATTACTTTATTGCTGGTCACTATCACTTGCTGTAATATGTCTTGACCACTTAAAAACAAACATTTAAATTCTACAGTTCTTCTTTTGGTATCATATTTCAGTACTGTTGCTTTAAGTAAACATTCGTCCTTGCAATATATTTTTGCATGCAACTGATGTAAGGCTTGGCTAGAGAACTTAATTGTTGTGAGACAATACGGCATTTGTTTTTATCTTTGAATTAGTTTTGTTTGTTTTTCAAGTAGTGACATGTTCTGGTTTCACTGACTATATGTCTCTGCTGTGAACACACTGAAAAGGAAATTGCAGTCCTGTTTATTTCCAAAACCGAGGCTTGACTTTATCTCTCTAAGATAGAGAAGAATAAATCTCATATACGATATTGTGCATGCTTTTTACGTCGTTTTAAAGAATAACAACCGTTGTCCAAGCAGCAAGATTACTGTTGACATCATGGTTTATTTTTTTATTCGAATGCCTAATTTGAAATTAATATGTAAGACAGTAGTGAATATAGTGGCTCTGGCTGTTTCAGGAGACAATGAATAGACTATAATGTCTGAGCCTGGTAGGGGCATTGGAATCAGTTCAATGCTCAGATACCATAGTTAGTTCAATCAATGTCTGGCCAGCATGAGAGTGTCAGAGGAGGGTATTGTGATCTCTCATGCAGGGTAATAGGAGTTGATTCTAAACATACTGACTACAGCTAATACAGATGTCTCACTTATAGTACTGTTACAAAAGAGGTTGCTAATTCAAGTCTCTGGAGTAGCCCTTTTGTAGTACTTGAGCAAAACACTGTATCCAAATAGCTCCAGTAAAATAGCTGGCTGCATAAATGAGCAGTTATAAAGTAAATGTCAGTTGTAAAAACATCAAATAACTTTCTAAAAGCTATTGCAAACATAGAACTTCTCTCCCTTATATTCTGTAACTATTGATTCTAAAATTCACTAATTTTTTTTACTTGTTACAAAGCCACTTTATTCATCACAGTGACACTGAAATTTTCCAATAGTTGATTGACTGCATCTATTGAGGTTCCACATGCCTGGCGTTCTTTCTTTACACCCAGACATCCTATTGAGGTTCCACATGCCTGGTGTTCTTTCTCTACACCCAGACATCCTATTGAGGTTCCACGTGCCTGGTGTTCTTTCTTTACACCCAGACATCCTATTGAGGTTCCACATGCCTGGTGTTCTTTCTCTACACCCAGACATCCTATTGAGGTTCCACGTGCCTGGTGTTCTTTCTTTACACCCAGACATTCCAGTTCTCCAGGAAGTCACCCACAAAAGATGTGTGATATCCCAGAAATCTGTTGTTCTGTTATACAATGATGGTAAAATTAGCTAGCAAGAAGTTTTGCCACCGCAACCCTGCTCAACCTAGTCAACAAATGTAACATCCAGCACCCACTAGCCAACAAACCTTGCCGACCTGCAAATTTAACTGCCTGTACCCCAACGCCACCCCCTCCCCAGCTGAACATCAAGCTGGGGTGGTATCTAATTATTCATACCATCATACCGTCCAGAAAATACCGCGGTATATGGTATTACCATAAAACCACACAACCATAGCCAGCAGCTGCCCGGCTCTGAAATCGATATGCCTTAGGTAGGGTATTTGCACATCAGACAAGTAGCCAAGCAATAGAATTACAAGTTTTAATCACCCTTGAAAGTTGCTTCAGCCCACCAATCGGTGACATGTACCTAGACAGACCTACTGCTATGGTTGCCGGACCACCCCACAAAATTTATTTCTGGCTACTGGTTTGCTGTACACCTGTGTGAAACATTCTGCACTGTTAAGTCAACTGGAATTTATGTTACCTGTAAAAATTATACTTTGCCCTTCAACTGTGGTGCATAATTATAAATACAAATAAAGCAGAGTTTAAATCATCTTTACAATGGTGTCAGTTGTATTTTAAAAAAATCAAGTTAAATATAAATTTATAATAAAGTTCCAGGTTAAGCAGTTGTAAGCAGATGATGTATGTATGGATGGATTATTAGGAATTCTAATCAGGATATAATTGTATTAAATTCTATAAATCCAAAATGTGATGTGTTTGTAACATAGGAATACACTGTCTTTGCTTTCTTAACAATACAGTCTTTGCTTGTATATATATGTAGCTTAGCTTCTAATAAAAAAGTCACTTATTTTCACTGATGGTCTTCTGTCTGGTCCTATTAAGCAATTGTCCGAGCGCAGTCTAAATCCTTAGGACATCTAATTAAGAATGTCTAGGCGCTCAGGAGAGCCACAATTATTTTTTAATTCCTATTTTTAAACAGAATAGAAATTATTTGTCATTGTTTCATTCAGGCTGCTGAGGTTTGGTTCACAAATGCCAAATGGTGTTTGAAACTTTTGTCACTCTATGACTTGACAGTGTTCTTAGGCTATCTAGCAACTGACCAACATTGCAGTGCTCAACTGACCAACAATGCAGTGCTCAACTGACCAACAATGCAGTGCTCAACTGAAATGCACAAGTTGATTATGAGAAACCTTTAAAACCTTTAAAAAATTTGACTACTTAATACCCACACTACGTCAATTACCAACAATTATGTTGCAATCTCTGTCCGTCAAATACATTATATTTATAATTCTCTTCTCACCTCCTGTTTGACTCTGGAATTAACTTTGAACTTTAGTTAACATACTCTTGAATGACGAGCCCTTACACAGAGTTTACTATAATAAGCATAGTACTGTAAAAATACTTGGCAGATCCTTTCTTTATCATATTATAAAAGACTATTTCAAAATGTTGGCACAGTGCTTAGGTTCCATTGCTCAGCTTTTCAGGAGTGAATACTGAACCAGACGTGGTTTCATGGAAACATTTATAGGAAAGCTATTCATTCAAAATGACCTTTAAATAACCAAGCAGCAGCCAAGGTAGACTCTTATTTTTGTGTAAAAGCTCTCACTGACAGTAAAATTCTCTGACCCACAGGCTGTGATCCATTATCTTTCTGTGCAATATGAAGTAAACAAAAAATCTAAATATTAACTCAGGACGATTAATTATGGACTTTCCTCCCTTTATGTATGAAAAGGGAGTATATGTATCATTTATGTATGAAAGCTATTACACATATATATGTTTTTTTTCCCTATACCTATCTAACAGAGAGCTAAAAATTCTCAGCCAATGCCAGGCTAATTTTGTAGAACCATTATTTTTCATCCACATATTACTTAGCCTATGTCTATCCGCTGTAGATACTTCTCTCATGAAAATAATTTCCTTTTGTCTGTGCCATATACATGTCTGTGGATATTTGGTCAACTAGAGTTAATATGCTTTTGACTCTACCTTCAATTATCTTTAAAACCACTCATAAAACTGAGCACCTCACTCTGAAACAATAAGGCATAATTTAACAAGCATAATTTGGCATACATACTTAATATAACTTGGCGTACATACTTAATATGTAGTTCAAAAACATAATTACATACTTAATACATAGTTCAAAATCCAAATTGACTTTTCAGGCTAACTGATATATAACTTTTTCTTGATTTAGCCAGAGTGCATGACACTTTCCAGTTTACAGTCTTCTCTATTGTGCAGCACCATTTTTCAAAGTGAGCTAAATTCAGTGTGTGACTTTGGGTAAAACATTGCCTACAAAAATCTAGTGAAAGGAAAGGTGATCAACTGTCACCACAGCATGCAACAATGAAATGTGTCCTCCGCTTTTACCCCCTGTGACACAGCAGGGGGCAGCTACTTGAGCGCCCGGGGAGCAGTGCTTGGGGACGGTACCTCGCTCAGGGTACCTCAGCGGTACTTGTGGATCGGGGACTCGAACCGGCAACCTTTCGATTACACAGTCGCTCCCTTAACCATTTTTTTTAATATGCAGCTATTTTAAATGCCTTTTCATGGCCTATTGTCTGTTGTCATGTTTCATATAAATATAAATTTACTTGGAATGGATCCAGAAGTTAGGATGCCCACAGATAGCACAGATTTCTACAGGTTGCCCATCACCAATAAGTGCTGAACTTTGAGCAACACATTTAACAGAAGCTATTAAAAATAATAAAACTCATTTTAATCGGTCGTACAACATGGGAAGACAATGAGCATTGAGAACTGAAAGAACAGAGCGCAAATGTCAAAGTAATTGGTTATTAATACAGGGTCAGGAGGGAAGAAAGTAGGCGGCAGGCAGCAGAGCTGGCACGTTTTCAAAGACTAACGGGTATATGCATAAATAACACACTTTACCCTAAACCTAGGTAATAAAAACTGAAACAGCTCGAGCCCTTTATTTCTAAAGCAAGCATAGCTGATGGAACATTTTTGGTGTCATTGCATTGTAGCAGGTGAAACGCTATAACGTAATACAGAATGTGCTCGGCGTTCTGTGCCAGCACCAATGTCAACAGCACCAACAATTGGCCAATAACAGAGAAAAACATCTCGCGTTATATAACGGCCCACTTCGCGCTGGCCGGGCACCGGTCGCGGGCAGAGCGGGAGTGAGGGACATTAACTTCAACAGCTGTTTCTTGACCCTGCACGTCAGTCTTCCCGGGAATAAATTTTGGCGCGTACCATTGCACGGGGGACGGGGGCCGCCGCGGTTCACAGGCCGCTCTTTTCCGGAGCAGAAGCGCTACGACACGCTTGTATTAGTGGAGCGGATTGCTAGTGACGATCGTTAAAAGCTGGCTTTTAATTACATAAAAGTATAATTGGAGGAAAA
This sequence comes from Petrocephalus sullivani, assembly GCA_026780845.1. Classification (NCBI taxonomy): domain Eukaryota; kingdom Metazoa; phylum Chordata; class Actinopteri; order Osteoglossiformes; family Mormyridae; genus Petrocephalus; species Petrocephalus sullivani. Next base: position 26,365,753 of record JAODKM010000108.1, read on the forward strand.
CAATAAATAGAATCGTAAGGCGTACCGTGACAAACTGCCCCCCCTACCGAGTTCGCGCGTGGTGGAACGGCCGTACCGGCTCTACAGTAATTCTCCTTTAAGGGCGACTTGAAACCGCCTGTACTGAATAACATTTGCTGTTCCCGAGTCCCCCCTCCGCCGCTGCTATCCCGGAAGTACTCCGGTAAGAAACCAGAGTTTTCTTCTGCGCGTTTTAGCAACTTGAACGTCGGGCGTTTAGCGGCGCGGTTACAGCATCCATTCCCGCATGCAGCCCGTAAAATAATCAGCTTGGGAAGTTGGCGTGCGATGCCGGCGCGGAATGCAGAGCCACCCCATGCAACATTTAATTGCCGTTTGTAAAAATGCATGATAAGAACATGTGACGTTCGTGGGGGCTGTGTTGCATGGCAGTTCCCGCGTGGTTTTCCTTTTCAGCTTTCGGTTAGCAGGTTAAAAGCACGCAGTAGTGTTCCCTGGACGTCACCGCTAGCAAATAGTGCTTGGGGAGTCGGGTGCCCTGTCTGCAAGAAAGCTGTGGATGGAGAGAGGAAATGTATCAGGTGGCCTTTTCCTGAAGGCAGATTCAGCCTGCAAGGTCAATCAAAAAAACAAGAATGCATACGTTAAATTTCCCTTAAGCAGTGAAACCATCTTGTATGAGTTGCACAGAGATGTTTCTTCCATATCATAAGTAGATAAGATGTTGCAGCTGGACTTGTGCAGCTAGGTGTTGATCACACTATATCTAAATGGGGATGCCACAAGTCACACGTTTCATATTTGGACATTGACACTAGGGAGAAATGTTTACTGATGGTAAATTTAATTGCCATTGTAGTGCTTGAATTTCCTTTGATTTCTTTGACATTTTTAATCTGTGCCTCCTGCATTCGTGATTTTTAGCGTGCTGCATGACAACCAGGATTCTATATCCAAAAAAAAAAATGGAATAAGTGAATAAGTAGGCATTAAAAATTGAGGGTGGGGGTGGATGGAAAGGATGACTGTGGAAGCATTAACTCTCAGGGTGAGACTTATGCATTTCAACACATGATCCTCTACACTAAAGAGACGCAGGACATAAGATGATATTACTTTGTCCACAATGTCAGACTAATTCTATATACCCTTATGTCTTATTCCATGCATCTTTATTGTGCGCATTATATATATATATATATATATATATATATATATAAAACAATGAACAATATAACAATTCATTTTAATGTTAAATGTTACTTGTATTTAAAGACCATATAAACGGACAATTTCTCAACACACTGAAACGGGTCCTCCATTTAAATATTCACATTTTTGTGTCCAATTACATTTTGACAGTTTAAATTAAGCGGAAATTATCCAGTAAATCGCCTCCTTATGTAGCCACAGCATGAATAGTAGGACATGAAGGTCACTGACATAATGAATTAATTGATACATCAAGGATGTTTTCTCAAGGCTGTCTTGAATAGTGTTTAGTGCACATTAGCATTTCTAAATGATTATATTGCAAATACAAGGATACATTCAAAGACTGTAATTTTTTTCAATTGAGTTGCATAGCATTTGTTCTTATGCATATTGTGTGGTTTGTGAATAACTTTATGTGTAATATGTTAAAAAATGTGTATTTGATTACTTGGTTAATGCTCTCAGCATTTCAGTGTCCATCACAATACGAATAATTAAATCTTAGTAAAAAGACTCACTGTGACTGCATAACCTGGACATAGTTATGTCCCAGGCAGTATAGTGTGCAAGGTCGTGTTTTACCCTGGATGGTATATAATTTTATTGCTTAGGAGATGATAATTAGCCTTAAAGCATGCCTTTACACTGTGGGAGCCTAGTGGAGGACCCGGCAAACACCCACACAATATGAGCCCAATCTACGAACTGGGCCACCGTGTCATGCATTTGTGAATCATAGTGAATTGTGTAAATTTAATTGCTCTTGGAATATAAGGTGTCCTTTAATGGACATAATGTAAGGGATTAAAGGTCCAGGTTTGAAGGTTTAGACCAGTGATTAGAAGGGCATCAGTTCAAATCCTGTGGCCTGCAGAGTGACTTCACTATTGAACCCTTGAGAAAGGGCCTTAACCCTCAGTTTCTCTGTGGACACTTCTTGATCCCTGTCGCTTCGGACAAAAGCATCTGCAAAATAAAAAAACTGGAAAAAAAAATTCTGACCTTTTCATTAAAAAAAAAGTAGAAATGTATTGAATTATTAATTCAATTTTGAGATTGACATATATCCAAGTATCTTCTATGAAACACTATGCCTAGATATGATTGATCAGCAATGTTTAGTGTTAAGGAATTTCATAAGGCTTCAAAAGCAGATAGTAGTGCTGGGATGATGCGTTGATGTAATTCATTAGGCAAATATGTCGACTTAGCGTTGTGTATGTTAGTATTATCAAGAACAGTGAAGAGGTAAAGATGGTAACGCCTAGTAAAGGAGATGTCTGTAGTCTTTTAAACAGACTATCAAATGTCGAGGAATATTTTAAGGAAAAGTACAAACTACTGTTGTGATGCACCAAAGTGGAAATTTTGACTAATGCTTATAAGAATTATATTTGTATTAAGTTTTGCAGATACCCGTACTGATAACCAGCTGAGGTATTTGAAGATCTTGGGGCGGGCACTTGTCAGTGCAGATTAGTGAAATTATTTTTTTATTCTGTGGAAAACAAAAGAGATCTGTGGGCCTGAACTAATGATGAATTATACGCATGTTGTAAAATGGTATTTTATTGCCATTTGCATAGTTACTGCACTATTTCCTATATTTATCTTTTATATGTATTTATACATGACCAATGGGGGGAAAAAAAAACAAATCGCCCAAATTAATCAATATGAAAATAATGGTTAGCTGCAGCCCTAGTAGATATGTTTTTTTTTTTTTTTTTTCCTATACTTATCTAATGGAGAGCTAAAAATTCTCAGCCAATGCCAGACTAATTTTGTAGAACCATTATTTTAAAAAGGCATTTAGCAACTGATGATAATGTTCATTGTCAAATCAAACTGCAGAAACTGAGTCATGTTATAAAACAAGTCAATTTTAACATGACCTCAAAACAAGCAAGAAAAAAACAAGAACTCTATTAAAATTTTTAAATAAGCAAATTTTTATGTGCATTTTTGGTTCTTTACAAAGGCACTTTAGAAAATGAACTCACTCAAAAAAAATCACTTCCAGTTTTAAAGTCTTTGTATGATATAATACCATATTACCATATTTCCATTCTCAGTTGATCATGTAACATGTAACAACTTAATTTTTTGACAATAGTATTATAGTATGATTGTATTGGGAGAGTTTGTGTACTGTGGTACACTTGTTTGATTATCCACATATTACTTAGCCTATGTCTATTTGCTGTAGATAATTTTCATGAGAAGTTCCTTTTGTCTGTACCATACGTAACTCGCTAAGCATGCATTTAGCCCAACCTTAGACAGTGACACTTCATTATAATCCCAGATTAAGACTAAGTTATGACTTTTGCACAAAAAGCAGGTTGTTCACTGATACTGGTTTTGTGTGCAACAATGTTGGATACAGTCAGTCCTACAGCATTTCTGGTAGAGGTGCACATATTCATCCATCCAGCTTTTAAATGCTTATTCTGGCCAAGATCATGAGCAGGCAGCATAGGACACAATGCTGGTGTATACCCTGGAGCATCCACCATGCCCTGGAGTACAGTGTATAATTCTGAAGTATTGCATCCTGAGTATTTTTTTCTATTGAAAATGCATTGGAGCCAACATCTTCATAGGTTTTCTGCCTTTTCCTCACCCTGTGTTTTCTGTTTTGCGATGGCAATATCTTCTGCTCTCTGCATTCTGAGGTGTGGAACTGGAAGTGATGCATTTCTCCTGTTATTGTTTAGCTGTTTGTTTTGGTCTTTCAACTACACTTGATTTTTTTCCCCCCCTCTTTATTCCTGCAGTGCCGTAACAGAATCTTTGCTGTTGGTGGTACTGCCTCAGGAGATGGAAGAGATTAGCTGTGATACTGTCCTTTGCCACAACAGGCGCTCTATAGTGTGGTTTTAATTTAATTTTTTTTATAAACGGCCATCTGGTCAGTGTCTGATGTCTTGGAACCAAACTGTCTCCAAATGATTGAAGCCCACAGTGAGGTTTTCAGCATCCTTCTGTAAGTTTATTGTTCATTTAGAAATCCTTGACCTGTTAATGACTGCACATTGGCATGACGACTAAGCAAGCTTGCAGGTGAGAAAATATAACAGAGGTCAGAATATTCTGAGTGGTGATAAACCAGTACACCATTACTTTTATGAAAGCATGGAAATTTGCTTACTAATACCGTTTCCGAACATGTCCACAATATCTCTGTTATGTTGTCACAAATTAAATGGTACAAATTGATCCAAATTTGAAATGGTATAATTTTTTTTTGGCACAATATGGGCTGTCACTATTGATTTATATGTATTTGAGTTATCTACTGAATAATGGAGTAATCATTTACATAAAATATATACAGAACCTCTTAACAATCTGCCTGTTTAACAACTGCAGCTAAGCGACAGGGCTAACCTTTGTTTTAGCAGCTATTATTTTGACATAGAGGAATCGCAGAAAGTAAAGTAAGCAAAATGATTTAAAATCAAAGTGATGACAAAGACTGGCTAGACTACTCTGAGAGGCAAAATGGCACAAATCTATGGCCACTCTATGTGGTCTTTAAGATGTAATGCAATACTGACAGACTGCATTTTCATTTGCTTTTCATGCGAAGTACTTCCAGACTGACGGTTTTCACTTTGTTTATACATTCATCCGCCATGCGCCGTCTCCAATCCGCCATATTGCTGAGTAATCGAGAAGGAAAATTAATTGGTTTTTAATAATCGAGTAATTGAGTTTAATCTAGTAATCGTTACAGTTCTCAAACTAAACACTCTGCATGCATGTCAAATAACACTTGGAAATGCACACTACTGAACCTCAATTGTGGTCATAAGCAAGCAACTGTCAGTATCTCAACATTTAGGATCTTCAGTTGTTTTTGTTGTTGTTTATTACATGATATTGTGTGGTGAAAACTACACCCCTTTGTGTGATTTTTATGGTTTATGTTTAGCCATATTTGGATCTTTACCCAGTCTTTACAGAGTCCTGATAATGCATAGCAAATCACAGCTGATAAATGATACACTCAAATTGCATGTTGTCAGCAGAAATCGAATATCGTTCAACACCATTGTGTGACAATAACTGAATCCCTTGATGCACTATAATGGCAATAAAAACAATTTGGTTTTAAGAGCTGATCCATCCCTCTCGTTCATTGCAGCACAGATGCTCTTTATCTCCTGCCTTTTTGTGCATCTTTGTTGCACTACGAGAACATCGTATTTCAGTGTTTAAGTGACAGGTTTTCTTGTGTGTTTTTGGTTCCCCAATTCAAACTACTTTCAGATGAGATGTATTCCATTTTCTTCTGCAGTACTACTGTTATGGTGTGAAATTTGATGGATATTGGCAACATGCCTCAGGACCTGGAAGTTGCCAAAGCAGGCCTGAACTCATCTCCTGCCAAGCCAGAGAGCGTGCGTGAGGATTTGTATGTCGTTCATCTGGTCAGAGATTTATCATTTTCGAGTACTTGGTGAATGGTTACAGAACCTCGGAACGTTTGCAGGGACGGCATTCTCACCCGGTGCCCAGTGTTTGTCCATCCAAAATCTGCCTCTTTATTGATGATGATGTTCAAGGGAGGAATAGAGGCTTTGGCTGCCCACCCACTTCCTTCAAAATAATATAATCCAGAGTGTAGTCAAGCTGAAAGTTGAAAGGTCTCTGATTTAACCAGCCACAGTCCCCTAACATTATCCATATGCTTCATTATTCTCCACATTATGAAAGGATACAAAAACACCAGCAACTCTCTGTTCTTATGGAGAATATCTTGGGTTGGTCAGTGTTTATTAAGCTCAGATATTGATGGATTTATATTTGTAAAAGTTATTTCCCAAGTTAAGTAAATCATGCATATCTGAAGAGCATCACTTTAAAAATTGAGGGATGTCACATAACATTTTAACTAGCAGCGGGCTCCAGACTGTGACCTTTAAGTCACATTTTGTAACAGTTTTTCGAGAGTGCAACCGTAATTTTATACCTAACTTAAAACTACGATTTATGGTTTTGGCGGCCGATTTAACTTAATTTTTTTTTTCTTCCCTCTTAAAGCGCTACATTTTCTGTGACTTTTTCGTTTAAAAAAAAATAAAAAATCACATTTACTTCTGTAAATTGTATGTTTAATACCAATACATTTCTCAGTAATACAGTTAAATTGGGGGTTTTGCGTTGCATACCGATTTAAGTAATGTGCCTAAAATTTGTGCTGGTGCTCCTAAAATTCAGTAAGGGGGGGGGTTGGCGGAGTACTTGAAGGGGGGGGCCCATTACAACACGGGGAGAACATGCAAACTCCACACACGGAGCAATGGCAAAGACTCAGACCCCAGAGGTGTGAGGCAGCTGTGCTAACCCCTGCACCACCATGCCTCCTGCAGTCAGTGTTACTAATGTGAAAAGTTTGTCTGGAGCCCTGTATCAATTGCTTTGCGTTACCTTTTCTAGGCTATTCGTTCTGAGGCGGTTCTATCACTATTGCTTACTTTGTCGTTTAGTGTACAGCTTATACGTGTGAAACAGGGCTGCACCAATATTGGACATTTTTTTCCGATGTCACAATGTATTTTTTTTGTGATAAATATTGCAGAAAAAAGTTGTAAAATTTGCCCAAAAGTTCTGTTTGGCTATTGTTTGTCTAGTGAAATAAGTAGGTGGTGTTACCACAAGGAGTACTGACTCAAAACAATGGTGACAAATTACTTTTGCTCATTATTATCTCTATGGAATCCAAAGTATTTCCATACAGCGGAAGGCGAATGTCATCCGGTGACCATGAGCTTGTTTGTGCTTCTCCTCCTCACTCATTTTTGTTAGATGGTGCCCTTCAGAATGAAACGTTATGAGTGATTCAGACAGTATGGATGAACATAATTATGATTGGCTTTAGACGTTTGCTTTTTTACAATAAGCTTGCCAATCTTGAAAAGGGACATCATTAAAATTGCAGAGCAAAATTTTAGCAAAATGTATTGATCTCCAAATCTTAAAACTGCAATAGTGTCGCTTCTGAAAATACCATCAAAATACCAGATACCACCTTATAATGTCTACACTATGATGATATGAAAAATTAGAAGCCGCCCCAGGCCTAATCTCCACACGGCTTGACTGGTCCTTTTGTTGTGCATAACTGCAATGTCGATATTAGCATTGTGCAGGCCTACTTTGTGTGTAAGCCTCTTTGCTACCTTTTTTTCTTTATTTTGTAAAAAAAAAAGACCAAAAGTGATGCAAATTTAGTCTAATTTTCTATATTTGAGTCTGCATTTCTGACGCTATTCATCAGTAGTTATCAAGTATTTATTCTGTGTTCCTCTCAAGACTACTTGGATGCCTCTCAGAATTACTAGAGACTAAGAAGTGCTGCTTGATCTTGAACTTGATTTTCCGTTCTAAAGGTGAATTTGCCTGGAAATTGTCATGCATTCAGGACAAGCATGTCTGCTTTGAATGATTTTTACTTAAACGTTACATTCTGCATACTAATGGTTGCGTGGTCAGAGCAATGAAGCTCCCTAGCTCGTGCTGTCCCTCTAGCGCTGTGATTTTACAGGATCTATACACAGTAAAACAAACGTTATAATATTAAGAGGTGACGTATCGGGCATTTATGGTTTCCACATATGCGTCTTTCATTCTAATACTGAGTTTAATGTGTATTTAAAGTTTTACCTTTGATATGCATTGTTAGGAAAAGGCATTCCTCTAGAAATTTTGAGCCCCTAACCCATACAAATTAACCCAATTATATTCCAAATATTTTAGGGCCCATGTCACTCAGGGGGCCTTTGGAATCGCCCTAACTTCCCCCCCCTTAGCAGGGCCCCGGTTAGCTAGCACAGATAATAAGCCAGTGGAAGCTGTTTTTAGGGTAAAATGTGAGTCACAGCTTCTGCAACTGATGTGTAACAGATTTTTCAGATGTTGCTTTGAGTTTAATTGAATTTCTAAATTTGTGGGCCCTTTTTTACCATTTATTTGGCAAATGGCTAATGTGTGCTGAAATCTTTTGAATACTTGTTTAAAGGGGCACATGCTCTTTCATGTCTCCCTGCAGTAATCACCAACTGCAGACAAAGTGTGAGTGTTTTGAGGAAAGGGACACGTTCTGTGCTATAATGATCTATTCTTTTGTTCTCTGAACCCTGTTCCTGTTTCTCAAGCAACCTTCTCTGTGCTAAAAGATAATATTGCAATTTTGTCATCAAACCATACATCCAACGTCATTGCTTTTAAAGCAACAGTAGCAAAAATAGACCGATTGGTATAATATACATTTCTAAATTCTATGGTGTGTAAATGCCGTTTGTAAATGTGCAGTAAAAAGTAGTGAAACTAAACTTAGAACTAGAATTTTAATTTGTGCAAGACTGGGATACAACCTGGATGTGATGCCAGTCTATCAAGGCATATGTGGGCATATTATACACACACTGTGGGCATATTATAGAAATGCCAGTTAGCCTAACTTCACATCTGTGAATGTTGGTGGTACCTGCCCAGCAATCGTTATCCATCAGATTTGCTTTAAATTGCAAAAAAAGCAGACTGGCCACTGGGCATTTAAAAGTCCTCCAAATTCACTTTTAGCAAATGAGGCATCTGATTGGAGCAGCTGCATGTGATATGAATGGTAATCGGTGCCACTGAGACTGAAAGGGAATGTCACTGCAAGGTTTCCTGCAGGAGGACACAGGAACATCAGCAGGGAAACCAGGCGTTTCACTAGCATGTTAAGTGAACGGTGAAGTGCTGTGATGTATAGGAAGGAGGGAGGACGGTGGTACACTGTATGGATGGGGATGTCATGCTTTGAAGCCACTGCCTACCACATGTTATCTCCTTCTTGTTAGATGTCTCAAGCCTGGGACGTGGGGCTGGGCGGCCTGGACGAGGGCGCCTTCCTGCGGTGCTGTGAGCTCTTCCTCCAGCACTCGCGCTCACAGGACGACGGCTGGTCCTGGGGCAGCCTGAACGTAAGCCCTCAGTCTGCTCGCCGTGCCCGTGCAGTGCCCCCCCCCCGCGCGCTTGCTGTGGCCGCGCAGTCGTCCCTGGTGGGCGCTCACTGTGCCCGCGCTGTGGCCCCCGGTGCTCGCTGTGCCCCCCGGTGCTCGCTGTGCCGCCCTCGCCACCTGCTCCCAGGGCGCTCCGTGTCCAGACACATTTCTATCCCATATTGTCGCTGGCTGTGACCAGCTTTGCGCCGGGAGTGACCGCGAAGCAGACGGATGCTTATCTGCAGTACGCGAAGGTCACTTTGCCGTCAGAGACTGCCATGCTCACAAAGAAACCATAAACACTTCTTGTGCCATAAGATACTGATTTTAAGCAAATGATTAATGGTCAGCCCTCAGGAGGACTTTCTCTAGGGTATAAGAGTAAGACACTGTAGCCGAATTGCCCCGCTAATTTATCAATGAGCAAAACTTTTATGTGGCTGTCAATGAAAGCATCTGTACAATGAAAATTCATAAAGTTATATAAAAGTAGATTATGAAATCTGCTTTAGATGCAACCCTTTAGAAAGGATGAGATTAAGGAATTAGAGCGCCATATCCCTCTGAGACCACAAAGTTATTAGGGTTTTTTTTTTTTTTTTTTTACTAAAGACATGAATGATACAGATAAATGAGGAAAGATTCTTGTTTTTTTATTATATTATTTTGCCCTCAAGAGCAATTTCAGTATCAAAACAAAACACTAATTAAGGTTCTATATATAAAAGCATCCCCTTACTGCTCCCTTGTGTGACCAGTTCCTAGACTTCTAAGTATAGTGGACATCGAGGGGATCTCCTGTTATATCATGGCTTTGACTTTGTTCTAGGGGTCTGATGAAGGATTCCTGAAGAAAACTGTCCTGGTTACTGGGAAGATCAACACGGAAGCCCCAAATGGACCCTGCAGGCCAGGGGAGGACCTGGGGATGCTGGGGGAGGACATGCAGGTAGTGCTGGGGTCGCTCTGCACGGTCGGGGGGGGGAGACGAGATCACATGTCTGTTTGTAGTAATGCAAACTCTTTATCCTTAAATTCATGTTAATTTAGGTATCTTAGAATGATACGGATTTTCCTGTTTGTGTACTAGACAGCCCTGGGAAGATCTAGCTGTCTGGACTTGTGTTTTCTTTCTCTGCTTTTTTTTTTGTTTGTCTCTTCTCGCTTATTCCACAAGAAGCAGCAAGTTCTTAGCCGCCGTCTCTTGCGTGCGGCGTAGCTGCCAGTGCGAGGGATTGGTCTTCCAAGCAGGCCGTAAATTAATCTGCAAGGCCTGCCTTGACTTGCCATCAGAAGGCCCCGCAGGAGACCGTAGCTGCCTTGGGAATATTCTGCATAAAGTCGTAGATTCCCCCTTGAGTCAGTCAGGTGGGGCGATTTGGGTTCTCTCTAAATTACCCCCCAAACTGGACTATGGGCGAACTATGAGCAAGCAAAGAAACTTTGTTTGGGGAGGCCTGCTCCCCCAACCTGGTAATTGCTAACAGCTTGTATGGGGGAGGGGGGGATACTATGCCTTGTTTATAGCACAGGTTCTTATTGATAATCAGGACCATGTCCATGGCCAGCCCCATAACATGACTGCTTCTTTCTAGTCATCCTAAAAACAGGAATTCCTTGAAACTTCCTAGAAATTTAGTATAAGAAGAACTCGTTAAGGCAGGGAGACACCGGTGTGCCCACACATGGGGCCAATTAGCTAAAGGAAGCTCAGAGAGGACCTAAAATGAAACCCTGCAATCTATATTAGTGTTAGCAAGATTTTCCGTTATTAAATCTCCTGACACTGTTTTTATGTGGCTGTTTTTTTTGCTTACTTCATTTTTATTTACCCCTTATACATCACATACTTAACACATGCATACATTTGACATTTTGTTTTGGTATGGACTTATTTATTCTGTATTAGCTGTAAAAAAAAAAAATTGGACTGTTTAAAAATGGTCAGCCTGTTTGTTGTCTGTGCAGAACTGTGTTCATCTACCCTAATCTGTTATCAGACTGTGTGTTACGGTCTCAGCTTATACACAGTACAATTGCATGTAGCTCTATATTGATTTTTCACATTTAAATATAGTGTTTCGTTTTTAAATGAGTAATGAGCCACAGTGTCTTAAAGGAAGTTTGTTGGGACGCCTAAAAATTATTTTGGATTTTTTTTTTTTTTTGTGTGTCATTTCACATGAAAGAATGGCTGTATCTGGTGATAATTCACAGAACTCCCCCCCCCTGCTGTCAGCTATAGAAAATGTAGTAAAGACTCAAAAATCTGATGACATGCAGAGGTTTAATCAGGCCTATAACAAAAGACACATCTTTTTGTGTTAAAATGTGGTATGGTAAATGTCAGAGAAATTTAGAAAACCGTTCCTTGCCACCTGATTGAAGAAATTACTGTAACAATATAGCTTAACTCGCACCCTAATGGTAGGCAATGAACCCAAGGAGCTCATGTAGCATAACTCACACCCTAACGGAGGATACTGAACCTGAGGATCCCCTTTAGCTTAACTCCCACCCTAACGGAGGGTAATGAACCAGTGGAGCTGCTTTAGCTTAACTCACACCCTAACAGAGGGTACTGAACCTGAGGATCCCCTTTAGCTTAACTCACACCCTAACAGAGGGTAATGTACCCGTGGAGCTGCTTTAGCTTAAATCACACCCTAACAGAGGGTAATAAGCTAAAGCAGCTCCACGGGTTTATTACCCTCTGTTAGGGTGTGAGTTAAGCTAAAGAGGATCCTCAGGTTCAGTACCCTCTGTTAGGGTGTGAGTTAAGCTAAAAGGGATCCTCAGGTTCAGTACCCTCTGTTAGGATGCGAGTTAAGCTAAAGCAGCTCCCGAGGATGAACCCGAGGAGCCCCTTTAGCTTACCGTCTATTCCGGCGTATAAGACGACTGGGCGTATAAGACGACCCCCCAACTTTCCCAGGTAAAATAAAGAGTTTGGGATATACTCACCGTATAAGACTACCCCTCTTCCAAAGCATACCAAATAAAAGTTA
>JAODKM010000108.1:26389973-26411748 GCA_026780845.1 Petrocephalus sullivani
AATGCGTTAATATTTTTAGTCAGATTAATCACGATGCTGGATTAATCCGCGTTAACGCGTCAATTTTGACAGCCCTAGTAGTTATTATTACTTTTCATTTAATAAATATTGTAATATTTATCACAAAAAATAATAAAGATGACAAGGAACCAGAAACCTCATCCAGAAACCTCATCCCGTCCGAGTCTGGAGTGCAGCTCTTTGGCAAGCATCTGGTGGTCAGGCCTCTACCCACAGCCCAAAAGAACTATGTGGGAGAGTTCTTCTTTGGGCCCACCACCTACAGGATGAACCTTGAAGGTCCAGTGGATTGTGGGTCGTGCTGTACTCGAACGCAGGAACCTTGGAAGAATGATCCACAGCTACCAAAGCTGCTTTTAAGAACATTGAATGTAACCTCTCTGGTAGGAAAGGAGCCAAGTCTGTAGGTAGAGAGATGCTGACTAGATAGTCAGGCTTGCCTCAACACATGGCCCAGGCTCGGGAAGCAAATTCCGGGAGAGGGGCTGGACTCTATGCTACTCTGCAGTTACCCTCAGTGAGTGGTGTCAAGAAGGTGTGGACTTGGTACTTGTATGCTGGTGGCCCTCCTATGGAATGAGAGGGTTGCTATCTCTTTGACTTTGAGACTTTGTCTGTTCTTATGCCCTTAACATAAGATGAGAGTATCCAGCCTTCTTGGAGTTTGTGGTTGGGCTGCTGGAAGGTGGGTTTTATTACTCATATGGGTAACGATAATGAAACTTGGAATGGTGTAATTGAGAGGAATGGCCTGCTCTATTTGAACCCGCAGTGGTGCTCTGTTACTGGGCTTCTGTGCAAGATACAGTTTGAGTGTCTTGGACACTTGATTAAAGAGAGGAGCAGAGCTGTTAACTGATCACCACCTGGTGGTGAGTTGGATTAGATGTTAGGGGGAAAATGCCAGGCAGACCTGATAGACCCAAACATATAGTGTGGGTGTTCTGGGAATTTTTGGCAGATGCTCCTGTCCGGGAGACCATCAACTCACACCTATAGCAGAACTTCTCTTGTATTCTGAGGGAGGCTGGAGACATTGAGCCTTGAGACATTGGGCCCATGCTTCCATTACTATGTGTTCCATTTCTGATGGTCCATTTCTATAGCTGTAAAGTTGTTGGTACTTGCCATGGCAGCAACCCTCAAACCTTCTGAGGTCCTGGCAAATCGTCAGGCGACTTGGGAGGATGAAGCAGAGGTTTGCTATTGCCATGCTGTTTAGAGTAGGGATTGAGTACTTTTGACCTCAACTGGGGTTCACCTTCTTTGGAGAAAGTCAAAGTTCTTTGGAGAGTCAGAGAACTTGGGGGGGGGACTCACCCATCACTAGGGCTGAGGTCAATGAGGTAGTCAAAAACTCTTCAGTGGTTCAGGTTCAGGGGGGCGGATGGCATATGATGTCCCGAAGGCTCTTGATGTTGATCTTGTTTGACATACCACTTATTACATAACATGGGGACTGGCGACTATGTCGCTGGATTTTCAGACTGGGGTGGTCCCAATCTTTAAGAAAGGGGAAAGGGGTCTTCCCAGCCTATACTGGAGTGGAGGGTTCATCTGAACCCCAAATTCAGGAGGAGCAATGTGGCATTTATCCTGGCTGTGGAACACTGAACCCACTCTTCACCCTAACAAGGATACTGGAGGGTTCATGGGAGTTTTGCCCATTCGATTCATATGTTTTATGGACTTGGAAAAGGTGTAAGATTGTGTCCCTTGGGGGGTGCTGTGGGGGGTGCTCTAGGAGTTTGGGGTGCCAGGCTCGCTCCTACGGGCCATTAGGTCCATGTATAAATGGAGCAAGAACCTGGTTTGCCTTGTCAGCAGTTAGATTGCTGCCCCTTGCGTGGACCCAGAGGAGTGGTACAGACTGTATGTATGGATAGTTGCAAACATTTCATATTGCAATTTGAATTTTTTCTGGTATTGTTTGGCCCCACCCTGGGATAGCGGCAAGGCGTCCCTGCAAACCAGACCAGTGTAATTGATTAGATGATGGACTGATGGAGTTTTTTAGGTCATAGTGCATGTATTCAGGTTATTCATACATTTAGCATTTTCTTTCTGCAAGCAAGTTACCTAACTTGGGTGGAATTTGTTATATATTTCGAGGTTTGATATCTTCTTACAATTATAACGGGATAAATACAAGCAGCCAGAATTATAGTGCTTCTTCTAATGACATTTAATTCTGTCTTAAGCATGATTCCAACAAAAAAAAATGGGCATACAAATTTAGAAGGAGTAACAAATATCTTATTTCTACCAAAAAAATATCAATTTATGTTTATCTATTCTGATATAAGAATAAACATATTTTTAAATATTGAATAGACCAAAGCAAGGTGTGTAGGTATTCAGGAAATAGACTCAGCAGAAAATGGCAGGTTAAATCCTTTGCTGACCTAGGAAGCGTTTTGTTGCAACTGCTGCCTGTTCATAACTGCAGTCACAGTGCCGCTGGGGACTGTGGGCTGGGGGCCAGGCGGCTCTCGTGTGCTGATTTCTGCGGTGCTGGGGGCGTTCACTGCCAGTACGCCACCGATGTATTAGCATTTCAATGGCTCCTCTCATAGCGACGGTACATCTACTGTGATTATTAATGGAGATGCCGCGGAGGTGATTCAGAGCAAAAGCAGGAACTGAAACACACACACGCTGCAGAGGAAAATCGAGGCTTTTTAATAGCAATGCAAAAGCAATTCCAAAGGCTTCCAAATTTTAAAAGTTAACAAAACTCATGGCAGATGTACAGGATTCTTCTTCCAGGATTGTTAAGGGGCTATCAGCATTGAATATTTAAAAGGGTTTTAGCCACATTGCTATATTTTATCAAATATGGTCTATTTGTGTATCTCTGTGGGGAACATGTTTTTTCCCCTTTTGAAGCCATAGTAGTTGAAGTTGAGTAGTTATGATGTAGTAAGGGTGACACTGTGGCTTGCCATTCCAGGTTTGGCTCTCTGAATGCCTCCCCCATTCTGCGTGTGTGTCCTGCGTGCATTTCCTGTGGGCAGCTGCCTGTAGTGTGTGACTGAGTGAGTGTGCGGGCGTCCGTGCCCCGCGTGTGTAACTGGCATCCTGTCCTGGGCCCGGAAATGGGACACGGCAAATGAACTCTGTGAACCTGAGCACCTTGGTATCCGTGGCTATGAGCTGCTAACATTGCCTGCTGTGACATACAGTGCACTCCAGAATTATTGGCATCCTTGATAAATAAAAGCCAAATGGCCTGTGAAAAAAGTCTTTATTTACTCTCTTGATCTCTCATTCAAAATATATAACAAAAATCCAACTGTTAACTGCAGTAAAATAATGGAAAGGGAATAAAAAGATCATAAAACAAATATTATTCTCAAATATATGTGGCACAATTATTGGCAACCATTCGTTTAATATTTTGGGCAGCCCCCTTTAGAAAGACAACAGCTCTGAGTATTCTCCTATAATGCTTAGCATAATGTTTAATGAGCTTGGAGAACCCATGGCAAGGGATGTGAGGCCATTCCTCCATACAGAATCTCACATCCTTCTGATTTTGAGATCCATGCTTGGGGACTCTCCTCTTCAGCTCATCCCACGGGTGGGACTATAATTCACAAACAGGCTTGCTGAAGAGCATCCTTTACTTGTATATGCTTAGATTTGTCAATGACATTTATAAAGAAAGTCTCCGTTTTGCAGTTTCTCTCCCCCTGATGTTTGTTTGCTCAGCTGCCACTCTTCTGGGAAGGCTTTCCATAAGATTTGGAATTATTGCCCATTCATCCAGAAGAGCGTTTGTGAGGTCAGGCCCTGATGTTGGACATGAAGGCCTGGTTCACAGTCTCCATTCTCGTTCATCCCAGTGGTGTTTGATGGGGTTGAGGTCAGGGCTCTGTGCAGACCAGTCAAGTTCTTCCACACCAAACTCACCCAGCCATGTCTTTATGGACCGTGATTGGCGCGTTAGGGGCACAGTTATACTGGAACAGAAAAGGGCCCTGACAATATGGTTTCCACAAAGTTGGAAGCATAGAATCGTCTCAAATGTCTTGGTATGCTGACGCATTAAGAGTTCCCTTTACTGGAACCAAGGGGCCTAACATAATCCCTGAAAACAACCCCATACCATTGTCTGTGCTCCACCAAACAGTTGGCACAATACGGTCCGATAGGTAACATTTTTCCTGACATCTACCAAACCAAGTCTTTTCCGTCAGACTATCAGAGCCTGCTCCTGAGTGCTTTACACCACTCCTTCCGACACTTGCCGTTGCGCTTGGTGATGTGAGGTTTGCATGCAGCTGCTCGGCCATTGATGTCCATATTCAGGGGTTAATGCCAGAGGAAGTTAGGAACTCGGCAGTTATTGAGTCAACAGAGTGCTGGTGACTTTTCTGCCCTGAGCGCCTCGGCACTCGGTGACCCCGCTCTGTTATTTTACATGGTCTGTCACTTCGTGGCTGAGTTTCTGTTGTTGTGGAACGCTTCCACTTTGCAATCGCACCACTTGCAGTTGATCATGGAATGTCAAGCAGGGAAGAAATTTCACAAACTGACTTATTAAGATGGTGGCATGCACACTTGTTTCACTGAGCTCTTGAGAACATCCCATTCTTTCACAAATGTGTGTAAACCTGACTGCATGAGTAGGTACTTTGATTTTATACACCTGTGGCCATGGGACTGAATGAAATGCCTGAATTCAATGATTAAGAGATTTCCCAATACCTTTGTCCATATAGTGTACATTGTTTTAAGTGATTAGTCATGTGTTGACATCTTGGAAGTATTCCTGGACTTGGACTTGAATTGGTCTGAGTAATGTGGATGTTGTAGTGTCCTGTCATGGTGAAGAGGGAGCTGAGCTGGAGGGCAGAGCTTTCAATTTACAAGTCGTTCTGCGTTCCTACCCTCACCTATGGTCATGAGCTTTGGGTAGTGACTGAAACAATGAGACTGTGGATACAAGCACAGAAATGAGTTTCCTCCACAGGGTGTCTGAGCTCAGCCTTAGAGGTTGGGTGAAGAGCCCAAAGTAGTGCTGCTGCTTCTCTAAATCTAAAGGTGCCAGTCTAGGATGTCTAGGATGCCTCCTGAACGGCTCCCTGGAGGGGGTGTTTCGGGCATGTCCAATCAGGAGGAGACCCTGGGGCAGACCCAGGACACACTGGAGAGATTACATCATACAGCTTGGTATTCCCCCAGTGGAGCTGGAGGAGATGGCTGGTGAGAGGGAGGTCTGGGCTTCCCTGCTTAGGCTGCTGCCCCTGCGACCCGATCTGAGATAAGTGGCATATGATGGATGGATGGATGGATGGAAGGTCTGATTTGGTTTTGACTGTAGCTTATTTATTGTAGCTGAAGACCCTAGTTTTGTACTTGAACTGTAGTGTTAGAGATACGGACCCGGGCCTTTACTATGTGAGGCACTCGAGAGCATGTGAGGACTCTGCATGAACAGATATGCATTTCGTGTCTTTCTGCTATCTTGGTGGGATTTCAGCTGGGACGAGCCTGGGACGTCATGGGCTTTTTAACTGTGCTGTCAGCTTTACGTTGGAGTCTTGCCACATTTTCCAAGGAGCATGATAGCGCCAGATACCTCTCCAAGAGCAAAGCCTCCACAACTCAAGTTATGTTCTCATACACTAACTGTCAGAACGATCACCATGACAGGGATTTTAAATTTTCAGATTGCTGAATCTCCCAGCCATCTGTCTTAAGCGATGTGCTGGACTTGACAACCAATTTGGTTAGGCGCCTTTGCTCGGATGTACTCAACTGCAGCCGCGTCAGGCGTTTTAAATATGCTGTGAACTTGATATGTTGTTTTATGAAAGTCAAGCTCAAAAAACAGTTCAGCGTACAATTTATATGGAAGTGGGGATACCCTGACTTATTAATTGCAGTTACATTTGGCTTTATTTCAACTGTATGTAATATTTAATGCTGAAACTCATTACTGAATCTTTAGTTTCTGTTTATACTGATGATATGAACAAGGACTGTTGAACATTGAGCATGAAGAAATGGGGTGATATTTTGTCTAAGAAGATGAAATCTCATAAAGTGCTTAAGCTCAGATGTGAATTGTGCCGGAAGCTGGACTCGACCCAGAATGCAAAGCTGTGATAAAGCTATTATGGGATGGGAAATGGGTACCATAACTGTTAAGGACGCGACTTGAAAAAAGTAAACAGTCACCAGAAGGTTGATGATCCTGGGTAAAAGTGTTTGCTAAGCTTACCAAAATTCCTGTACATGGATTGATGACTCTGGATAGATAGATGGATAGATCAAAGTAACCCGAGCTTACAGCATTCGCGCCCCCCTTCCTTTTTTCCTCTATGTGAAGGAACACCCCCTTCTCGGGCAGCCCTTCTTTGTTCTCCATCCCTGCCGGACACAGGAGTTTATGAGCCCTGTGCTTGAAACAGCCCGCAAGCAAAACAGGTGAGTTTGTTGCATGGCCATCCATCCATCCATCCATCCATCCATCCATCCGTGCGTGCGTCCGTGTGCACACCTATCCATGCATGCACAGATCCATGCAGGCATCCACCCATTTTCTAACTACTAGTCAGGGTCATGGGCTACATTTGGTCATTTAAAACAAAATAATTCAGTAAATTGAATATTGCTGGTATTCATTTCACAGAAAACATACAAGTTGGCATGCTTGTGTATGCAATGTGTATGCTAATGTTATGCTAATTAACTCATTCATAACTCATATGATTTGTTTGTTTATTTGTGAAGGGTGGCATGGTGGTTCAGTTGCCATATGTGCGGGGTTATGGGTTCGAATCCCGCCTCCAGTCTGTGTGTGTGGGAGTTTTCATGTTCCCTCTGTGTTATGCAGCTTTCTTTGAGGTTCTCTGGTTTCCTTCTGCAATTGATTCAGTTTGGCAAATTTGCATCTTTAAATTTCCCATAGCATAGGCATTTTAGCGTGTCTGTATATGTGCACTGTGACAGACCCCAGCCTTGTGCCCAGTGCTGCTTGGGATAGGCTCCAGGGTCCCTGAAACCTTGTTTTTATTTAAATATTGTGAATCCTTTGTATGTTCACAAGTATTCAGGACTTCAAACTCATGGTGAAGGCATATGCATAAGCACACTCACCTAGTAACATGCTTATGGGTCTTGATGCAATTTAAGAACTAGATGCTGTTGGCATGACGACAATGTATTCCCCATACTGTCCCGTTACCTTCCTCCCCCCTGTCTAATCCCTTGGGCGGTATCTACCATCCATATGTTATTCTGCCATATTTAGATGGTATTTTAAAAAGCAATGCTATTCCAGTATCTTGGTGTGAGTGGGGGTTCCCACACACAATACATTTCTCTGAATGAAAATAATGCAATATACCAGGCAGGGCACAGTCACAATCCTTTCATTTACACGCATGCAGGTAATTTGGTAACTTCAGTTAACCTTAGCATGTTTTTGTATGGTAGGGGGGGCTGAAGTACCCAGAGGAAATCCCATGACAACATGGGGAGAACATGCAAACTCCACACACATGGGCCATGGCAGAGACTCAAACGCTGGTCCCAGAGGTGTGAGGCAACAGTGCTAATCACTGCTCAACTGAAAAAATCAAATTGAGTAAATGTGTCTGCAAAGTTTGAAAAAGCCATCAAATACTTTTTGTGTTATTGCACTAACAAGAAAGTGTTTAGGGCAGTGGACAGGCCAGGAAATATGATACATTTTACCCGTTCTTATTGCTTGACTCATTAGAAGAAGTTTTGAAAGTTGTCTTTAGAGGGATTCTCTCTAGTATTCCTGTTCCTACTCCAAAGACAGATATATCTTTCCTCAGCTCCAATTAAACTAATAACTAATCGTAATAAATGGATGTAATGCAAGTTAACTGTAAAGTTAATCCATATAGTGATGAATATGTGTATTGGATACTGAAGCACATACGATATGTGGTACAAATTTGGTCCTCATGCGTAATTTTAACTGAAGTCTGACTGAAGTAGCATAGTTAGGCCATGTACTCTTCTTATACTAAGCTAGTTGATGTAACCATGGTGACATAGAGGTGACCTGCATCTTTTGGACAGATTATTTAGTTGTGCATGTCTTATTGGCCTACCTTTTTGCAGAAGCCTGAACTACATTGTGTCCTGGCTGAGCACCGTTGGGCCTGCGGTGGGGCTACACATCCCCCTCAGTTACGCCACTGTGTCGTCTGAACCCAGCGGGCCGGATCCAGACTGAAGCACTGCAGCACAGTCAGGGCATCTGGGCCTGTCTCGGCGGAGCTCTGAACCGGGCTGTGACCAGAGAATCGCACTGTGAGCTGCTTCAGGCAGCTTTCAAGAGACCTCATCCACCAGCTGAAACCTACGTGGTGCTCAAAGCCTGCCTGCATGCACTGATCCCCCTTCTTGTGTACATTATATCTGATAACCAAGCGGGGGTTGAAAGTACTCACTGCTGATTCCTGTTATATGCTGTCAGTCTAAACAGAAGACTGTAGATCATTTCTCAGTCCCATCTGTTGTTGTGAATCATCAGGCAAAAGGTGCTATGTTATTGTACTTACTTTTTATCTGTCAACAGAGAGAATAATGGTGTAATTCAGAATAACCATACAAAACAAATCCCTTTTTTCCACCCTGTATCACGCCCTGGAGTATAAAAGAATCTGACCTTGCAGGTTTGCAACTAAACTAGAAAACAGGGTGTGCTGCTGAACTGGTTTGAAATAAAAGGATTTTAAAGTTACACTAGTTCCGTTTCTATGTATATGAGTTTGCTGTATTGCTTTCCCGAAATTTTTGTCGTTTTGTGTAAGAAAATGGGCGGGTGTTTATTTGGCATGCATATAGGGGTGTTTGCCTGTCTGTGTGTATACGTGAGTGCCGTATATACCTGCCTTTGTGCGTATACCTCCACGTGTCATTCTTCATGTGTGTGTGTGTGGGAGAGAAGGGCCAGATTCAGCTGGCTGTGGGGAGCTCCGGGATACAGCAGTGAGGGGCGGGGTGGGGAGGTGGGGGTCTATTTTGGGCGCGTGCGTAATGCAGCAGTGAAATCAGGGAGGAGATCCTCCCAGCGATGTTCCAGTGCCACTAAATCAGGAGTGGGAACAAAGGCAATGAGGCGCCAGCCCCCTTTTGCTGGGAGGGTCACGGACTCCATGAGCAGGAAGGCATTTATGCCCATGAAGATCTTATTTTTTACGTTTTACTGTGTTCAAATCCAGAGAGACACTGGCTACTGGAGGGGAAAATACTATTTATTCATTTCAGCATTGCTTTACTTTTAATTTTAAAAGGGTCTTTCAGTCAAGGTACAGTGCATGTGAAAGAGGTACACTTTAAATATTATGAAATGTATCACAATGCAAAGGAATGTGGGGCATTTCCCCCCTAAAATAGGGGGCAGGCCTTGGAGACAATGCATTGGCATTGCAAAAAGCCCCATTATTGGTCACCAGAACTAATTTGCAGTTACTAAACTGTGTATAAGGGACATCTCTTGATAGCACAAGTCAGCCTATCAGAATGCAGTTCCAACCAGTGGCACGGTAGTCTGTTAAGAACGGATGACCAATAAAGGTACAGACAGGTTGATTGAGATAGAAGAACATGCCACATGCTACTGCTTCATGCTTCATGGGACAGCTGAACGCTCCCTTAGCCCTAGTCTACATGTACACGGGTATTTTTAAAGGGATGTTTTTCCTGTTACTTAAAGAAATCTCCATCCATATGAAAACGCTGAAACGCGCTGTCACAAGCATGCGAAACCAACAGGCGGCAATATAACTCTAACCATAAAGCCATGTTGGCCAATCAGAAGCCTTCTTACCAATTCTGCTAGGCCAAAAACGACTATTGTAAATTGCGAACATTGCATACTCTGACGTCACACAGAGTAGATAACGACGCACACTCTGACGTCTCAAGTCGAAATGCATAGAAAAAGTGTGGCCCTAGTGTTAAACTGGACGCTGTCAGGGGCAGGAAGAAAGCGACAGCTCGGGAGTCACATAGTCATTTTGAAAAGGATATGGATTGAAATAAAGACATCTGTAGTGGGCCAGTACTTTGCAGTTTAAAGTGTGACACGCGACAGACTGGTGCTGTGCACTGTAAATTCTGCTGAAAACTTGTGCCAACGACAACGCGTCAATAATTTTACCTTTCAGTATGGGATGTGAGGCAACCAGAGGTTAACACTATGGTGAATTCCGAGGGACATGTGTGATCGAAATATTTTTTACCCTGCTTACCGTGGAAATAGTATTGCAGCCCAGGAGATACCGGCAATGTGGCCTGCTGGTGCCAACCATGTAAATAATGTAAACAGTTTGCTGTATTTGTCATGTGGTGTAATTGTACTGTATGTGATGTCGCGTGTAGTGTTAATGTTAATTGTTGTAAATAGTGGTGTTGTTGGAGTGGTCAGGCCAGCCAGCACAGTAGGCAGGGCGTGTCAGGAGTGTTTGGTGCTATATGTCTATATTTGGCCCTCATAAGGGCTGAAAATAAAAAGCGCTCTTGTACAAATGAAGTTGCCTCATCTTATGCTCCTGCCACCCCTGCCTCAATCTATTAAACATTGCAGTACTAGGATATGTTCCCTATGCAGGAGCGAGGGAGTTAGAGGAAAGGCTCACTGTCCTATGAGCTATGTATTTTGGTTTCCCTTTGCTGTTCATTCATTTGGTCGACTTTTTCCATGTTCAGAATCTCATCAAGGGAAATCCTAAGGGACTTATAAACCGAAAATGGAACCTTGAAGTGAATAAACAGTAATTCGAATTATCAATCTCAACTGACATCGAAAAAAATTAACGAAAAAATATGTTGCCATATCACCCAGCCCTAGGTGTAGTTATATAGTTGGGGAAATTAAAGCAGACGCCTTGACATTGCTTAAATAAATGTATATCAGCAACGTTAACACAAGCTTAAATCACTGAAGGGCTGTACTCATCCTTTGTCTATTGCTATGAAAAGAAAAAAATCTTTTCATTCACAGCTGCATGGCTTAAAGAATCAATGTATTATACTTACATTTTATGGATGTGTGTGAATAGTTTTGATCTGAGCAATAAATAAGCATGCTAAATAAACAGAAATGTGATGCACGTTATGTCATTACCGATGAAGTATTGGTTAAACAATTTCCACATTGACTTGAAAATATAAAGAGCACTAATGACATCTGTTGGCAGAAATGCGGTAATGCAGTGTCTTCTGCATTTTCGATTGCCTTTACTCCCAGAAGGTAACCACTCCAAGCCAATTGACAGGGGCCTATTGAAGCTGTAACAGTTAATCAAGTCCTGAATGGCTAAATTGTGTGTTTGCACAGATTATCAGCTTTTGTATGAATAGTTTTTAAAAAAGGTACGTAAAACACATTAGTTCCAATACTGAACTTATTCACTGCAGACAGCTCATTTGTGTTCAGGTGCCCTACACAAGTAGGAAACTTCATTTATATGATATTACTGGATAGTAATAAAACATAATGCTGTTTATGCCTCAATATATACATGTGCGCTATTAAAATTTCTACAAATTCTGCTGCAATGCCACAGTGGTTATCAAGTTCACATAGCTTGTTTTTCCTAAATCTTTCAGTATGACTTAAGTGAAATGCACCACTCCCTATGTGTTTTCAAAATACAATGTCAAATTGCACTAAACACATATAAAAGGAATTATTTAATACAGGAGGGTATATCTGGAGCGCTAGGCAGCAGGCAGAATGTAAGCTTGCTGAAGGCCATGCAGAAATACCATTGGTCTTTCACAGACGATGCAATCCACAGCAGGTCTGCATGGCCTCAGAACTTGGCAAAGATACCTGCTCTCCTTAGTCGTGCTGTTATTAGCAGCCGATTGCCCGATGAAATTTTAACTGAATGGTCAGGGTACATACTTTCAAAATGCTAAAAGGGGTGTTGCATTTCACAATGTGATAACTAGACGATCATTATGTCTGACCCAGAATGATCTGTATGTTCTCGCATTATTTTATTAAGATTTTTTTACTGCCTTAAAAAAATGGGAAATAGCTTAATAAAATGTGGTATTTGCATGTTGTAGGCCAGGGATTACTAAAAATATTCCTAGATCTGAATCTTACTGGGGGCCCCTTGTTTGAAGTTTATGAAAAATTATATAAAGCACAAGCACTCCAGTTATATGAATATATGATTATATGAATGAGACAATATGAACTGACTGATAGCATTGCTCTCAAATGTAGGCCAGTTATCCTAAACAGCCCCAACAGTTGTTTAAAGGAATGAAATAGCTGGGTCCCTAGGCTGACATCAGCACATCGGCACGGACACACGGAAACGGGGGTGAGGCTGGAGGCTTGATTAGCCTATGCATTGTTCTGCACCTGATGATGTCACATTTCTTTTGATCAAAGAAGGACCCAAAACAGGTCACTTCCAAATCCAACCCTCCCAACTATTCAGCGATCATCTTATCTAGTACAAGGTCAGATTAATAAGTGAATTCTGCATTAAATGGGATTTGCACACGTTTAAAGATTATGCTGTTTATGGATGCTTTGATTTTAAGCTGGTCACAACCTTCTGCTGAATATGTGGATTGAAAGAGGGTCAGATCATTTTAAATTCACGGGCGCCATTACTTATTAGTCCAGTAGAGGATGCTAACGCCTCAGGTTTTAAAATGAGAATGTGAAAATTGATCTCCTGGCTTTCAACATAGTTCTCCAGACATTTGTGGACTTTTTCTCTACATAGAACAATGAAATGTCACAATGACTGCCAAAAAGTGCAACATGGAGGAAATAAACAAGTTCCAAGATCATCTCGATTCAAAACCCAGCGCTGCGGAAAGAACATCAGTCTTAATTAAGGATATATATTTCCTATTTTGCCACTCAGAATAGAGGACTCTGGGTGCACTGCTGTAGAAAGTCAATGCCCATTTTTATATTATTCATTCTAACATGCTCAATAAATGACTTGAGTTGTGGGAAGTTACAGAAATAGCAATGGCTACGGCAACCTCTGTGTTCTTTATAATCCTGTAATGTTTTCCAGGTTTGCCTGCCGCAATTGTGTTTCAGCTAAATGTATTCAGTTGATCTGCTGTCAGCTGCCATACCAGCTGCAGGGCAGACTAGGTAATCTATCTGAAGTAGGCTTACGCCTGGCCCGGACTTGGATAGAAGACCAACTAGGAAAGCTGGGTTGCTGCTGGAAGCGGTGTTGGTGTGGCCAACGAGTCACCCCTTGGCACCCCGTGGGCATCTTCTGAAAGATAGGTATGGTACACCTGTGTCCTGGCTAGAATTACCCACTGTGGCCCTTTTACATCTGGCCTTGTAATCATATCCTATATCTAACTGGTGAATCCTCTTGTGCCCCTTCACCACCTTAGCTACAGAATGGCTGCCGTCGCACCATTGCGGTGGGGGCTGTACAGTGGTGCTGGTTGAAGTGGCTCCCCATTGGTGCCGTGAAGCCCTGTATGAATGTAACTCATTTATACTCCCAAAAATACTAAAGTTATGGCACACACATAACAGTGACTTCTCTCAAATTACTCCTCACTAACTCCCTCAGATAATAATGACAACTAGCTATGCCACAGATCTGCAGGTTCTTGGAGCAATGTCACTGGCAGCATCATGCAAATACTCAAATCATGCATCTTATGCTGTTATCCTTATAATTTTATATTCTGTTGATAACTTATGATAAGACAGACATGATTACCAGATGCAACTTTGTCATGATCTGTCATGTTGACATATGATAATTGTTATACAATTATACAATTTATACAGTTATACAATGCATTCAAATTTATACAAAGCCTTGCTCCAATGATTTAAAATTTATTTAGTCTTTTATCCGCAGTCATTGTGGTCATTTGACATTTAGTTAGGGTTTTAATGATAATTTAAGAATATAATACAACACACACAAAATTGCTAAACTAAAATCAAATAAAGTAGCTTTACAGGGAATAAACCAGCATCAGGGGTCTGCATCCACTGCTTGTCATGTCATTAATTCCAGTGCATATCAGCAGATAACAGTTCGGAGGTGAGTATCTGCAGTGGAGAACAATAGGGCCCTAACTGCCATGCACTTCCTGAGATCATCAGCGAGTGATTCATTAGAGCGCATCCTGTGCCTTTACCTACAAAGCTGAGAGATAGAGGCCAGGCACAAAGGAGTAGCTATTTACTTGTCAGCTAAGCTGGCTTTCTCACATCTGTAAGCTATAAAGTGGTTCATGCCCCCACCGAGTCTCTTACAGGAGATGAATCACTGGAAAAAATAACACTACAGTATTGGGGGGGTGGGGGTGCTTTGGGATGCAGTTGAGAGAATGAGCCTAGGCCCGGACAAGGAATATCAGGCTTGAAAATATTAGCGCCTTGGACACTGAGTTGTCCTTGGTTACTGCTGAATGTCAGGCTTTATCCTTTAGCTCAGACTCTCTCAAAACATTATTTGTTTCACTTAGAAATTTCTAGCATTTCCATGCCCACATAATAATGTATGAGAAAGCGTTACTCCAGCTTCTGCTGGTAAAGCTATTCCTGAACGGAGTCCATGCAGGCTGCACTCCAAGTCACATAAACTCTATCCATCCATTTTCAATAAATGCTTATCCAGTCATGGTCATGGTGGTCCAGTGCCTATTCCGGGAAGTACAGGGCATGAGGCTGGATAAATCCTGGATGGGACACCAATCTATTAAAGAACAAAAAACCTGAGACGTCATTCTCACACTTAGGAAAATGTAGTCACCAGTTCATCTACGTCTTTGTATTCAGAAATCTGAGGTTACATCGAGAGAACATGCAAATTGCATGTGAAAATCTGCATCTTTATATTTGAAGCATTATAATTTTTCCACAATTCCAGTTTGGTTCTTAGATTTGTTAGTACTATTTGCGGCAGGTTGAGATCGGTCTCAAGGTCTTGTGTACAGGACGGGTTCAGGCTCTGATTTCGGGCCATACCGGACTCCAACTGATATTCACCAGGACACCTTGGATAACAGTAAAAAGTATCATCAAATTTCATTCTTACTTCTATAATATGCCTTAGGTCATAAAGTATTCAGCCCCATTAGCACAGACAGACCTCCATTTTAACATTCTTGTTTTATGTTTTCAAGAATATATATCGTTGTTTCAGGGTCAGTGCTTTAAGGCTTCATAACACCGATGCTAAAAGATCCAGAAAGTTCCTTGACTTCGGTACTCTTAAATTGCACTTTTTTCCACAGGAGGATCAATAAACTCAATAAATTCTGCCTGAGAGGTAGAAATTATCTTACAGATGATGTCACTTCCTTTATATAGGTCACTTCCTGTTCATGGTACTGCTGCTGATAACATCGATTAAGTAAACCTTACAGATAATTCCCCACTTACTACTAATGGTTTCAGGGGAAAGCCTTCATCTTATCATTGCATGGTGGGCTCATTACCTGTATATTGTTATATCAGCACAGCACTATAAGGTGTAAT
Source organism: Petrocephalus sullivani (assembly GCA_026780845.1). Taxonomy (NCBI): domain Eukaryota; kingdom Metazoa; phylum Chordata; class Actinopteri; order Osteoglossiformes; family Mormyridae; genus Petrocephalus; species Petrocephalus sullivani. Next base: position 26,405,503 of record JAODKM010000108.1, read on the forward strand.
ATACTATCAGGATCGTTTCTAGTGATATTATAACCTGTATCACTTTTTCTTTCATATGGAAGTTTTTAAATGGGCGTCACTGTACTGACGTTGGAACGTCATCATTTTGAATTAATCTCATTTAGTTATCCAGTCATCTTATGGAATAATGTCACCTTTTTATGTGTTACAAAGCAGCTGATTTGTAACGCAGGGCCATTTTCTTGGAACAGTAGCATTTCTTGTTTTTAATCATTTTGGGAAGAAGGAAATCAAGGACGCCCATTCAAAGTAAACTGAATTTCCATGGCTACAATCTGGCCCTCAAGCAGACATTATGTTTAGTGAATTAAAAAACAATTTCATACACTGAAGGGAACCTTTTGTCCTCCTTTGATGGCGCATGGACTCCAGTGGGCGTATGTGGGTGAGGTTACTGAAGTTACACTTACACAACTTGAGTTTTTTTTTCTTTTGGAAAAGTACGAGGAACACAGTCCCATTTCTAGACATGAAAGCAATGACCAGATAACAGATACTGAAGTGAAATTCTGAGCCCAAGCACCAGTCTGCTGCGGTTAGTAGGCCTATAGACAAGACAATCATTTTCAAATCTGTTGCAATTTTGCTATAAACGACTCCACACAAAATCAAAACCTTGTCCTCTGAGTTTTTTTTTTTTCATTCTTTATGCTTGTTGTTTAACCGTCATAGTTAATCATATTAAAAGTATTTGTGTATTAATTACTTGTTTATACGTTAATATTCCTGTATTAAAATGCACAATATTATGAAGCTAGACAACAACGGATAGGGCAAAACATTATGCATAATTAGAAAGTGAGTGAAAAAGAAGAAATGCTTTCTCTGGAAGCAGAGGGGCAGAGTGCTCACTCTCACACCGGCACATGTAAGGGCACCAAGCTGCTCTCCTCAGGCTGCATGACAGCATGTTATTTTCATTGCAAAGTTTTAAGTCCCTATGATTCTTATATGTCTAATACTTGTATTGCATCTCACTCTACCTGCATTAACACTAATGAGGATGTTCAGGCAAACGCTTTACATAGACAGGGTTGAAAGATGTGGCTGTGTCTTCCGGATGCCTCTCAATAAAAAGTAACACCATCTATACGCCTCTGCCTCTTTAGTCTCTAACATGTGAAAGACAGATATTACCTTGCTTCCTTCCATTATCCATAACTGCTTAACCTGCTCAAAAGGGTTCTCCATTCTTATCGTATTGTGAAGAAGCTCAGGCAAGGTATAGATGAGTGTCATCAGTGACAAAGTCCCAGGAGATGCCCTCTACACCCCTAACCTTCATTGACAATACAAAGAAAAATATAAAGAAAACGAAGTGTCTCTGGATAAAAGAAACTCTTAATTCATACAGTGCATCAGGAGGGGTGCCGGATGGCATCACTACATCAAAGGCGTTCATGTATCCTACGCATATATAGTGCCTAATTACAGAACACAATTAATTAGGAAGATTTTGCAGCAGAAGTACTGCACAGTAGGGAGTTGCAATATCCAATATCAAATTTTTGCTTTCGGAATTAATTTAAGAGCTACATTTATTGACGTGATACCTCTCGAGGTAACATTTATGTTACTAGATGGATTGGAGTATTGCATGTGTTCTACCTGCTGTGTACAGTGACAATAAAGGAATTGTATTATTGAGGAATTCTACAGCAGGGCCTCTCGTGGGATATAAACTGCCAGCTTTCAGTCAATGCTCTTAACCAGAACCCGCCCTCATATGTCAGAGATTAAAGAATTTGTACGTCATCAAGACAGAGACACTCCAGACACACTGATAAGATAACCAAACACAAAACACATGCTATGTGTCAGTCCCGATTTTTTGAAAAGGAGTAGTGTGCCGTTTAACTAACCTGATCATTAGTTTAGTTTAAGAATGTAATCATTTTCTCATCAAACTAATGCAATTAATGTTCAGTGAATCTAGGTTACAAATATTATAGCACATGATTAGTGTGATAATTAGTGGAGATAATTTAGTAGGTAGATAAGAGGAAAACAAATTAATAATTTGTTAAGCAAACTTATAAAAATACGACCAGTAAACGTTTCTCTAATATCTCGATCTGGAGACAGAGGTGCAGTATTTCATGCCCCGCTGCATCTGTCTTGGGAAGTCAATCATTTCCCATCGGTTTTTGTTTGAAAAGCAATCACCCCTGGCAGTAAGGCCAAGGGAGGAAGCTCGGCCTATCAAACGGAAGGAAGCAGCAGAATACTGCGTCTGTGCACGACAGCGTGAAAGCAAATCCATTACCAGCACACGCAGTGAGCATTATCCCAGGCTGCTAATAAGATGAACAGGATGCATGCCATTCTCCTCAAGCATCGAGGTGGAGCGCATAATTATTCCCTTGCATTACATTTTAATGCATATACACTGCATTTGGGTAATAACATAAGAGTGACCATCTGCTCTCACTGTAAGTACTGTATATTACTATATCACTATCACTGCTGCAAAGTTTCAGTGTTATATACAATTGGAATTGCCCTTTGTGTCTAGAGGATGTTAGTGGCCATTTGCAATTAAAGCGTTTTCACATGTAGAGAGTATGACATCAGTTTTGTGCATCTCCGTTCAATGGTAGAAACAGGGGGCCCTTGAGTTATCCGCAGTAACATCTGTGATGACTCCTCCGTTGCTTTATGGCACATTTTGTTCCTGGACGGCCGGTCTCTTGAGCAGGACCACTCCACAGATGTGCCGCTGGGCTCTTTATCCACCGCAAGCGTTGCTGAAGCTTTTCCACAATGTCCACCCTGCGCCGATGCCAAGGTCCTATAATGACACCCTTCTGGCCTGAACCTAAGAACCAAAGCTTTAAGAAAATGAGCTTGGTCATTTGTTTCAGTTATATCTGGAAGCAGGCAAAGGATACTGTTCCCACTTGGGACTGGAAGTTTGGTGAATGGCCAGTCTGGAGAGCCAGGAACCCAGTGTTTGTGGTGTATCTGAACTGGTCTCATGAAATGACGCAGGGCCCAGGACAAAACCTTTTTTGATGGCGCAATGTCTGTATTATCCAGCATTGATTTCTGCTCCGGGTCTTAACTAAAGGGATGCACATTTTACGGGAGATGTTCTCTTGAGTTTTAATAGCTTATTTAAACCTTCTGGAAGTAATAGCCATTTTTATCAAGATGTTGTTTTGGAAATATTTAAAAAGTTGTGTTGTGGTTGCAAAAATACAGTATACTGATATGTTGCACAACCAGATTCATAACATTCAAGTGCCTTTTGATGTTCACATGCCAGGCATTCAGTGGTTTGTTCTAAATGCCCAATTACTGTTTATTTTGTCTTTTAAAGTCAACTTTGCCATTGTAAAACAAGACTGAATTGTTAGAGACATGCGATTCTTATTTAATTTACTAACTTGTGATTGTGACACAGCACTTTAAGATTTCAGCTGTGGCATTGTATGATGTTATGGAAGTGTCAAAGTATAAACAATTCTGTTCAAAGGATTCCGTTTTGTTTGGCACATATTACAGGATTACATAAATAATTTAGCACATATTCTTACCTAGAGCTGTACTCATTATGCAGTATGTATTTTCTCTTCCACTGCCAAACCATCTGGCAGATCACACAAACACAAACAAAGAAAAGGAACCCTTGAGTTTGAATTTCATAGAGTCTTCTGTCTGGTAAAGGAGATACCTGTAATCCAATGGTTCTGAGCAACTGGTGAAAATCGGATCACTAATGGAAATGATAAAATAACCTTTCTTCCCCTGCTCAAGATCAACCAGTTAAAAAAAAGCAAGTTTACAAGGAGAACCACGTTTATTGACACAATATTGAGTATCGTTTTTGTATTCCAAAGTCACTGCTGTGACTTGGAAAGTAAATATTGCACTGGTAGTACTGAAGCCTTCTGATGTGGTAATGTCTGCATTTTCTCCATGCGAATTGTAAAGCGTCACGAGGGCCTTCCTTAAGTAAGCAGCAGGGTAATGTGTGACACGGGGGAGGGGGTTGCTACAGCCACCACTGCTGAAAATGGTTTATTGATCAGTGCATCGATTCATTCATGGCACAATAGTTGCCCGGGATAATTTTCGAAGGGCCTTCAGCGATCTTCTGGCAACCACATGTTGTGTTTAGCATGATTTGTTAGAAAATTGCAAGACTAAAACGTGTCCCACAAATTTGTGGTTGACCCCAAATGGCACTTTTCAATTTCTCAATATCCATGCAAATACTGTATGTATGCATACTGTACATCCTCTCACTTATCCTCCATAACAGATTATCCAATACAGGATTACAGTAAGTTTGCAGCCTTTCCCAGGAAACATGAGCTGCATGGTAAGGAGGCACCCTGGATGGGTAGGATGCCAGTTCATCCCTCGGCTCACAATCAGACATGCAAAAACATACAATACATGTACAGTATATGAGTGGAATGGGGGCCCAGATTCCTCTTCAGGTGACTGGGAACCATGGGCACTACAACCTCCCCTGTGCCACATTACAAAAGTCTCAGCCTGTGCCATACTCCCAGATAAATACCATCAAATAAACACTTTTCAATTTTGAATCTCACTCATCACAATATAATATTCAGATTTTTGTCTTCTCCTGACTTGAATAATCTCCTAAAAAATAATAAAGTTCAAAATTTTCATTAGTTTAATAAAGACCCATTTTAGGCTGCATGGGAACTTGCTTCTCACATTGAGTGTTTTTTAACTGATTGACACTTGATGACACGTCCATTTATTGAGCAACCGTTTGCGAACTAACATTCGCAACGTTAACTAATCATAAAGCCTATAAAATATGTTCGCCTAGTTCTTTGTTGCATCACGTCTGCCGCGGAAGGTCAGAAACCCAAACATAGAAGGATCGAGGGACCCTCGCTTTTGGCAGATATACGAAAGCCCAGAGCTTACAGTCAAAGTTCGTCTTCACTCTGTTGAGTATTGTAGCCTGTCAAAGAAGATTATATGGCTTAGAAAATAATTACAGAGTGAAAACAGCGTGAGAGCCATCGGAAGAAGTGAAGCAACTTGCTCAGAGAATTGCTCATTATTGCTTGCCCCCCCGCAAAAACATCCCATCACGATGAGATGAAATTCTGAACTATAATTTTAGCTGTAATTGTTTCAGTAATTATTTTTATATACAACAATATTTGGATTAAACGTATAAACATATAAATAAATTACTTTATAAATTATTAACAAATAGCTAGATTTCTTTTATCTTTTGCCAGGATAACAGCATGAATGTACCAGAGCAAGACAAGCCCAGAGTGGGAGGTTATGAAATCACACAAAATGAAAAGAAGCTTCAGACTGAAAAGACTGGCTTATTGTTATCAATGCACATCCACACTTCTCCGCATGGGTGGCACAGTTCCGGGGCTATCGTCTCACACCTCAAGGGTTGGGGCTCGAATCCCACCCTGTGTGTGTGGCGTTTATTCATCCTTACCGTGCTGTATGGGTTTCCATCTGCATCCCAAATATGTGCTGCTAGGTGAATCAGCATTTCTTAATAGTGCGTAGTGTGTGAATACATGTGCCCTCTGCTAGACTGGCATCCTGTCTGCTGCCTGGGATAGGCTCCAGACCTCTCCAGCAATTCTGTCTTAAGGAAGAGGGATGTATATATCTCACCAACATTCACTCCTGTGAACTTTATTCTGATGGGTATGTTATTAATTATTGTATTAGCTATATATTCAGCCAATAACATTAATTCCTTAAATAGAAATGAATGTGACGTGCCGCAGAGACGCAGAAGGCTTCTGGTCCTCATTCTTGTGAAGCGTATATCTCCTTAGGTGGCCAGAGCTGTTGCGTCAGCCTTCTCTTTTGTGTGGGAACACAACCTTTAAAAAAGTTTCACATGCTTCGCGTGGAGCATTTTCCATCCCATTTCTTGTGTCCAGATGTTATAGAGAAGTTTACACTTGATGGCACTCTCACAGTGTTGATGGGATAGCGTTTGTCCCTACGGTCTCTACACTTTGTAATTGCACTGCAAAGCACATCCCTTACAAAAATGAACCATGGTTTTACTATGGTTTTTTGGGTAACCATGAGTCTATGACTATGGTTCTATCGTGGTTTCACTGCAGTTACCATGAAGTGCTGTAAGTAAACTATGGTAATACTATGAGTAGGAGCTTAGTAATCATAATTACCATGAGGTACCATAGTAAAACCATGGTTACTGTAAAAAACCCATACCCAAAA
>JAODKM010000108.1:26421431-26439139 GCA_026780845.1 Petrocephalus sullivani
TTTGTCACCGATTCTGTTCATAACTTTTATGGACAGAATTTCTAGGCGCAGCCAGGGTGTGGAGGGTGTCCGGTTTGTTGGCCTCAGGGTTGGATCACTGCTTTTTGCAGACGATGTGGTTCTGCTGGCTTCTTCAGATCGTGTCCTTCAGCTCTCACTGCAGAGTGTGAAGCGGCTGGGATGAAAATCAGCACCTCCAAATCCGAGACTATGGTCCTCAGTCGGAAAAGGGTGGAGTGCCCTCTCCGGGTCGGGGGGGTGGTCCTCCCAAAGTGGAGGAGTTCAAGTATCTTGGGGTCTTGTTCACGAGTGAGGGAAGGATGGAGCGGGAGATTGACAGGCGGATCTGTGCGGCATCAGCAGTGATGCGGGCGCTGCATCGGTCCGTTGTGGTGAAGAAGGAGCTGAGCCAAAAGGCAAAGCTCTCAATTTACCAGTCGATCTACGTTCCTACCCTCACCTATGGTCATGAGCTGTGGGTAGTGACCGAAAGAACGAGATCGCGAATACAAGTGGCCGAAATGAGTTTCCTCCGTAGGGTGGCTGGGCTCTCCCTTAGAGATAGAAGCTCGGCCATTTGGGGGGAACTCAGAGTAGAACCGCTACTCCTCCGCATCGAGAGGAGCCAGATGAGGTGGCTCGGGCATCTGGTCAGGATGCCTCCTGGACGCCTCCTTGGTGGGGTGTTCCGGGCGTGTCCCACTGGGAGGAGGCCCCGGGGAAGACCCAGGACACGCTGGAGAGACTATGTCTCTCGGCTGGCCTGGGAACGCCTCAGGATCCCCCCAGAAGAGCTGGAAGAAGTGGCCGGGGAGAGGGAAGTCTGGATGTCCCTGCTTAGACTGCTGCCCCCGCGACCCGAGTCCGGATAAGCGGGAGATAATGGATGGATGGATGGATGGACAGACATATTTTATTAGATTTTTTTCATATTTATAACAAAATAGATGCTAAATACATATGCAGCACAAAAAGATCATAGTGCCAAAATTAAAAAATAAATAAAAAATGACTCCACAGCGCTGGCATTTTCCGAGAAATCACGCCCAGATAGGCTTTGAGGGAAAACAGGGGCAAGATAAACGTCCATGCTTTGGTATTGGCCCATGCTGGCCCACTACTGGTGCCACGAGTTTGTGCCAGTGTCACTCCTTTGCCAAAACCAAGCCGGCACGGCGTGAGTCTGACTAGGTAGGTACATTTCGCAATTTTCCAGCTCGTGGGAAGCATATGTGGACAGAAATCAATAATAATAATCAACTTGAATCACATAGTGGTAGCTTTACTCCCTAAATATACAATATATAAATATACATTATTGGCAGACAAGTCAGTTTCCCATTTTCATAATTATTACGTACATCTAGAAATCATTCTTCACCTTTGACATAATATTCTTCTTAACAGCAAATAAGTTTCCCCAACATGTTTCAAGTATTATCTATAATGTATATATGAACAAAATCATAATATGTGGTAATATGTGGTCATAATTTAATTTGTACCTTTTTTGGCTTAAAAGTGGCAAGATTTAAAAGTGTCAAAAAACAAGCCTCGCTTTGTCAATACAGCGCTGTAGTGCGACTTTTATAAATGATTAATGAAGCCAGTCCTTCGCAAACCATTTTATATGTGATATTTCAAATTGATGCCCTCCCAGTTGTCGGCCATCTACCAGCACACAAACTGGAGCGATCACGTTTATTGATATGTGCCTGCACGGCTTGAAAGCTGTGCTTGTTCAGTTGTCTACTTTGGCATGTGCACAATGACTCCTGGCTACTCCCCGCTGCTATCAAGATGTTCTGCATTTCCGTACAACGTCGGAGAGACGTGGCATTCCACTTCACAGTTTGTATGGCAAAGTCCAGGCCCGGTTTCACCCCAGTGAACTGAGTGGGCAGACGTGTCATGGGGACTGTTTCTCAGCTGGTGTGGTGAGACCAGATTGAAAAAGGAGGGACGGTTAAAGTAAAATGTTATTTATCTTATGGCGTTCCATGAAAGCCCTTTTTGTGGCCGCAGGAGGAGACCAGAGAATGACACAAGAGCCTTGTGACTTCACATTTAAATAATCTTTGTATTTATTGCCTTGAATAGCCCAATGAGCTCAAAGCTTACACTCAATTGGAGGGAATGTGGCACTGAGCTAGAATATATAAACAAAATATGTACCAAATGGCAACATTTATATATATATATATATATATATATATATATCACCATGACTATTAAGGAAGTGACACAATCCACAAGAATGGCTTGCGGACCAGGTGTCGGTCATCTGGTGTTTGGCATAATTTCCACCTGTTATTTGACAACAATTAGCAGAGCATGAATTGAGAATTTGATATAATTCATTGACGAAGTCTTACTTAACACTGGAAATCATTATTAACCAAATGGAAACCATTACATTACTCACAATAAATGGTCTATATGCACAGAAAGCTATAATATTTTATATTTATGAAAGAGTTTGAGGGTGTTTTGGGTGTTAGTTTATTTAAATTGCATGCACAGATACAAACACTGAGAATCATAAATACCAACTAGAACAACCCCTGAAATCTGCCATATTCATACTACAATGATTTCATGATGTAATTCACCATTTAAAAGCTTCAGTGACTTTTGCAAGTAGTTGAATCAGAACTCTCCCTCATTGGAAACTGGAAAAGTGATTGTAAAATGGCTCAAAGTCGAAATATCTGGTTTCAATGACCTAAAACTCGAAGTAAACTGTCGGATCATTATAAATCATTTTGGTCTTATTTTTGTTATCGCCAAGTTATCACCATGAAATCCAGTGAAATATGGCTATAATAAACATTTCACCAGAATCATCTGGTTGTGGTCTATTTCAATTTTTTTTTTTTACTTTACTTAAGCGTAAGACAAGAATTTTAATTAAGAATTTGTGTCATTTTCTTTTTTTTTTTTTTAATGAAAAGCTACATTAGCTGGATAACAGATGTGGGCTGCAAAGAATACAGAGTATTTCACCCGCAACCGTTGAATACCATACGTCATATTTAAATTTTAAATGCTGTGCTGGATTTGTTGTTTTAAGACAATAAAGTAGGGGGTGTTAGGCAGGGGGGAGTGCGTATGATCCAGGGACAAGCAGCACCACACACCTGTAATCGATTATTTATCGGAAAGAATATAAAATCGTACTTTTTTCAATAGTGCCTGGAACCTTTGCTCAGGTGCCTATGAATTGTGTGCCAGCTCCTCCTTGCTTATAGCCATAACGGCGGTCTTCCATTTATGCCCTGCGCTCCCCGCCTGCTGTACGCCAAGGGTGTCCCAGCACATTTGCTCGATTTGCTCACTGTCCCAACAGCAGCTCCTCATACTGACATTTGTCACGTTGCCGATAAGTCTATAGCAGTGAGGATACGGAACAGCACCTCATTGACTACAACACTGCCCCATCATTTCTAATCAGGAGTTTTATCTGAAATCGCTATCATTTAGTGGCAGCACTTCAGGTTAAATGGAGTCCAGCAGCTCTCAATGCCAGAACCTCAAACCACATTGCTGCTTGATTAATTCTAGCATTTAGTGCTAAGTGGCTGAATTAAATCAGCACTGAACACCCAGCAGTTCCATATATTTTCCCCCACATATTGCACAGAAAGGTTGCATAAGCAGGGATCATTTTCCGTAAAATTCCCCACACCAGAAACACGATCCTCTAAACTGCGAGGGGGAGGGAGAGGGTTGGGTGAGGCTGTCAGTAGTCCGTTACACCCCTGAATTGGAAGGCTCCTTTCCATGGTCTGAGTCATGTCTGAACGTCACTGAAAACACTGCAGCTTTGTTTTAGCACCGTGCCGGTCAGCCAGCCAATGTACTGCACATAAAAATAATTAAAATAAGACAACGAATCACTGTGGGTTTGAAAGTGGTGGGAGTCACTTGTGAGTAAGTGAGCCTGAGACGGTTAGCCAAATCAATGACCTGCTGTATAACAGCTCATAAACACCACATACACTGATATTGAAGTATCACACAAAAGAGAATGGGCCTGATTTCTCATTACTGCTTTTATCCATGGCTGTCATAAATGACAGATGCATATTACGTGTGTAACGCATATCAGGTGTATATTCTGATAACAACTACTACTTCACCTGACAGATGAAAATACTTGTTTGTCTCCAAAACATGATTTCATTTTATAATGTTCATGAAATATGCAGATGGTTGCACACAACAAATATCAGATGACGTGAGACCTACTGTTTTTATCCACTTTTAACTTTAATATTTGATATGTCCACCTTTTGCAGCAATTACAGCAGCACATCTCTCTGGCATAGTGTCAGTATATTTCCTGAGAACTTCAACACTAATGGTATCCCATGCCTTCTGCAACTCAAGCCAAAGGCTTTCTTTTAAATGTAAAATAGATCTGTCCAGTTTATTTTCAAACTGGTCACAAATGTGCTTGATGGGGTTGAAGTCCGGACTTAGCACAGTGATTCTCCTTAGGCTCTATTCTATCGGTTATAGAGCATAATGATCACTTTATAAATATTTCATTTGTTTTATGGGTATTTTAATGGCCAATTCAACAAAAACAACTGAAACCTTTTAAATATACCAAGTGTTCTAATAATTCTGGCCCCCACTGTATATTCAGTACTTAGTGATGCAGTTGCATAGTTATTAAAAGTGCTTTGATTAAATTACTGAGAATTAAGTTACAATTACTTGAGAAATGTAACCAGCTCTTCTCAATGGTATGAAAATTGTAATAATTTATGTCATGATGATTGCAATGTCTCAAGAAATGCAGATGTTACTGCTGAATATGAGCAATATCTGATAAATGTGTTAATGCTCTCACAACGCTAGAAAATTGTTGAATAATTGAAAATAACTGCATGCTTGGGATGGCATGATGGTGCAGTGGTTAGTATTGTTGCCCCTTACCTTTAAGACCAGGGTTTGAGTCTCTGCCCAGGATCTGTGTTGTCATGGGTTATCCTCTGGATCCCCACCCCCTAAAATCCAAAAACATGCTGAGGCTAATTGGAGTTGCTAAACTGCCCATAGGGGGGTGTGTGTGCCCCCTGTGATGAGCTGGCCCCCCATCCTGGGTTGTTCCCTGCCTTGTGCCCTTAGCTTCCAGGGTAGGTTAAGTATGTTGTCACAGACTCTCTCCTTTGATCACATAGATGTAGGAAGTGTGTTTTGCAACATGATGGTTTTTTTTTTTATTTCGGTAAAATGAGCCTAGAAAAACTGGCATGTACTTTGAGGGACTACCCTCAGACATTACTTACATAGCTAATTGAAAGTCTTGAGACAGCACCAGATGAAAGTTCCACAGCTGGGTGGCCCCCTCTTTCCTCCTTTTTTGAGTCAGAGCAGCCTGGAAAGTGTTAAAAGGTCTCTTGCGTGTGATTTCCTGCTAGCTAATCGCACCTCTTATTCCTTACTGTAATAATGACCTGCGGAGCTGCAGCCCAATGTGGCAGCGATTAGAGGGAAAGCTGTCGCAAAGAGAGCTCCAGAAGCTGCCTGAGGTCTTCCTGTTTTTTTTTTCAAAATGACATGCTGTTACTGCCCTAGCCCTTGTCAGGGTCTCCCCCTCACTGACTTTCTTTTTGGCATCTACATGACCCATCCCAGCAGGCCAGTGTCCACGGGTGTCCCCAGACTGTCTGACTTTTGGCCTCTGTCTCCCAGAGAGATGCCGCATGTTGTCATTTGTCCTGAATACACCCCTACTCACTATTTTCACAGACACAAACCCTCTTTTCCTTGCTATTATTATTATTATTATTATTATAGTTTTGTCACATTTTTTCTTGCTTAATAACTTAGTTTCCTGCTGTCCAGGGTTGTGATTTATGATATGGAATGGATTCCCCCCTCGTCTGGCATCTCCCTCATAACCATGTGCTCATATTGAATTAGGTATGCAAAGGGCACCATTAAGCCATTTGTTTGTTTCTGATTTAGTAGAAAACATTTATACTGCAAAGAATACTTTTGTGTGTGAAATCAATTTTTTTTGCTTGAAGTGGACAAAGAAAAGGATTTTTCCAAACCATTAATTCATATTAATTCCCACACTCTGTTAGAATTATTAACAGAGGGCCCACTATTTTCCATATTTACTGAAGACTACAATTCACATATATCATGCACATATTTAAAGTCTGCTTTTACTTACACAAGCAGCCCCTGATTTTGTGCTATATTCCCAGACCTCACTATTTAAACAGTACAGGCTGTATATCCATATATTACAATAGATGTTCCTATTTTGTTTCTCCAATCCACAACCCCCCCCAAATCTTTTGCTTTGAGGTGAAACTGGGAACAAAAGCCGACTCACCAGCAGTTATACTGATCAGTGACCAAGAACATTATTCAGTAATTGTCAGGCTGCCATCTTTAAACTTGCATGAAACATAAATCTTTGCAGGGTTGGAAACAGAGCTGGATTGAGGCTTTCCAGCAACGGTGGAACGGTTTTCATCATATGACCCCTTGGAGGACCTGCATCATTCAGTTCTAGGAACAGGGAAACCACAGTAGTACCTGCAGCATTCAGTCCTAGGAACAGGAAAACCACAGGAGTATCTGCAGCATTCAGTCCTAGGAACAGGGAAACCACATGAGTACCTGCAGCATTCAGTCCTAGGAACAGGAAAACCACAGGAGTTTCTGCTGCATTCAGTCCTAGGAACATGGAAACCACATGAGTACCTGCAGCATTCAGTCCTAGGAACAGGGAAACCATAAGAGTACCTGCAGCATTCAGTCCTAGGAACAGGGAAACCATAGGAGTACCTGCAGAATTCAGTCATAGGAACAGGAAAACCACAGGAGTACCTGTAGCATTCAGTCCAGGAATGCCACTGAAGTACCTGCAGTATTCAATTGTAGAAACAAAGAAGCCAATGCTTTAGTTACATTGTAAGGGACAATCTTCATTTTGGATCAGCAATAGTAGAAAATAACAATAATAATAATAATAACCATGGACAACTTCTCTGTAACTGCGACCTGAATTTATGCAATGCTTTTCATATTTTGATGCAATTTCTCATGCATTTTACTTGACAGCGCAGCTTATGAGAGATTTGCATGCAAATTGTTTTTTAAACTCCCTCTAAAATGATGACTGAATTCAAGCCAAAGTGAGCCGATGTTGCCAGCTGTGATTAGCAGGATGTTTATTGTACAGTTTAGAAAGCATTTCAACACGGGTTGGTGGGAAGCAAGAGGCTAGACGGATAAGACTCCAGAATCCATTCACAGGAAATGACTGTCGCATCTTCCACATTTCGTTTATGATGAAAACATTCTGCTTTTCTGCTTTTGTTCTTCAGACTTTCTCATGGAACATGAGACTCAATGTATATTAAACTGATTGTGTCCTTTCTGTTAATAAGCTTTAGCCAGATTATAAGTTTATACACTTTCATGACTGATATTTCTTGTTTGTTGATCAGAATTTACTCTTCTCATTATCTTAAAGATTATAAAGTAAATGAGCATGAACATTTTGCCATATGGACCACAAAATTTCAAAAAGAAAATTTGAAAAGAATGAATCTTTTCAACCACCAAATTAAGCTAAAAGTAAACAAACTGAACAAAGAGCATTCATAGACATTTGGACTCCCTTCCTTGTCCAGGCAACTCAAATACGGCAATAAATACATAGTAGAAGCTAGTGAGCCCCAGCCAAACCCCATGCTGACTCTGCCAGGGGCTCAGCCAGCTACTGTGTCAGTTTAAGCCCCTGATGTCTGTCAGGGTGCACTGGGCTCAGTGCTCTACTGACTTACACTAATACCGCAGGAAATGTGGACAGCTTTGACACTCATGGACACTCTTGAATATCAGGATTGGGGAAATTACTGCGCAGATGTGATTACAAAACCACAAGAAAAAAAAATGTGAGTCTCTGTGGCCCTGAACATTTAAATTAATATTTGCCTGCAAACCTGGTCCTACAATATACTCCATCCATCCATACACCCATCCATCCTTCCATCCATTTTGCATGACTGCTTGTCCAGTGAATCTGGAAACCATCCCAGGAAGCAGAGAACACAAGGCAGGGTGAACTGGATTGAATGCCAGTCCATCACTTATGTACTGGCCTAACTGCATATTTTTAGACTGTGGTACAAAGTCACCCAGATAAAATCCACAGAAACGCAGGGAGAACTCAGGACACTCACACAGAGTGAGGTAGCATTTAAGAGGTAGCATTTAAGTAATTTTTCACCGAATAAGATATAGTAGATTTTCATAAATTAAGAAATAAATTACAAAATGATGTGTTAATCCACCTAAATCATACAAATACATTATATGACGTCTATGTTTGCTCAACCACTAAAGAACAACTTGCTGATTGGCTCCAGCAGTAACTTGGAGCAAAGTGGAGCAAAATAGGAACAGACTGAACTTTTTTTGTATTAAAATTAAATTAAATGCATTAATGATTGCCTCTTTTTTTGCTTATATCCCCTCATTTCTGTCTTGAAAAATACGATATCTGCATTTCAGCAATGTGCTTGGGCTTTTCTGTAGTGTTTTTTTATAGTGATGCACCAATGCAAAAATTTTTACCAATATTAATGTTTTGTCTAATATCACCAATTCCAAGTGGGGGAAGGGGCGTGGGGGCTGCCAGTGCTGAAACGGGTCAATGCTGATTAGTGGAATAAAACACATAATTTTCTTTATTTGTGTAAAATTAAGGATCAATCTGCTGGCCAGATTTTATAATGAATTATACATATCTATATATATCTATATATACACATATATACATATATATATGAATTATAATACAGTTCAGACCTCTATCCGATCAAGCATCTGTGGGAGGTGCTGAACAAGTCCGAATCATGGAGGCCCCATCTCACAATTCACAGGGCTTAATAAAGCACATCACCCGAACCACCCACCCTGATACTACAGTGGCAGATTCGCAGAACTAACACAAACAAATAATTCCATTTAAAAGCACTCCCTTGCCTCTGATGCACAAGGTCCCAAAAGTGGTTCGAAAAGGTTAGGGAACTTTACAGCCAGATAGTAACAGTGCATCCAAGGTCACTGGAAACACTGAGAGGCATCCAGCCCTAACTCCATTACCCATTACCTTTCCTCACAATTGACAATTGAACAGCAGGTAACGAGTTCCTCTTCCTCTCTGAGATCAATCACACAAAAACCTAAAGGTCACAGTTACTGTTGTGTGGTGGGAAAGCAATATACAAAAGTATCCAGAAACTTCAGAAGTTCCCAGTCAAAACAGCCCAATAACTCTGAACCAGCAACCAAGAGGGAAGGCACCTTATAGTGCAGCCAATGGGCTGACAGAAGCAATGACAGACAGTCATTAGAACCAACAGACCAACGCAAATTGAATACCAAAAAGTCTCAGAAACATCTATAGAAACATGAGCTGCTGTTAAGTCAAAGTCTAGGAACAGGGAAACCACAGGAGTTAAAGTCGCAGCGATGATCCACATCGGGGCTCAAACAGACATGGGACAAGCAACTGAAGGAACTACCAGAGGTCTAATAAATAATAATCTATAAACACAAATGGCAAAGTGGAAGCAAACACACGCGAGCGTGAAGCGACTGACCAGCTGACAAGTGGAACAGAGGCGGGCACTTAGATACATATACAGTGAGGAAGAACAAGAGAAGAGTGTGGCACTAATGACATAGGACCACAGGGGAGGGCCATGAACAGGCAGAAGATCAAAGACCAGTAGAGGCTAAAATAACTAAGGTAAGAGACCATAATACAAATATGGAATAACAGGGAGCAACGACAAAGAACTGCAAGGGAAATACAAGAAACGAAACATAAATATTACATTATAATCACTAGATTTTAAAGTCTATAAAATCTGATTGTATTCAATCAAAAGTTGGCAGCTAATATACATTTAACCCTATGAGCAACAAAATCTTTTGTGATAGAGTCCCAGACACTAAACCCATTGCAAGAAATAACTAAAGTGCTTTAAAATCAGCATGCAAAATATTGGGTGCTCATTATATAAGTTGCAGATTCCATATGCTGCAACAATTTACTGTCAAAATAGACAAGGAAAAAGTCTTGAAGTACTCAGGGCCTTTGTGTCTTTTTGAAAAAGATCAGATTTTTACATTTTAGTAGATACAGATGCCTGGATCTCGGTATAGTCTAAATGACTGTATATGGCACGCCCAAAAAAGAAATCAGAGAACTCTTAGGGCCTGTGTTATATAGAGCATGGCGTTCCCCATACCCAAGCATGTGTAACAAACAACTGCAAACCTCACAAAGCAAACAACTGCAAACCTCACAAAGCAAACAACTGCAAGCCTCACAAAGCACATGCGTAACTGTGCATCAATTTCCCATCAAATGTTAAGCCAAGCAGATTAGGTTTTCTCTGGACTTCTGCTGGTGGCCCTTTGAGTGACAGTGAGACTCTCACCCTGAGGCTGACTGGACGGCGGTTTCTGAATGAAATGTGTACCATACAATATCAATGCATCCACTCAACTCGCACCTGTGACGGTCTCCATAGAAAGATTATCCACCCAAGCTGGAGCAGACACAGGGATAGTGAGGAGTTTGTTAAATAAAGAAAGCATCAACAAGATAAAAAATTAAAGTGCAACAACTCATGCACCGGGACAATGCCATATTATGCATCATAAAATATCTAACAATAATGACTACCTTAAATCCAGTATATCCACTAAACTGACGCTACCTAGAAGTATCCTACAGAGAACTGGAGCCGTGTGTTCACTTTAACCATGAAAAACCAGCCCAATCTGGTTCAAAATGCAGGCAATAGTCTAAGCAGCTGTATTATTTGTAAATAGTAACATTGGGGGTGGGGGGGGGGGCAGCTTCGAACTCATCATCTTAGGTTGTGCTCCATTTCCCTCGGAGCTGGGAATGACGTCACACTTGAGTTGCTGCATTTCACTATACCAAGTCGGAAAGCAGGGATTTCAAAAACAGAATCTCTTGTTTAGCTGCAGTAATTCTCGGATTTATCTGGCTGATGCCAGTTTAAATGTTCTTTATCTTTTTTTTTAATTAAAGCAATAGACCATCATCTGGATACAGTACGGAAGGGAGTTGTACAGCCGCTGTATCCTCTCCTGCAGCAAGTTGGCCCACAGCTGTTGTAATGGGCCCTCAAAATCTTGCAGACCAGGGGGACCTGGCTGGCCACGGGAGGACCTCAACGAGATGCAGGCAGTCCATAGACACACATGCCTTGTGTGGAGTACCAGGGTGCTGTCTCAAGAGGGGTAAGACATGTGGACACCGGATGTCACTGACGTAGCGATGATGACCTGAAGTCATACCCTATGGCTCCCAATAAGATGATACCAGGAGTAGCACTGGTGTGTCTCTCCACAACATTGGCAGGATTGCCCCTCTCCCCTTGGCACTTTCATACATGCACACAATAGTCATCTTTGGTAATAAAGAACCAAGATTCATCGCTGAACATGATATGATGGCACTCGCCATCAGTCCATGCCTCCCGGTTACAGCACCACTCCATGTTAACGGTTCCAACATCAGACTACTGTAACATCTGCATGGCCCACATGCCGTTAAGTACTGCCTTCAGTGAGCAGCACAAACTGACTCTAACAAGGACAGAAAAAGGAGTGGGAGGCCCCGATGCACAACTGTGCAAGAAGACAAACATCTGAGAGTCTGTAGCTTAAGACAGGATGCCTCACAGGTCCTCAACTGGAAGCTCTAAATAGTACCCATTAAATAGCAGTGTCAGCAGCAACAGTGAAGAGGCGACTTCAGGATGCTGGACTTCATGGCAGAATTGCCAAGAAAAAGCCATATCTCAGAATGGCCAATAAAAAGAAAAGACACATAGACATTGGACACTGGAAGGAGAAGGATGTTGCGGAGGTTGTGCCTCCTGGTCCCTCTGTTGCTCCTTTGTCCCCTGTTCTGTTGCCCCTGTGTCTCCTGGCTTTGCCTGTCATGTGCCAGTTGATGTCTGTCCTGCTCCCTGTGTGCTTGTTCTGCGTCTCGGTTTTGTTCCCTGGGTCTCGTTGACGTGTTTGGCTTCTGTTTTCCAGGTCCTGTGTTTAGTATCCTTTTTTTTCTTTAATTAAACTTATTTGTTTTTTTTACTTATACTTTTTTATATGTTGACACCGCAGGGACCGCACCCAATTTTGTTGTTTTCATTACAATGACAATAAAGAGATATTGTAATATTCTGTTCTTTAAAAGTTTGATATGCAAACAATACATGCATGCAACCTGTATGTAAAACATATACACACATTTTCGTAAATTTATATTACGTTTTAAATGTTCAAGTTTTATTGTCATGTGCACAGTATAGTGAGATTCTTGTATGCTACCCTTCTACGGTCGGAACAGATGCAGGACATTAAGAACAACGCTATCCATATGTAATGCACAAAAAATAAATTGAAAAACATTTAGCATATGCATGTAGAAAATACACATTAGATGTAGAATATAGCAATAAAACTTCACATGAAAGACCTTAAAACAAAACACAACTAAATAAGGATGACCTTGGCATTGTGTTGACAAGACATTCAGCACTGCCATTAATTAACCAGCATATACTCTGGGAAAAATGTGCATTTATAGCTACATCATAGCTATGTTCCAGAAGAGAAATGGGGGAATTTGCCCATAATGTTATTTTTGGTTGGATAGGTTAGGGTTGTTAGATAAATTAAATTTAATACTTCAGAGATGCTTGGAAGAGAGACAAACAGTCTAGCTGATACACGACGTAGCCTCACCTTGGTGTAGCAGACCACTGATTTAGTCTTTACTTTATTGGATTGACTTAATGTGTCTGGGTTATGTTATATTAACACACATTATAGCCTCAGATATATTACTGACAAGAAATTTTCTGAAGTCTAAAAAAAATTAAAATCACAGGTATTCCAGCTAATTAATCATATCCATCTATATAACAATATTGCTGGTTTCTCTGCTAAGTTTAGTCATAAAAAGTTCAGTTTTTGTGGTCTACTGCTCGCTGGCTCTGTGCTTTGGCGTTTAAGTGCCTGCAGTGAGAGAGATGTGCATTATGGAGGACTAAACATGATATGAGTATTAAATATATTAACAAATATCATATAAATAAATTATATATATATATACACACACATAATTAGCTCTACTTCTACATTTCTTCATTTATAAATTTCTGTATTTCTGTCTCCGTATGTTAATAAGGTAGGCAGTTTTAATCTCACTCAGTGCAGGATTGGCTGAAGATGTGGGATCATTTTGGATCTACTAGTAATGTCTTGCCTTGGTAACTTGTGTAGCATTTTGGTGCCCTGGAGCACTGCCAGGATCACTATTAGCTAGCTAAAATCCACTTAGCTAACGGGTTCCAAAATTTTCTGTTTCCTGAAAGATTAAGTTTCTTTGGTACAATATGCCACTGGATTGAGGAGGACACTACGGATAGGAAGTCTGCAGCATTAGTCTGTGCACGTGTAAAAGGACAGCATACTTTCGATGTTATTGCTGCAAAAATCTGTGAAATGCATGCAGAACAACACAAAGTAAGGGCCACAGTTACAGACAATGGGAGTAACTTTGTTAGGGCTTTTTGTAAAACTGTGGAGGCAGAAGCAGATGAGTTGGATGATGGCATAAGGTTCTTGGATAGGGATGCAGATCTGGAGATGGAGGTAGATGAGGAACTTCATTTTTTCCTTTGCCCTCATCAAAGATGTGTTGCACATATGCTCAACCCGATTGCCAAAAATGAGGTGGATAAAGCTGCATCAACAGGGCCATCCCAGAAAGTACATCGATGTGCAATGGGGAAGCGCGCTTCCATATGGAGCAAAGCACACCGGTCATTAGCAGCTGCAGTAGCAGTGCAAGATATTGCTAACATGAGGATTTTTGTTCTAGGTGCCACAAGATGGAGCTCTGAATAAGATGATCAGCTGGGCAGCATCTGTGGAAGTCGTGGAGTGACCAGGCTACACCCTCATGAGATGACTTTCCTCAGGGATTATGGAGCTGTGTTACAGCTGTCGGCTCAATGCATTGATCTTCTACAGGGTAAGACAGAGGGCTTGGGTTTCTCATTCCAACTTACATCTTAAGCCACATGTGACTTACACAGCAGACATCATTACTGCACTCATTGAGGCACTTGAGGGACAGTCGTTTCAGTGCCATGCTGAACAGCCATGATGCAAATATCGCAACGCCCACCATGCCAGAATTTTGTTTGTGCTGGCTCCTTCCAGAGAAGAAAGAGGATATGTTCAAACCACTGATTCAGGAGGCAGCACTTTTGGAATCCAGGGCACCTCCTGCAGCTGAAATGAATATTAGCTTTGAGACTGATGGATCAAATGAGAAGTTTTTTGTGTCTGGGAAGACAAACAGGGCTGATAAAGGCACAGCAGAGGAAGACGTTTGGTGGTTCTGAAGAGCATGGATTCCCTACATTCATTTCCCTTGGTTAAATAGCTGTTCATGAAGTCTGATACCTCATCACGTAGCAGAATGTCCAATGAACACATTGAAGACAGAAAGCTTTGCCCAAAGTTAGGCTTTGATTGAATGTAGGCTCTCCAAAGTTTGGGTTTTCCCAAATTGTTAAGGCAGCAAATGTTTTTTTTTTGTTAGAAAAACTCAACTGTACTTTAATTTAGAATATTCTAGCTGAATTTGATGTATGGTTTTCATTTTATTTCTTTTTGAAAATTACAGTAGGTGGACACTTAACTCATGTATTTTCTGTTTACATTGTAAAAGGAGCAAATTTTACATTGGCTTTGTAAATGATACTGTTCTGCAGCCCAATATTTTAATTTGGAATTGGCAGGCATACTACCTGAATTTGTTTTATGGTTTTCATTTTCATTGATTCATGTGTTCTTTTTGATTTTTAAAAATTCAACTATCTGAATACTTTTTTAAAGTAACCCGCCCAACCATACATACTGTATTGTGGCTGCAGCTGTAACAATAGAACATTCCATTTCAATATGAATTAAACATAAACATTAAATTCTGCCTGTCATTCCAAGTTAAATTCCAGTTTAACATCTTGCAGGGTGTGGCCAATTCAATTCAAATTCCAATTCACAAATGTAATGGGGCATGATTCATAAATTCTGAATGTTGCGCAACCCTAGTGTATAATGAGTTAACAAATCAAACTTGCTATGTGTTCAGACTACATCCTTCAAAGTGGGAAGGTGAGTCACCTCTTACTACTAGCAACAACAATGTCATCTATCACAGCTTACATAGCTTGCACAGTATACACACAATATGCACATAATCACACAGTATACATGTTATACACAAGGCAAATACATAATCACACAGTATACACACAGTATGTACATAACCACACAATATACAGGCACACAGTATGCACATAATCACACAGTATACACACGTATGTACATAATCATGCAGTAAAAACACTAAACACAGCATGCACATAATCACACAGAATACAGAGTATATGTAAGGTATGCACAAAATCACACAATAAATGTAGCACATAATCACACAGTATACACAGCATACACACAGTATGCACATAATCACAAAGTATACCTAAGGTATGCACATAATCACACAATAAATGCACAAAGTAGCACATAATCACACAGTATGCACATAATGACAGTATATACAGCATACACACAGTATGCACATGATCACACAGTATACACAGCATACACACAGTATGCACATGATCACACAGTATACAGTACATACACATTAGGGAGGCCCTATCCAGTATTAATATAGAGTAGCATACTCAGTGAGTGTATATTATCATGAATATTTTTCAAGATAACAAAAATTGTAGAAGTTGTAGCACTGTACTTATTGTATGTATATTATGCAGTATTTTCTCCTTGTCTGGGCGTGATCAATGAACATGACCTTACAATGCTTCACATTCAGATGAAACTGGCCTCATAATGTTATTTGTTCCGCAAGCATCCCATCCAGGATGTACCCCGGTCTATGCTGCCTGGGATAGGCTCCATGCCCAGAATAAGTGTCCCTGTGTCCCTGCCCAGAATAAGCAGATAGAAGATGGATGGATGCATTTGTTCCACAAGCTTAAATATTCTTGTAGTCATGGGAAATGGCACTTCTTTGAGTTTTTGCTCTGCAAATGCTTTAACCTCCTGACAAGGCAGATTTTCTTATTAGGAGCACAAAGCAATGTATTAGCATAAGGATTTAACAGTGTATTAAGAAAATATCCGCATGTCTCCCTCTGTGACCTCTCCTAAGTGCTCGCAATCAGATGATACTTAAATGACTGTGACCCTCAGCGGGGTAAGCAGTTACTAAACCGGATGGACAGAGAACTTAAATTAGTTTTCAGTTGGCCGATGACTTAGATTTCCTTGTCTGGTGCTTTTTGCACAAATTGATCCCCAGAGAGGGAATGACCAAGAACATTAAAGCGGTTCAGTGACCCACATCTCATCTGAGGGAGAAGCACTTTGAAGTTTGTGGCCCGGAGTTTTATATCTGCCATACCATCCTGAGCCTGCCAGAGCTGACTCAAGGTTCCGGCTGTACACGGAACTGAATGCTGCTTGACCGGATTAGCTGTGCTATTCAGAAGTGCCCTTTACCTTCCATACATTTTAAATTCATTACAAATTTTCGGCCTCTGAATAAGTGCCTTCAAGACGCCCCCAAGCAGGAGGTCCTTGAGGACAATATTTTATTGGAAGGAGGAGAGTTTTTCTAAGCACAAAAATAGCACAAGTTACAAGTATATTGAAAAGTTATGACTTCATGTTTTAAGTGTTTAGAAAACTGAACATTTAACCAAACAAAATTTTTTATATTTGTTATACATTTATAAATACATGTTACAATGTAAAATGCATGCAAATGATTATATAAGAACTACCATAAATAACACAACACTATATAGAAATACATTAGTATATAGAAATATATTACCATTAGCCTAGACTTAAATGACATCTGTCTCGTCGACGCGACTGGTTGATTAAAAAATAATTGTTTCGATTAAAATAAGTAAAAAATAGGTTCACAGGAAGTAGTGTGTCCTCAAACATACAGGTACATCACAGTGCGTGCACATGCACTCGACTGGGAGAGAGTGATAGACTGTCCTGATGCCCTTCAAATGAGGGACGTGGAATGCATTGCATCTTCGCAGGTGGATAGTGAAAAGCTAATCTTTCTGTGCTGAACCTATTTTGAACCACTGCTGGATATTATCTGTCCCATATTTTTGCTCCATGGATACTTTGCTACAGGAGTCCACAACGGGACTATTGGGCCAGGACACTTGCTTGATTGGTAGGCCTAACCATGCATGTAATGGTGTAGATGCTTGGCTTTCTAGTGGCAGTGACTAGCAATTGGTTTGGAATAATACATTGCGGCTGATGCTGTGGGGAATAAGCTTGTTTGGACTATACGGTTGATTCCATTATTATTTTATCAGTAAATCACTCTAAATTCCATGCTACAAATAATGCATTTTACAGCATACCTCCAAATCTGAGACCATGGTCCTCAGCCGTAAAAGGGTGGAGTGCTCTCTCTGGGTCGGGGAGGTGGTCCTTCCCCAAGTGGAGGAGTTTAAGTATCTCGGGGTCTT
>JAODKM010000108.1:26439239-26460928 GCA_026780845.1 Petrocephalus sullivani
AACTCCAGCAGATTTGTTAAACAGGATCTACCTCTCCTAAATCCATGCTGGCTATCGCTCAAAATGTTATTTGAGTCATGGTCACCAAACATCAGATACTCATGTCCCTACGGGGAGTGGCTGTCAGAAAAGCTACTCTCCAGAGTGCCATTTCCGGGTGCCTTCTGCTGTCTTATGGTGATCAGTTTGACAGAGTGCCATTTCCGGGTGCCTTCTGTTGTCATACTGTGATCAGGTTGCCAGAGTGCCATTTCCGGGTGCCTTCTGCTGTCTTACGGTGATCAGGTTGCCAGAGTGCCATTTCCGGGTGCCTTCTGCTGTCTTACGGTGATCAGTTTGCCAGAGTGCCATTTCCGGGTGCCTTCTGCTGTCTTACGGTGATCAGGTTGCCAGAGTGCTTGCACAATTTTTGCCCCTGCCCAGCCTCATGGTTCCCCCTATTTAAAAAAATCCACCATTGTCCCGATTCCAAAAATTCCCGACTCCACCTGTCCACAATCACCCTGTTGTCCTGACCTCCCTTGTCATGAAGTGCTCTGAGAGGCTGGAAAAGATTATCTGTTCCACCCTCCCTTCGACCCTTGATCCGCTTCAGTTTGCTTGTCGTCCAAATAGGTCCACTGATGATGCCCTAATCCTTTCAGTACCATAGACACCCTACATTTGTTCTCAAAGCTCAGGAACCTGGCTTTCAATGCACCCCTCTGTGACTGGGTCCTAGACTTTCTCAGAGGCAGAGTCCAGGTGGAGAATGTGAGATCCCATGCTTTGGCTCCCCCCAAGCCAGTGATCTGAGCCAGCTGCTGTTTTCTTTGTACACACACACACGACATAATCACATTTTCAGACACAGTAGAGATCGGACTGCTCTCCAGTAACTATGAGAAGGTCTGCATCAGGGGTCACCAACTCCGGTCCTGGAGGGCTAATACCCAGGAGTTTTTCTGTCCTACTGGGCTTCTGATGAGCCACACCTGTTCCTGGAATTTACCTGAGAACAGGTGTGGCTCATTAGAAGCCAGGTAGGATACGAGAGGGACAGTCTGACACAGTGATGTCAGGCTGACTGCCTCCCACTCAATACCTGAAAGACCAAAGGGAGGATGGTGGACATAAGCATAAGCAGGCCATTGCAGATGGCCCTCTCAACATGATAGGAGTGCTAGTTCAGAGGGTGAACACCTTTAAATATCTCGGAGTCTATATCTCGGATGACCTTACTTGGTCGAATCGTACAGACTCAGATATCTAAGGCCAAGCATTGGCTGTAGCCTCTTAGGCAGTTGAGGAGGTTCAAGGTCTCTAGCAATTTTCTAAGCCTTCTACTTGAGAGTGCTGGACAGCATCCTCCAGCAACCATGGCAATGACAGCCAGGATTGGTAATTCCTCTGTCCTGGACTATAAAGCTCTGCAGAGGGTGGTAAGTTCAGATGAATGCATCTATTAGGCTGATCTGACCTCCCTACAGGACATTTACCTCAGATGATGCAGGAGCAGAAGAGAAACAATAGTATAATATAATGGTACAGAATATTACAGCAGAATTACAAATCCAGTTGCTCCCTGTTGCTTCTCTGTGGACATTCACACCCAGATCGGCATACACCTACCGACGCGCTTCAGTGTTCAAGAAAATTTACAAGAGCAGCATACAGGCTGTTCAGAATAGGTTATAGGTTATAAGCATTTTGCATTTCTATCTTTTTCCAGCTGTAGATTTTATTACTCTCTGGTAATTCTCACATTTGATACAATTCAGTGGACACAATCTCCACAGGTATCTACATAAAGATGTGGAAATATGAGGAAAGTGACCAGAAAAGAACCAGATTTATGAAATGAAGGTCTCCAGCTGGGCCGACATGATGTCACATTTCAGTCAGACGGCATGGTGACATCATGGCTTTAGCAGGTTGGATCTTGGGCTAACATTGTGTAGGGCTACTCAAACTCCTCGAGTTTATGTTCTCCCACCAAAGGACACACTGACTAGGAAAACGTCCACTTCAGGCCTTCACTCGAGAAATATGGCTGTACTTTTGGGCTGTTTGCATAATAAAATCTCGCTCGCAGTCAAAGCCAAAGTGCTTAAGAAAACACTTGCTCAGTGAGCACCAGTTGTGTAACTGTCTGAATCCAGGCTACCCGTGACTGCGTATATTTTATTGGATTCTTTTTAATACATAGGAAAACAATTATTCACAGAATTAAAGACAGCTGATTGGCTGTTTTATATTCTACAAAAGTGACCTAGATTGACCTGGATAGAAGCTTTTAGAGGTTTAGCAGTATAAATACACCTTAGTTTAATACGGTTTAAGTCAGTCAGCTGTGCAGTGGTGCCTACACTCACCATTAATTTATGTTCCTCTTATACAGCAATGGAAATTAGTAACTGTACTAAAGTCACACCCACAAAGTTATATTCTAATTTCAGTTCATTACGCTTTGGCACAGTGACATGTAAATTAGACCATGCCAGATTAAATATATTACTCAACACTAGGAATAACGCATAAGAATAATGGCTAGGACTGTGACCTCAAACCTCCAGGGATGAGTTCACTTCCTGGCCTGACTGCATACATACAGTTAGGTGAATTAGTGCCTGTGAATTACCCAGTGTGACTTTTGCTTCCTGAGGGACTGTTATCCTGCCCAGGGTGTCTCGCATGGCCGCTCACTTCTATAAGTGACATAGGTGACCACCTAGGGTACCAACACCGGCAGTGCCACATCAGCACATGATGCCCGTGCCACATCAGCTAGGAGAGCTACTGGTGTCTCGTGTCCTCTGCTTCCTGGGACAGGCTCTAGGGTTACCGTGACACTGTACTGGATAAGCATTTTTTCTAAAAATATCCCTTTAATTCATTTTTATATTGGATAGTCATAGAAGGTTGTTGGTTTTAGAAAGTCAGTGAGGTTAATAAAATATCCAGTCTATCCATTGCATTTAAATAAGAGAGCAAAGATTAACTGCATTTCTGCACATCGGTATAAGCAAATTCTTACAAGACTTCCATAAGTTACAAATACATGTTTTATGTTCTTTATGGTCAGTCTTTTCTATTCATTTAAAAAATTATAAAAAAGGTGTTAACACTGTATTGCATACTGTATTGTAAATATCATTCTCTTGAGATTCCCTTGCAATTTTTGATATCTTACAATTTAACCTAACAGCATTAACTTAGAGACAGGAAATCTGCGAGCTAATATCTTTATGTAACACTTCAGGCCCAAACCTAACAGGATTTTACACCCAGAACTGTGTAGAGAAAGTCAAAGCTGAAATGTCAAAAAGGATATACTGTACTCGTACTTACAGACATTCAAACCTAACCTAAGACTGCACTTGAGCAAAAATCATCCTGAGGCAGAATATTTTGGTCCATTTGATTTATGATTGGGAAATACCAGGTCTAGGAGAGACATTAGCATTAGCATTTAATAGTCAGGATAATTGCCAAGGGTAAGATGGCTCAGTTTAATAAATATGCAACTGCACAAACATTCTGGCTTTCACAAAAAACTATCCATTCAGAGAAGAATTTCATAATTTACAGATGATTTACGAGGTTGTATATATACACTTTAATGGCAAAAAAATACAAAAATTCAATCACTTAATAGGAGGTCCGTGAATGCAACAGTTTAACAGCATCAAAATAGTTATCGCCCACTGTGCAAATACCTGTTTTATTTTTTAAATTCCACATTTTGGATTCAAAATGGCTTTGCACATTAAATACAAAAAAATATATAAAAAGGAACTGCCGTTTGAGGGTGTAAAAAGTGAACATCATATAACTCAAACTGCTCATGAATTTAGCCAACTATACTTGTAAAATGATTACAGCATGACTAATGCAAATACCCCAGAAGCAGAAAGGACTAACTCCGGTGCATAATTTTAATAATTTAATAATTTTAATTCTGGTTGACGAAACATCAGATTACACATTTCAATAAAGCTCGGATCCAGATCAACACACTGCAAATTGTGAGGTTTGCCGATGTCACCTAATGACAGCATTAATCAAGACGATAAGCTATTATGGGCATCTGCTCAGATCCCACATAAATGGCCCACATTCACACTGGCATTCCTTGCCCAGTGGCAGGTATGAAGTTCTGAAACGTTTGAGTTTGGAAATAAGAGAAGCGGCACAAGAACAAATGTTTTCCTTTCTGCATAAATGCCATTCTCCAAAAATAGACAACATATCCAGATTTAACTGAGCACCCTGTCAAACAGTCCTTGTGTGGCACTTTTCATTGTTCGGTGAATTTCATAACAATGCAACATGATCACTAGCCCGAGAATGCAATGCAGTGATCTCACGGGACGCTGCGAAGGTCCTAGTGTTCCTAATTCTGCATTCAATGGCTTTATGTTCTACATGATCAATAGCGAATTTTTGGCCGACTATAAACCCCCAGCAGTATAAGAAAACAAATGTATGAGGAAACACTGCAGGGGCCCACTGCCCGCCCGAATACTACAGCAAAGGCTTAGAGCTACGGGAGCAGAATGACATGACGTGTGTGCCTCAGTTTCAGATTGTGTCAGAGCCAGAGAGGGCTCCGGGTGCCGAGGATGCGGAGCGGCACAGCTCGGAAAGGGCGCCATTGCTGGGAATCCAGGCGCCACCTCGCCGAAGTCGTGGGGAACCTGGCCGAGCCCCCCCGCCAGCGGAGCTACTCTGAGAAGAGAATGGTGAAGGCCATGATGACGCAGCAGGCCGCCACATAGGGGCTCTTCCGCTCACCTGCAACACAGGACAGGCAACACCAGTGAGAGGGCGGGCCACCGGACACCCCCAACACAGCACCTACACAGGACAGGCGACACCAGTAAGAGGGTGGGCCGCCGGACGCCCCCCAACACAGTGAGAGGGCGGGCCGCCGGACGCCCCCCAACACAGCACCGACACAGAGAACCAAACAGGGCCAGCAACGTGCCACTGTCCTTAAGGTACAGCCACTAGTTCAACTCCCAAAAGAATTAATCCGTTCACTGAAGAAATTACCTGCTATTACTTTAAAAAGATTAACTTCAGCAGGACTATTCAGCTGGAACTATAACTAACTAGTGCTATCCTTCATGACACCCATGGTATTGAAAAGATCTATAGGAGCAGGAAGACCCTAGATATGGTCCTCCTGCTACTGACATATCAATGCACTGCCAGCCGCATTAAACACACTGGGTGAATCCCAAAATCCGTATTTGACCGCACTTCTGTTCTTGTATACTCGTTTTACGTCATCTTCTGTTGCCGAAGACCAGTTCCAATACTAAGATCACAAGTAGAGAGGACGGAAATATACCTAGACGTTGTTCCTGCTCCGCCCCAAATATCAAGGATACATCGGTAGCATCCTCGCTGAACAAGATCAATCCCATGATTCATTGCGCCCCAAGTTTGTTCTCGGAAGGCAAGATAGCAAGACTGATCTTGCCAAGACCACAAGTACGATCTTAGTGTTCTTGGGATTGAGATTCACCCATTAGATAATCTTTGCTCCTTGGGATCAGCTATGAGTGAAAGCTTCCGTGGCACCGAGGACAGGGTTACCTACAGACGGACAGGCTCAGCATAGATCCAAGAATATCCAAAATTAAAAGAAATACTTAGCTAACTCTACCGTATGTGTCTTTTGCACACTATTATACTTTTTAAACCATACTGGATTTGCTTCAGCCCACACACAGAAACTGTGCTCTTATCTGCACAGGAGTACAAACAAGGTCATTAAAACATCTGACAATACAATTACACTGCAAGTAAGCAGCTCAGACTGACAAGACACAGTTGCCTGTCCCTTCATGCTGCTGTCTGACCTGCAGTGTGCAAAGCAAAATCGGCCAAATCGAGCATGATGGGGTTAAACTGAGAGCAAAAGATGCATCTTGTCCCACCATCCTTAAAACAGACACAGATGTGACAGGTCAGGCTTGGCTCAATTAAACATACCACACTAAATCTAATAAAGAGCAAGGTTTGACATTCATAAAGCTTACCTATCCTTGCACATTTCCAAAATATGCCCAGAATTCTGAAAAGGAGGAGAGGAAAGGTTAACATCAGACCAGTAGCATATTTCCAAAGACATCTACCCTTAACACAGACAAACATTCACTGGGCATAACAGCTGCAGTTTATCACTCTTATTCTGATGTTAGGATTTCATTCCTAAACTTGACGCAGTATCTGGAGAGACTTTCACTAAGACATAAAGGAACATTTATGTAAAGCCCCTAAAGATGTTTTAAAACACTTTTTCATTTCGTCCTCCATTTGGTCCAGGGGACCCTTCTTCGTGTCTCCAGTTTGCTGGAACTGGTTCAGGTTCACTTCAACCTTGCACTGAGTAAGAGGTCAAAAATAGAAGGATGGATGGATGGAAGGGCAGACTTTCTGCTTTCATGGACATTTTGCCACTACAATAAACTAGATTTGATACTATAAGCTGTTTGTCACACAGTAAAATAATAGATGTGTGTCCTTATTACTGCTTACCCTTAGTGACAGCCATTCGCCGACTTAACGTTCCAGAAATTTAGCCGGGTCATTACTAGCATATTAAAAAGCGACCACTCCTGGGAAAACACCCAAAAAAAACGTTCGCAGTGTCTAAGCACAAACATGTAAAAGGGCCTTTGGCTGAAAGCCGAATGCCACTATAAGCAGAAGCAGGCAGACAGTAAGTATGGTGCCTCTACAGAAACACACTAATTAGGAGGGAAAAAGTAACGGCATGACATGATCTTATGAAAAAATATATTTCCTTAGCAGAGGCATCTGTCCAAAGAAATTTACAATTTAAGGTCTTACCCATGTATACGCTTTTACATTTCCTGTAGCCATTTGCGTCCCATGCAGTTTTTTTTTTAAGTTTGTAAGATTGACAGTGAGCCACAGAATGTGCATATGGAAGCTAAATTTAACTGCCCCAACAGATAATGTAAAATTACCACACTATCATTACTTGTATGTGTACATAAAAAACAGTGGACCTACTCTCTGAAGGAGCGTGACGAACCATTGCCACTAGGGGGCAGTGTAGCAGGGCAGCTGATCCATTTTACAGAAATGGCTCTTCCTCCTACAGGCAGACAATGGACCAGCTGCAGCATCTGCCAGCACCGGGGCCTCATAGAGAAACGCCCCATTGATTAGCGCCCCGGCGAACATTAACTGGACACATCCGATAAAACACAAGGGCCTCTGTTCTCCAGTAGAGGGGAAACAAGTCCTGATCCAGCAAGCTGGCAGCGAAGCCAAAGTACAGCTGAACGGCACTGCCTTCTAACTTATGGAGACTCCGGGAGGAAGACCAGAGGGGATTAAAGAGAACCTGACATTAAGGCCATAAGAGAAATGCCCACAACTCACAGTATCCCTCTGAAACTACCCATTTATTTTTGGCTTTTAAGACGGGAGACTTTAGCCAAAGAAGAAACCACACTTAAAGACACCTCAGTCTTAACTATACACTGATTCTACTATACAAAACTTTAGCAGTGTTCTCAATAAAGCCATTATGGTCTCCGTTTTTGCAGGAATAATAAGGCAGGGATATTTATGCACAGAAGCCATTAATTAAACTGTGCAAGTGATCCGATTAGGAAGAAAAGAACGGCGATGCTTGTAATTTCACAACCTGAGTCTGGAAACAGAGTCAAGCAGTAAAGTTTTACAAACTGACAGCTGGAAAACTGGCTGTTGCCAATTAAGGGCCGTAAAAATGTCCGGATGATGTGCAGTACGTGATGGTGCCAGAGGACGGGAGCTACACATGCAAAGAGACCAATGTATGGGAAGGGGGCGGGACCGCACATCAGGAGCCTTAAATCATCCAAGTGCTGATGTATGCTGTGACCAGAATAAAATGGGGACAGCGCTGTTTTACAGAATATAAGAATATGGGCTGGGAACCATTACAATGAAACTGTTCTCCAATAAAGCCCATTCTCATAACTTTCATATTTCTCAACAAACATGCAAAAGCACCTTTTCCCATTTTAAACCAAAGTTGCTCGTTTACAAAAATAAATAAATAAATTATTCTACCCTAGTCTGCTCTAAATAAAAGACATAAACAACTAATAAATTTGTACTGTTTTACAACATCCATGCCCGCTGGGAACTAGAAAACATTTCTGAAGGTTAATGTTACTGCAAGACTTGCAAGCTATTAAAAACACAGCTTAAGATTTCCTTTATGATCTTTTTAGGCAGAGGGTGTTTTCACTCCATTTTGCTAAATGAAACAATTATATACACTAACATTTAAAGAAATGTGTCTTAATATAGCCCACAAATGATTACTGATGTGGCATACAGCAGATAGGCCCTTAAGTTAATCAGATGATTCTCAAATAGCCTGGGTTTCCCATCTTCCACAAACTCTCTGGGTGACAGTAAATTGCCTTCAGAGAATGACACAAGAATGAACGTGCCTGTGTGCAAATTCTTTGCGTAGTACGGACGTTTCAGTGTACGCCTGCCTTATTCACCATGCTTCCCAGGAGTGGCTGCAGATTTTTGTGGTATAAACTAAAAAGATGGATAATAGGGATTTCAAAGCAATGCATTTCTTAGAAACACTGCAGAATATTACACATGCCCAAAACCAGTTTTGACAATTGTCCTGAAATAAGTTGTGCGTGTGTATTTATATATACACACACACCATATATATATATATATATATATATATACACACACACACACACACACACACACAAAACAATCTGTGTGGATAATGGTGGGGCACTGCAAGTACTGACATTTTTTAGACACCAGTGTCAATTACCTGCCTGTGCCGGTGCCCATAAACAGTTATTAATGGTTCATTAGGGTTGTGATACATTATAGTGCCACTCACAGCTTATATTATATGATGTGTAGCAGAATATGGGATCCAGCACTTAAACTAACAAAGACCTCAAACCTATGAGATGCCGGGTGTGTTCAAATCTGTATCGGTTTTCAGAAGGAGCTGCTGAAGAACAAGTCATTTCTGTTTGTTTCCATGTCGCCCGGCTGGATGTCCAAACATATGGCAACATCCTGTCACCTCAAAAGTCTTTAACAAAAGCTCTATTTTGAAAAGGGGAAAAAAAAAAAGTAACTACGACAGTGGGCTGCCAATATGCAACGCTCTGCAGGAGAATGTTCTTGTTAGCTTCAGAATAGACGTCATCATCTACTAATCGCTTTGCACAGGCGCGTTAATAAGAAAGCGGGGGACGTCTTGTGAGACGTCAGACACTAAGAAATTGAGGCCTTCTACTCCAAAGAGATTTTCAACAGAGTGGGTCTCCCCTGGATGTAGCTTCAGGTTTACACATCAGTTTCAGACAAAGCAATGGTAATAGCACACTGATTTCTTGTCACCCTATCTAGCCAGCAAAAACACAGGGGACATAATCGCCAGTCTTATAGGTGTATAACAAATTTATTTAAGATTTACATGTAAGATGCCATAAAACTATCCATTAAAATAAAGCAAGACATTTATATACAGGAGTCAAGAGAGATCCCACATGATGATTTAAGCCTTACAGGATGTATCCCTTTATGTTCATCAGCTGATTAACAAAAAGCCTTTTGTTTTTGATTTCCTCCTGCTATAAACAGTGATTTCATGAAAATGATTAAATCGCTGAAACTTTTTTGATAGTCAAGAATCACATGGGTCTGATATAAATGTAAAGCAGTATTTCTGTATAGAAAGGCATCGTTTGCAGTTGTGCTCTTAAACTCATCAGTTATGACCATACCCTGGCTTGCTGCTAAACATACCCAGTTTTGTTCTTGTCCAGCAGGTTGGGAGTGAGGGCACGGATGTAAGCGCACGTACAAATGAGGAGGAGGATGACGGTCAGCAGACTCTGGAAATTAAAGATGGCTGACTGGAAAGGAAGAACAGCAAAATATCAAATCAGTAAAACTTTGTTTTAGACGCAAGCTAAGACATTTCCTTGGAGAATAAAAACCAAGAGGGATGCATTTGCTCCACCTTAAGTTTAACAAACCCCTCTTCTCTTGAACACACCTGCTGTTTTAACACAAAAAGTGCAACGATCCATTAAGCTAACTGGGCACCACGTAGCTACTTCCTGCCTCCCTCCTTAATGTAATGCTACAAAGAGCTGGAAAACCTCTTCATGTTCATAAAACACAACATCCATATCATCAAAATAGCCTGTGTGTGTATGAGAATTTACTTGCCAAATAAATAGCTTCTGATATAAACCTAACCCGGGGAAGTGAATTGTTTATGACTCTACAAAAAAAGGTATGCATGAGTAAAATAAATAAATTAAAAAACATGCGTACCCTGAGTACGATCAGATAAGACAATTCAATTGCCTTCAGTTCGAAGGTAAATGATATGGATGACACCAAAAAATAGGAAAAATTATGTTAAAACACATCTATGAAAAGTAGCCCACGTAACCGACAGATTGTGTGGTCTTCATAATGCAGCCACTTAATGTCAATACAAGTCTGCAAGATGGCATGCATGGTTTTTATTATAGACCAATACGTCTGTAGTTAGATGCATCAGAAGTAAAACAATAGCCTAATATGCAATAAAATGTAACTGACATCGCAGGTGAAGGGTTCGATCTTCAGAATGGTGCTTCTGTGGTACTACGTGCAAAACTCCGTATCATGACAATCAAGTGACAATCAAGCCTTAACATTTAATTTTGATCGATATAGGTGACTAGCTGCCTATAATTATTAGCGGGTTTAAAAAAGTGCAATATCAGCGAGTAACACTGGTGTTCATTACACGACGAGCAGAACTGTCTGCGCTGCATTTCAGCAGAGCGCAAACACTGACTGCTTCTGCTAATATAGTTGATTATTATGGTAGCATCTTAAACTTCCCTGCAACGTTAACAAGCCAAACCAGAAATGTGGAGCCACGCGTCATTCGCAGAGTTTTGGACCCCTTTCACTTACCATTTTTCGAAATTCTCTCACAGCCACATCACCCTTCCGTTACGAGAAAGGAAATGACGTGCGGGCTTGGGCTTCCGGAACGGGCGTGATTGGACCGTTCGGTTTGGCTGCGGAAGAATTTGATTGGACACGGCCCAATCTCGAAGTGGATATTTGATTGGCTCCCTTTTATCCAGACCGTCCGTTTGTCCGTATCTGCCTGTCGGAGCGACGCGGAAGCGGAGTAGCGGAGGTAGGTTCCCTGCCCATGTAAACCCGTGGTCTCGCCCCGTAAGATCCCACGCTGGCTGACAACCGAGCAGCGGAGTTCGGCATGGCGGCGCTTTGGTGACTGTCTGCTCTGATAAGCGTCGCCCCTTGGAAACTTTCATTTGTCATTATTAGCGTGCTTTCTGGGGTCAGCTAGCATGCATAATACGTCTCTCAGTGACGAAACGTGGCGCTAGCAAACCGCACTCCGCACAAAACTGCAACATAGTTGGAAATGGGCTTTTTATGGAACTCTACATGCAGTCCTCCCTGCATGTAACCGCTATTATACACGGAGAAGGGCATTGGAATACTTAGAAAGCACATTTCCCTTACATTAGGACGCAGTGTATTCATAAAAACTACATTGGGTTTTGTTTGTATTTAGCTGTTAGCGAGGATTTCAGTCCAGCTACATTGAAAATCCCAGCATGGCGGCAAAACCGAACTGAACTGTGCATCACTCAATAAGACCTAAGCTGCGATGGTTCCCAGAGTCCCGCTGTGCAGCTAAGGCTCCTTGTTCTGCAGCTATAGTAGCGTGTGACACTGATGGCATATACCCACAGACATCTTTAACTTTTTTTATAATACAACTTTGGCCACCATTCTGAGGTGATATTTTCAGTTCGAGATAAGTCTGTACACACATGCATAGACAATTTTATGTATGTAACAGTTTATTATCTTGTAAATTGCCTGTAGGGTTTTCAAACAACCCCAGCGATTTTCATATAGCTACATTTAGGCCTTAAATGGAATAATATAGATTTTATAATATAGATAATGTAGATTCCTTGTGTGATCGTGAGAGTCAAAGTATGGGTGCCACGCCAGATGTGTGAGAGTTGGCAACCCTGTCGTAGTTCAGGATAAGTTACAGAGAAACTACGTTAAATAAATTTAAAAGTATGTAACTCAGCATAGTACTTGTATTTACTGGGTGCATATGCGAGTTTATCACTGCCCAAACTCTAAGTTAGGGCATAAAGGTATTACCAGTATTAACATGCAATACCGTTAGAAGGCTGTGTATTTTTCTAAAAATATAGAGTCAGTGGCCTAATTATTGCATCCTGAAGAACTTATATACTGGCTGTATATCAGAAGATCTTGAACAGATGTAATTGCAAAAAGACAGTAGTTGCAAAACTACTTGATGTATGATATTCTTCGCTTAATGTTAGTTACTTAAACCGTTTATCATACAGTATGGACCAGGGGCCCTGAATAGAGTGAGTGAAATGTTTGAGCTGCACAAAACATGTCACATGCCGCAGTGTGTTCTACTGTAGGTGCGGTGGCATCACCATCAGGCACAATCCTTACACCCAACACACAAATGTGCCCCCTCTGGGAAAAGCCATTGGGGTATATTGGTTTAGAAAAGATTAGAATTTTAGAGATTCTGTTTTTTTTTTTTTTTTTGAGTTCTAGGGTAGCATATTGAATCACTAGGTACCATTGTGGCCTTGCAACTTCAGGATTGGAGTTTGAATCCCACTCTGCTTTTTGTGTGGTGCTTGCATGACCCCCCCCCCCCCACACACACACACACACACTTCATTGCATGGGTTTACTGCACCCCCAGTCCGACGTCAGTTAGGCTCATTAGTGTATCTGAATTGCCCACAGCGTAGAACGGTGTGTCAGTTCACCCCAGGTTTGTAGCCCAGGCTCTGCCCTCCACCCTGACCTGGGTAAGTGGTTAGTAGGTGTATGGATGCTTGGCTCTAAATTGAGCTGTCTCCCTGCCTGTGGAAACAAAGGATTAGGTGCACCTTAAAACCTTTTAGAGACATTCGTCCTCAGATATGAAGATAATCATTAATGACATTCCAAGTCAGTCACCCTCAAGGGAGATTGTTCAGATTGCATTAGAAAGATGAGCTGTGCACTGTGCCTGACTCACTTCTGTCCTGGCTAAGATCGATAGCCTCTGTGTGTTAGCAATGGGGGGAAGCCAGGATTACACTAGTGTCTCGCCTATTGTGAATGTGGCTTCCTCTGGTAAGTGTGAAAGGAGAGTTCTTTTTGGATCACGCCTTAAATGTGCTGTTTTTCCAGTGATCCATGCCATCATAGCAGCGTGAGAGAGAGATTTGTGGCATGTGGTTATATGAACAATGAGCAACTGGAGAACCCTTATTTTAATACAGAAGCTTGACTGAGAAGCAGTATGGGTGATAGACATAGGCAAACAGACTCTCATATGGACAGAAGGAAATCACAGTATTTCTCTATCCAAATTAATTCAGCAGAGTAGTTTATCTGCCAAGAAAAATATCAGACAAACTAGAAGATGGGGCTGCTTTTCTGTGATGTTTGGTATAAAATAAAAATTGTTTGGCAAGTAAAAGTACTGTCACTTTTTTCAGATAAAATGAATTTATGTCTTTGTGAAACAAATCAATCAGAAGTTTTACATGTACAATTACATATTTAGCAGATGTTTTTATCCAAAGCGACGTATAAGTGAGGCAAATAGCACATTGCAAATATTCATGTAGTCAAGGAGTTGGCTAGGCATGAGTGTAGCTCGGCTGAGCTTCCAGTGAATGCCCACGTAAAAGTGTAAGCAGCATTGGAGCGGGAGCTACACAACAACCTCTAACAAAGGAGGAACTGATGGGTCTTGAAGGTGGAGATGGAATCTGATGATGTGGTTCGGCAGCTCAGTCCACCATCGGGGAACCACACGAGAACCATCTGGAGTGACACTTCCCACATGATGGAGGGAGCTCCAGGCACCACTGGTTTGCTGATCGAAGGGGTGTGACCGGTCGTAGGTCTTGAGGAGCCTTTTGATGGAGATGGTGCCTGTGCATGATAGTATTATTGTTGCAAATTTTGATGGTTGATTATCGTGCGATTATCACGTGGGTTTGTTTAGTGGCAGTGAAAACAGGGCGGAGGGCAGTGACAGCTCACAGGAGATTTCTAATGCACATTGGATATGATTTTCATATGTTGACAAAGTACTGGCTATGTTACTATTTTAATGTTTTCAATATTCAGTTATGTGTATCAGTACTTTTTGACCATTTTGAGCACATTTTAACAATACCACAATAATACTGGTAACTCATAATTTTAGTCACTATAATCATAATATAAAAGGTGTGACATGAGATTACTTAGGTTGAATGAGTATCAGACCTGCTGCCGACTTTTTTGAATCGTATGCAATGGCTTTATATCACACGCTGGTAGATGTGCTAGTAGAGAGCTGTAGCAGTCTAGACGTGAGGTAACAAGTGCCTGGACCAGAAGTGGGGAGACATACTCAGACGGAAAACGCCTGATCTTCCTGATGCTGTACAGATATGCATTTTATTGCTTTGCCTTGCCTGTAGGCTATATTGTGCTGTGATTCTGTAATTAAAGCATTCTACCACTCATCTTAACCAGAGAAGCACTTTTCTTTGACTTTCCCATGTATGTATTTTAAGTGAAACAGAACATAAGGCTGTAAGTAATGTAAATGCAAGTGGTTCTTTAAATGTCAAGTATCTCAATAGACAGCGGATGGTTTAGCTCTCTCTCCCATAGTACAGTCTGTCATAGTTTACAGATGCTGAACATGTGTTAATTTTACTCTCCATTATACTTACATAGAACAGCAGCTAGGTGTATTATTAGCAGACGGCTAATTTTAGGGGACACTTTCAGTTATGGCTTGCCTGCGGATCTGAACACATAAATTTTACCTTGCTTGCTAACCTCTTATTTATATGGTGTAGTACTAGCAGGGGGAAGTTGGAGTCAAATAAGATAAACCCTAAAATCACAGCAATAATCATAATACAAGTCCCATAATTTTCAGATGTCCATCACCGCAATAGCCCCCCTATTATAATCATTTTTTAACAATGGGTTTTGAGTGCCTTTAGCTAGTATAGTTCATTAACTATTTGATTTTGTTTCCCAATCTCTTTCTCTTACCTCATTTTGTCAAAAATGTATCACACACCTGAATTGGGCTGTATTTCTTGATGCATGAAACCTGCCTTCTGAGAGCTGAAGCCTTTTAGTGGGTTTGATGTTGCCTGTGTCAGCCACAGCCAGTGACTAGGGGTGGGGTCAGCCTTAAGGCCACCGGCTTATCGCTGCTCTGACTTCACCGTCCCATTATAGAAGGTGACAGGATGTGCCCAGTGAGGCAGTCTCTATCCTTATTGGCCCTTTCCCTGTGCATCTGCCTCTGGTCAGACATGCAGAGGGCTGAGGATAATCAGTCCATTGAAGGCAGTGCTGTCCTTCAGGGAGGTCCGATAAGGAGCCCACTGTTCCTGGAGTGATAGAAGAGTATGAGCCCCAGGTGGCTGGGCTTGTGGCTTGGGGTAGTGTCTGGGATGGGTGGGGGGGGGGGGGTAGCTTCTTTGAGATCTCAGTGCTGCTAGTGATCCACAGCCAGGCAGCCGGTTTCCTGCCTTCTTGTCATTGTCCTGCCAGCATCATTGCTCTAAGGCCTGGGGTAGCAGATGGATGGAGCCCGAGGCCTGGTCTTGCTACCTGGATGGAGAGATGATGGGGCCTGCAAGACATTTTTCAATACAGCCTTTAGGCGCAGATTAATGGTAAAAGACACCTATCCAGTTACTTTATTGTAATCAGGTGATATACGTATCTATAAACTCCTTAGTGTAGCTGAACCATCTGCTTTTCTTGGTTTCCTGGTCTGTGCATCACCTGGTACGGCGATATAAGATGCCTTCGATGCTCTATGTATCTATTAATGCCGTCATAAAGACTCTTTGAACTGACCGTTACAGGTGCTGGGTGTCTTTCCATGATCCAGCTGGTGGGTCTGTGTGGCAGTGAGCTTAAGAATGCCCCTGTGCTGCTCAGGCATGCGGTTTAATAGCAAAACAGCTGGGATGCACAGCTGATTTCTCGCGACTCTCTTTGGCGCGTTAAAGGACAGAACGGCCCCAATCTCTCGTCGCTTTTGAAGATGGTCTGCTGCTTGCTGGCAGACAAATGCTTGTTTAATGTGGGTGTCCGTCTGTCATTAGTGTGTGCCCTGGGGGGGGAGGCATCATTCGTCGTGCAGATGTTAAAGTACCTAATGAATGGCTGCTGTATTTTGTGAGGTTAAGGGTTAAATCTCCTTCAGAGGGTTGCATGATCAGATTTGACTGCGCTGGCGTTGAACGTGTGTGACCTTGGTTAGTTCTCTGGGTCTTCTGGAATTATGCAGACTTATGAAAGTAAAATGAAATG
Organism: Petrocephalus sullivani; assembly: GCA_026780845.1. Taxonomy (NCBI): domain Eukaryota; kingdom Metazoa; phylum Chordata; class Actinopteri; order Osteoglossiformes; family Mormyridae; genus Petrocephalus; species Petrocephalus sullivani. The sequence goes on from JAODKM010000108.1 coordinate 26,455,710, forward strand.
GTTTGATTCATTAAAGAAAAGCCAGTATCATTTTCCATACTGGCGCAGTTGTTGTGAGTCATTACACTAAGACTTTCACAAAACTTTCTCCACATTTATTAATTATGATGTAGTGACATGAAACAATATTCATTGTATTAAAATAATGGTAAGTTATTGGCTTAACATTGTCCCATAAATATTTGTATGACCAAATAGTGTCATTAAACCTGGGTCATGCCATTATAATTATATATAATTTATAATTATATAAACAAAATTCCAAAAACTAGCTTTTACATTACCATTTTTTACTTTGATGGATAGCATGTGACTTACATTCATGTCTTCCAGAAGGCAGAAATGTTTTTTGTTTATTTGAAACAATCCCTTTGAAATATAATGCCCCATTTAAGCCCATTTCCACCAATGTGATGGAAAAAATATCTTGAAATAATGAGAAACTAATTTCTTTCGAGAGTTTCTCATTATAATGACTTAGGGCTTGTTTTTTCTTTCTTTTTTATTACATTGGTGGAAATGGGTTTCCAAACCATCTCTATATTGTGGGTGGGAGAATTTAGAACGTATATGTAAATCACGCGCTAAATTTAATCAAAATCAAAAATTGTAATGCAAAGACAATCTTGAATTAAACTTGAATGAGATACTTTTCATCATCATGATCCTGCGCTGGTTATGGAAGATGGGTGGATTAATAAAACTATCCTGTTAAATGGTATTGCAATCACAAGGTGGACCTAGATGCAATGCCGTTAGTGGCCATTAAACAATAACACTCAGTCGTATCATTAAATCAGTGAGTGAATGGGATCAGTAGCAGCTATATTTTCTTGGGAACCCTTAGCAGTCAAACATTCTACCTAAGCAATGAAGAGTTCTTTGCTAAGTAAGATTGCTGCTGAGGTGATGCAACCTGTTTCCCGGAGTGGCCCAGCTCCCTGGTGGTTCTCCTACGGTGGGCCACTGAAAACACCCCGGTGAGTTTTCCTGGTGATTTTAAGAGACCGTGGGCTTCCTGTGCAAGCAGAACTCATTACCAGCCTCATGCTGTGCGGTTATGCACCCAACAGGAATTGTTTGGGGCTTTTATCACATCCAATGCATACCTAAGATATACAGTAAAGCGCCCAAAGGCAAAACTTACCGGAATACATAATATCGTAGTATTAATGTAGTATTAATGACTGTTGTTGTGTTATTCATCCTGCTGGGATGGCGTGGTTACGGTAAGCGGTAAGTTTCCTGCACGTCTTACTAAGAGCAGTGGTCTTGTTCTGCCAGATAACTGTAGTATTGTGTAATCTGCTTTTATGCTTGAGAGCCAAGGCAGAAATTACTAGATTTTCTGATTCATTCTTCCATTGCTTAAAATTCTATTGTTTGCACTAAATGATAAAAAAAAATCCATCGTTTTATGGCCGTATGTAATATATACAAAATCTTTGGATCACTTCCCTTGACGACACAACTTTTATTTTATCTTTGTCGTTTTCCGTTTCAGTGTAGATAAGCATTCATATTTATTATGCTGTATTTGACATGATATGATGCAATGCACTGTGAAATTAGTTTAAATGTCCTGTAACTTTTTAATGTTCTGCAGATCTTGCGTGGGCCCACGGGGATGAGTACCAGCGTGCGTAAGATCAGCGTGGCCTCCGAGGTCGACCGCCCCTTCTTTCTGAGGTTAGACTGGGCCGATGACCTTGGAGCAGGATTTGTGGTCATTCTGTGCGATGGCACGTTTGCTTGGAGTGGAGAAGGTACGTGTGGAGAGGCCTGGAGTTTTCAAGGAGCCTGGGAAACTTTGCTCTGTTTTAATCCTTCCTATAATTTTACTCCCTTAAATTGTTTGCTTGAAGTTTAGAATGGCAGCAATACTCGCTCTGCTGACACTCGTATTACTTGCATATTTATATTGTGGTTATCTTTTGCAGATATACAGTACTGTGCAAAAGTCCCCCGCAGAAAATTTTATGTTTATATTGGTGTAAAGCTATGATTTTATGTCTGTAGAAGTGTGTCAACTTACCATTTCAGAACTTATTCTCAAATCGCCACAGTATTTCGTGTTACAATACAGTCCAGTATACCCAGATATTTAAAAAATTATTTAACTGAGCTGGTTGTGAAATCGAACAAATACGTGGACTGGCTGGCGTTTGGGAACTGAAGCAGTGTTCTTCCAGCCATCCAATAAGATATCAGTTACTCTTTGGAGAAGAGAACAAATTCTTTTTGATATAAGAAAAGATATTACTGTTTATTGGTATATATTCATAATGTTAAAAAACACTTCTTCCAAATGTGCACATTCTGCTTATATGAATAGCTGTAAAACATCATTTCTTTTGTTGGTCACCTTAGACTTTTGCACAGTACTGTAGTTTATACAGTAAATAAAGCTTTTGGACCCCCCAGCAGTAGTTGTACTGCTCTGCTTTGTGGATGTAGGTGCTACTAATTGATCAATGTTGATGCTGAGGAACCAGCACACATCATGTTGCTTCTCTGACACTGCGTGAGGCCATCACCTGTGATGGGTGTCTCACATTAGTGGCCTCAGGAGGATGCCAGGTGAAGGCAGGCTGTTGGTGAACACAGTCAGTAAACACATTTGACTTTCCTGATGTGATGGACGGCTGAGGGGCTGAAGGCTCGTCCCTCTCCTGGTGACTGCCCACACACTCACAGTGATGCACCTGCGGAGTCTACATACCTCCCATGCTTAACTGGGGCTGAGATGTACTTTAGCAGTCCAAAGTTTGGAAACGCCAACCGCCTACAAAGGAGAGCGATAGTGTCGCAGAACCTAGCCACCTGAACTAAACACGGCAGGAAGGGTTTTGGAGGAGATGACCAGAGAGTAAAGGAAAAGTGGCCAATGAGTGCTCAGCATATGAAGGACCACCTTCAGAACAGTTGGAAAAGCGACCAATGAGTGCTCAGCATATGAGGGACATCCTTCAGAGCAGTTGGAAAAGCATCTCAGGAGGCCACCTCAGGAAACTGGTGAATGGAAAAGTTTATTATTGTTATATGTTTATTATTATTCTAAAGTGTATGGAAGTACAGAAATTCTTCTTTGGGTGGGTATGTCCAAACTTTTGACTGGTATTGTAACTGTCCTGCTGTGGCCCCTTACTGGGAGATCTTCCTGCATCTGTGGCAGCTGATGCTGTTATGACGATAACCGCCCCGTTCAAGTCCAAGTCTTTGCATCTGTTTTGCAGTTCAGTGTTACAATGTCCTTCAAAGTGTCTTTTGAAATGGATTGCATTTTTCTTGACTGATTCCTTATGTGTGGGATTAAATTAACTATCCAGGTGAAAGTTAAAAGTCCTGGAAGTGAACTAGATGTGTCTGCACACAGTGTCTGAGGAGGATGTGACTCGAGAGGCCCTGGAGTTGGAGATGCAGAGGGAGAAGTATGTGCAGGACCTCCACCTGGCCCTGGTTGGAGGTGACCAGAAAGGGGACTTCAGTTTCCACCTGTCCCCAAGCTGTGCTGAGGGTGGGGCTGTCCACCTGTCCTACGAGAAAGTGCTGAATGACTTCTCAGTAAGTAACCTCTGTGTGCTTGAGCTCGATGTGGCGATTGGCTTGGATGGGGATTGGGGGGGGGGGATCAGGTGTTGATTGATGGGCCGCAGAATAGCCAGCAGTACCCTTGTTCCCATTAATGGAAAGACTGTGCCCTTGAATAGACAAAGGCTTTTCATGAGAGTCCACGCGGAGAGTGTTGCAACAATCGTGGAAGAAAACCACATTGCCAAAGTCATTATTACTGACCATTCCCCATCCTCCTATAATTTCTGGCTGGGAATGTGTTTTTTTGTAGAATGCATTAATGCATTTATTTCAAGGTTGCTTTTGTGATCATACCTACTGCTACCAAGGACCATTCATATCACCCATAATTTAATTTCCCAAATGGTTTGAGAAAGAAAAAAAAACAAAAAACTTAACAGATATTCAGATTTCATATGCATTAAATAAGCAATTTCAAGTTAGTGCTTGCTATGGGTTAAAAAGATCAAATACTGTTTTATACTGCGTTTCCACTAATCCCGTTTTCAGTTAGCTCATGAGGTTGATTAGTAACACGAAGCTCCAAGCCTGCAAATGCATCTTGTTTCCCTGCCTTGGATCTCTTGGCCATATTTTATTGATTATTTGGCTGCCAGCTAATTCTGCAGGGCTTTTTCTTTAAGGCTTACTGTAACTGTATTTGACTCATGGAAGTTCTATGACACTTTTATGTTGGCTATTATCTGTAGGCTTCCCTGTGGACAGCTGCCTGTTATTAGAATGGCTTCATTCCAGATCTGGTTATTTCATTTAGACCGTACTGTGGTATTTGGTATCCCCAGGTCATGTGTGCATTTGTGTTATTTTTTGTATTTTCTCCTTTAGTTAAACTTAGTGTCGTGTTTTGTATCTAAGGGTTCACTGATGCATGAAAGCCACCAATGAGGCACCTTGCCACTACTTTTCATTTTAACCTAACTAATTCCATGGTGATTAAAGGCTCAGGTTAGTACTTCACTGCAAAAGACATCTTGTTATTTGTTGTAACAGTGCATTCTAGGGGGTTTGTTAAGCTATGTTTTAGTCTTACTTTAACTCTTTGTGGTTTACGCATGCTGCCCTTAATGTCCATAGTGTAATTTGAGAAGCTCTAAGTTCTTCCCATCCCAAAGGTCTTGACCGCGTCACAGCACAGCCTGCTGTGAGCTGCCCGGCAGCTCCAGTGTCTGGGTGCCCTGCCCAGCAGAAGCTGCACAAGTCCAGCTCCTTCTGCTGCCTTATCTGGCTCATATTTATGGGTCCCAGTATGGACTCCTGCCTTGGGAAACCTTTGCCTTTTATGCAGTGCAACACAGAATAGTTATTCAATTTCTGTGTACACTACCTGTGCATACTACACGCTGTATACTACCTGTGTATACTACCTGTGTATACTACGTGCTGTATACTACCTGTGTATACTACACGCTGTATACTACCTTTATATACTACGCACTGTATACTACCTGTGTATACTACGTGCTGTACACTACCTGTGTATACTACACGCAAAACACATTTTTTGTCATGGTGCATGGTGAAATAATTACTTAAAATTACTTTAGAGTCAAGTCCTCCTTAAAATAAACCCACAATACGTGTGTGTGTGTGTGTGTGTGTGTATCACTGCACAACAACACTGCCTT
>JAODKM010000108.1:26461028-26473146 GCA_026780845.1 Petrocephalus sullivani
ATTACATATATATGTGTGTGTATGAGGAAGCTTGTAATAATGCATATTTAAATGTAAAATCAATCATCAAATGAATGTACAATCATCCCAATGGATGTTTATTTCATACACCATTGTATAATGCCATCCTTAAACACAGAACTATGCAGTTGCAGAAAGTCAATATAAAGCTATAACGATATAGTACGCCGTGAATGACAACAGTACAAAAAATCTTGCAATCAGGTATAGTCAAGCATAAATCTATAATGTGCAAGTTTTAGAAGAATGCATTGCGCATGGCATAAGTGTCATAAGTCAGCCCCCACACACAAAATAAACAAGATAACACTTGTGTGAATTTGTTTTAACGTGTTAAATTTTTTTCAATGAATCGTAACGATTAATGTATTAATTTTGATAGCCCTAATATTTGTGTATTAAATAAGGAATAACTGTATTGATCCCGCGGGAAATTTCCATTGCTCCCAGCCCCCCACCTCCCCATGGCATGAATTACAGCGTGATAGGTGCACCGTCAAGGCTGTAATGCTTTGCTTCATGAGAGATAAGTGCAGGTGATCATGGATTTATAGAGATATGAAGGAGGTGATGACATGCCTTAGGCTTCAGCCACACCTGCCGGACACTGGCCCTGTGTTAGTACCAGAGGGATATGTGTTTGAATCCTTTACCTGATCACCACAGGTGTAAGTTGATAAGCTGTGTCTTGGCGTATTAGGTACTAAGAATCCTTGAAAGAGCCCTTTTCTCTATTCTCCATCATACATGGACTGTGCACCTGCGTTTCACCTTTAATGGTGCCATTATGAAGCTTAGATGGAGACCATGTTGAATATGTTGAGCATGTTGAATATTTTGTGTGACATACCTTATTATAATTTTTTTTATGTGTATATATAGGTATGTTCAATTATTTCCATTTTTTTGTAGGGTTTTACAATAGATCTGATACTGATTTTGGGGCATGATGCATCTCATTGGGTATCACTGTCGATCTCACCTGCAGGACTGAAGGATCTGAATCCTCCCCCAGCGGGCATGTTATCTGCATGTAGCATGGGCTCACTCCAGGTGCTCCAGCTACCCCCTCCAGTCCAGGGACACGCAGCTGTATTTTATCCGCTACGCTGCCAGGGGTCATTGTGAGCCTGTACAGGATAGGTGGTTGGAGGATGATGGGGCGTATGGCGCTAATTTGAATTAACATAAGGGCGTGGCTGAACTACAACTCCCAAAACTTTTTATAAAGAAGTTTATTCTGTGCTCTGATCTTAATTGAGTTTGCATCCTGGTCTACAATGCTTATTCCACTCAGAATGTAGTATGTTTGGATTGCCTTTTTTGGAATAAAACAAATGAAACAAATTAAATGAAATCTATAAGACCCGTAAAACCTTGCAGAACTCGCACTAAAGCAGTTCAGTCATTTTTTTCAAGTGGGGTTGCAAAAAAGCAGCTTGCAGTATTCTTACTAGGTTTATTGTGGGTCATTAAGCTAGCAAGCAAACGAGGTAACTAACTGTGCTCATGACAGGCCTCTTCCTGAATTGTACACCATTTATATAGCTGCCCAGTAAACACATATTATCCTTAATTTGCTGGTGTGGAGATGACAATGGTGAGTTAGGGATAGCTTTCATTGTGCCTGCGGAGGGAGGAACAGCCAAAAAAAAAAACCGTGGGCCACCCAGAAAGCCCCCCCATGACCGTCTCGCTGCAGGCCGTCTTCACAGCACCTAAGTAAACAAGAGGCTGGCCCCGAGCCCCTGGCCCGCCTGTCACCTTTCACTCTCACCTCCCATAAGCTACCCGCCTGACCCCATGCAGCCCTTTCCCTTGTTTACACTCTGCTAAGGAAAAAAGACTGATCATGATCTGCTGCTTCCGGGTACAACGGTCACCCAGCCGTCTCTAATCGGAGACAGAGAGGTGTCGTGTTTCCTTCTCTGGACCCCCCCCCCTGAGTGGTTTGGTCACCCTGCATCACACAACATCCTGGGGGGATGATGTGTGGCTTAGAATGCATTGATTATGGCTGGAAGGCTGCTGGTTCAAATCCCAGAGCCAGCAGCGTGATCTTATAGTTGGGGGCCTTGAGCAAGGCCCTTAATCCCAGTCGCTTAACCCCAATTGCTCCAGCGACAGGCTGACCCTGCTTTCTTAATTATACCTTGCTTTGGGTGAAAGTGTCTGTTAACCCTTAGAGCCCGACGAACGCATTTTGCGTTCACGTTTGAATAACTTCACGAATAAATGACGCTCATGAAACAAACACATATCACTGAACTCTAGAAGACGTATCTGATCTTGTCATAGAGGTCGTAGCAGTTTTATTTGGTTTATTCTGTATGTAAAACAATTGAAAACGAGAGAGAGATTTCTTGCGCTCTATCCGGGTGCGCGCTCTGCGCTTGGATAAATCGGCTCCCCTGCATAAAAGCGCAGTCATTGGCAAGCGGCTGTGGAGAAGCCATCGCTCTGCTGTAGAATATTGATCGAATTTATTTCAGTCATGCCGGCCCAAAACGTATGCAGGAAATGCGAGGAAGAGGGTACAAGGATGGACACTTCATGGCAATGAGCACGCTGTGATGTGCCACTCTGTGGATCTGCCTTGTCTTTTGGAAATGGTGTTTGACTATATTCCTGGGGCCTGATGATTTCTGCCTGGTAAAAAACACATATTTATTCATTATAAAATGAGACAGAATGCTCCATGTTGGGAAACTTGCATATTTCTGAGACAGGAACCTTACCATACATCTATTTCTATAGTTATATCTGAACCTAAAACAATATTTCTATATTCTATATATTTATTTCTATATTTCTATATTCTATATTGCAACAAAAATCTAAAATATTTGCTCATAAAAATGATTATATTAGCTTTGCATTGCTATATTCACATCAAATATATACATAGACAAGTAGCTCTATCTTTCCTGCAAATGACAATATAAAGCATGTATGTATAGCACTTACTATTACAATGCTGTAAGCCAATAAAAAATGGGGTAAAAAATGGCCCAAAATGGCTTAGGCCTCTAAAGTTTAAATAAATAAATGGTGATTCTGAAGTCCTGGTCCTGTAAGCCAAGCTTCTGGCAGAAGGGGGTCACATGGTGGGGTAGCCTGCTTCTTCCTGGTCCCCTCCAGCAAGGGTTTTTTCTGCCATGCTTTCCATCCATTCTACAACGCACATTTCCGGCACGTCGTCATAAAAGCAGCTCATTCATCTCGGTCCGTACACAGACATTAAGGGCAAATTAGAGAGAGCAGTCTGACTCACTGCCCGTCTGCAGGAGCCAGGGACATGCCCTAGGTAGGAGGCCAGTCCATTGCAGATCACATAACATGCATGTACTCAATCACGCAATCACACACCATGGGCAGTTTAGAGAAAGAGGGAACATGCAAACTGCAAACTATGGATATTGGCCAATATTAATAAATAATCAGGATATCAGCATCATTCTGATGAGTGATTCTTGGCCGAGACTGCCAGCCGATTTTGTAACGCCGTCAATATAGTTGACAACACCAGGATTAATGACACAACTATGAAAGTAATGGAGATGATTGCACTGGGTGATCAGACATTTTCTGTAGTGGAATAGAAGGGATTTTGTCAGCTTATTCACCCCTGAAACGAGGCCTCAAAGTACTGGCCTGTGAGTCGTTATAATTATTAAATGTGGTCAGCAGATTGATCTTTTGTTTATCACAGAATACGAAAAAAACAATATAACATTTTGCTAGTTTGCTCCAGCAAGGTTTAACCCCACTCCCTCCCGCCCCGACTTGGCAAGTGGCCCCCGGTTAGCAGGTTATCTGTACCAGCATATTAGATAAAAATATATATTGGTTATCCGTATCAGTCAGAATTTCCACATCAGCCTGTCGCTGCATGTAGGGGAGGGCAGGGCAGAATTCCGACTGCAGACTGGAGGTGTAATACCTAGTGGTGCCTAACGAGCCACCGTGCCACGTCATCAGGACTTTGCTGCAAAAGTTATCTAGCAATCGTGTTTGCGGGGCAACTCTTGTAGAAAATAATATGAAGAGACAAAAGTGGGCAATATAAATGAGTGGCAGACGTTCCTTGTGACCCCAAGGAGACACGGAACACCTGGAATTGGTAAAGGCATTTAACGCAGCACTATGACGCCAATGATGACCAAGGCAAGACCACCCTGCTTCTGGATGGGGGTTGAAATGGAGAGTACTGGCTCCTGGTGGCCCGGGGATAAATCAGGCATTGTTTGGGAGTGGTATTAATGCTCACCCTGTATGCTGGGCCGGGTAGGCTGGTTTTTGTAGACCAGGGTTAGGCCTCAGTCGAGAATCTCCTCTCCATTCCTGCCACGTAAAATCAAGACCAGACCGGGCCTTTTCTGTTATGAATGAAAGCCTGTACGAAATGACGACCAGTCATGGCTCTGCAGCTAATATCCTTTGTACAATAATTCATTCCTTTTCATTTGACAGCTTGCCCTCATACTCATTAGGGATTAACTGCTAAGTATGGCTGCGGAGCTGAATAAAACGCTTTGAGCTGGTGCACTTTCAACTTCTTTTTTCTTCAATTTTTTTCAGATGTAACCATTGCACCTCGCATTTGGTGCCGAATAATTAATCAGATGAAAGACCGAAAAAGCCCCCTGTAAGGCGCTCCACCATGCGGTTAAACTGGGCTTTTTTGTAACTGAAACTGATGAGCAGTAACATTAACGTTATCACTATTAAGCGCAATGCTAATCGTCTCAAATGTGGTTTCAGTGTGACTGATCATGGCTGAATGCCAAGCAACGCCTGCCTGCTAATTAAGGAATTCTACTGAAGCATTATTACCGCGCTGCTAAAAATATTTAAGTAAAAACTGATGACAAATATGAAAAATCTATGTAAGTTATGGTAACTGATAAAGGCTACATTTTTAACATTACATTCAAACCATTTATTTATTTTGCAGACACTATTTCCTAAAGCAACATAAAGGTCGGCACAAATAAGAGCGATTTAATGACAAAGAGCATTAACAGAAGTGCATAATCAGTAAAGCTTCTGCAATTTGTCTTTTTTGTGTAATACAGACACACCCATCTTTTGCATTCTCATTGACATAATGTAAATATAGCACAAAGCGTTTGTCCTTTAAATGGTGTATAAAGATGTGGGGGTCTTGGGATGGTTTTCTTGTATAATCACTGGGAAGACAGACCACAAAATAGTTTACTTTGCAGCCATGTTGTTCTTTAATCCGCATCAGCAAAGCGTCCAAGTCTTCTGTGTAATTTTAAGAATCTGATCCCATGCACACAACTGACAGTCATTCAGTACAGTGGATGGGTAAAATGCTGCAGAACATGTTCAAGCGTTCTTTCCCCTGCTGGATTCCTGGGGCGTCTTCACACTTTGCACCTTTTCTACATACAAGCTGGGGGGAGGGGTTATGCATTGTGTTGTTTGGCATTTCATCATTTCTGGTGCAAATCCGCACTATTTATAGCCATCTTATTCCTTTAACATCATGCCTTTACTTGCATGCGCTGAGACCATTTATGGCTTGCATTTTTAGTACATTAATTCATTTCTGAGCAAAAGTCCTAGGTGAGCAACAGAAACCGTTTTAAAGCTATTCATCTGGGCAGTAAGTGTATATTTGCTCAGAATAGTAACTGATATCTTGTTGGAATGCTAGCAGAACAGTGCTTTGCTTCCCAGACCTCTCTTGAAGGATGGTGAATGCAAATACTGGGGTGGCTTTAGGAGGGTTTTAGAAATGGCTAAGCTGACACACTTTCGCAATTTTCTTTCGCGGCCTAAGACTTCTACTTTAGAAGCTAAAGCTGAGGACTGGGCTTTGATCTGCTCAAAGATGAACTATGTTATATTCTTAATTGCTGAATGCCTAAAAAAATATATATAATATTATATACATTTTTTTTTTCTTGAAGAAGTTCACAAAGAGCAAATGTGGTTTTCTCTTATTTCTGTGGATGCTTGACTGTGATGTGGGATCTCCTTATATCCTGGGCCACCCTGCCACCCTCACGTATGACATCATCCTGCCACCCTCACGTATGACATCATCCTGCCACCATCTTTTACGAGAGCGCCCTGGTAACTGCAGCCTCTCAGTGACCCATCACAAATAGGAACTCTAGTTTGTTTTTTTCCCCCAACATTTTGATGTTTCCTGCACCAATAGTATTCCTCAAGCTTGCATTATTGGGTGCAAAGTGGCTCAGTAGGTAGCACTGTGGCTTTATACCCCCAAAGGCTGGAGCTTGGACTCCCACCCCTGGTTGGTGTGTGGAATTCGCAAAGGTGCCCGCCAGGTACTGGTTCACCAGCGTTTTCCTCGGGCTTGAGCTTAACGCTGCCAGGAATAGTCTCCATGGGTAGGTGGTAGGCATGTAACGATGCATCACGAATCGGTTAAAAATCTGTGTAAATGTATGATTAAAATCGGCTGATGTGGAAAATGAATCTCTACTTTTTTAATGAGAACAAGTACTTAACAGAATGAACGGTGTAACGTTACATTTGATTTTGCGACGTCAGTTCCACGTCAGTCGTCACTGCGTATGCGATGTCAGTTCCACGTCAGTCGTCACTGCGTATGCGACGTCAGTTCCACGTCAGTCGTCACTGCGTATGCGACGTCAGCGTCAGCTTTTGGTTCAGATGGAACACGAGATGGCAAGCACTGCCCAGCTTTACATCGGCGGCAGCATGACGACGGCGTGCAAACATTGTAAAAGACTGATAACCTAGAAATGTCTATACTGTATATAGGGTGACCAGATAATCCATGTCATCCTAGACAATTTGAGGTACTTCAGGTTTTACAAACTACTTTAAACCCGGAAGGCTCTTTTGCTTGGCTAAATAGTTAATTTCTTCTTTGCTTTGACTGGTTTGTTTCCTTGATTGAAAGACTCATCCAGCTATTTCACATTAACATTAGTGATGCGTGCATGAATCTCTGAGGCTGACCAATCAGTACACAGCAAGAACGCAGGGCTTAAGTGAAATCCATGTTCTTTTAATTGAAATGGAAGTTTACAAATCCTGTCCTAGCTCGAAGTGTCCGGGATTACATGGATTATCTGGTCACCCTATCTATATAGAAATGGACGTCTATATAGAAACATTATTCTTATTATATTCTATTTCCCTGAAAGGAGAATGCTAAGATGTACCCACTGCTTTCTCTTCTAGCTAAGGCATACCTCACCTCACCAGCCACCTCTGTCCCTAGTGAAAGGGTTTTTTTTCAACTGCAGGGGGCATTATGAATTTACATAGATCTCAGCTTCAGTCTGAGAATGTTGACATGTTATTTTCCTTAAAAAAACATTCTAAGCTGTACATGCAAGCATTAGTTGATTTGAACAATTTTTTATTTAGTTATTTTGATGTGGGATTTGTTTTAAAAAACAATTTTATTTAATTTCAGTTGCACTTTTAAGAAGAGGACATGTTTGGAGAGATGAGGAATATTTTTCAAAATGTGAGAAAATCATATTGTGAACTCAGAATCGCGAATCGCATCGAATCATGAGTTGAGTGTATCGTTACATCCCTAGTAGGTGGACAAACGCAATATCCAGCTTGCTATTTATAACTGCACGGCAACATATCATATAACATTTGTATGACCATCCACTTAGGGGCTGTAGGATGGTATTAGGGAATAGGCCTACATGTGTTTGGATGTTTAGATGAAAACAGTAACTTGGTCAATGCAACCATTATTGGTGATATTCTGCCTGCCGACCACTTTCAACACCACAGCAGGACAGCTGTCTCCAAATATGTGTGGCCCTTGTGTAATGTCTGCTATGTCTGTCAGTGGGAATACAGTCCCTGTAGGACAGAGAGGTCCTGTGTGAGTTCTCCTCTTTGTGTCCCATGGGTCCATCCAGCACCGAGGCAAGGAGGACAATGAAGTCATTTAAAGTGACTCTCTCAGGCTGATTAGTAGTAATAGATTATATAATTATATATGTGTACTTGCCATGAATGCAGTTTTATTGGCAGGGTTTATGCTATAAAGGTATGATTTTAAAGACACTTGAATGTTGTAGAGTTGGCTTTATTCCTAATTGTCTTCTGTGTATGCATTTAGAAAGCATCAAAGAAACTTAGTCGCAACTTCACATGCTGCTTTCTGTAACATTTGTGCTGACTTTCCCTGCCGCATCCATGCATGCATGCATGCATATATGTATGCCTGTGTCTTGTACTAAAGCTGAAACGGCTATATTTTGACCAACAGGAATGTGGTCTACACAAGAGCTAATTCTCTTAGGATTCCAGCCCCCCAATGGAACATTTCCTTTTCCAAATCTCCGTATTCTCCACTCTTACGTAGGTCCTAACAAGCTCCACTGTTCTTCTCTGTGGTTGCTGGCTGCTCTCTCAGGAATTGCTGCAGCCTCTTCAGCACCTCAGAGCTTGAGCTCCATCTTGGGTTTTGACAGATTCAGTTTGGGCAAGGTAAAAGTTTGCATACTCCGACCTTGCTTTGATAGATTGACCTGTAGATAACTGAGTGAATTTGTATCAGTGTCTTAAAGGTTGTAAACTAAACACGTCTACACCTTGTGATATTGTCTTTCAGTTATAGCTTTAAAGTGTCACAGTAGTCTTGAGGTCAACAGAAAGAGGAGGGAAGTCGTTTCCTGGGTAAATAAATAGCCCTTGCCGTAGCAGTTGTTTCAGGAGGCAAATGCAAACAGACTCCGACAACAGCTTCAGTCTGACACTTGGCCCACCTGTTCAAAGTCAACGTCACATGGCTTGTAGGGACCAATCGGGGTGGAGTGCTCGCCTAGCCACATCTGCCGGCGCCCGGTACTGTCTTGCTGAGCGAATGAGATCGTGTGTGCCACCCTTTTCCCCTCTATCAGTCTCTGCCATGCCCTCATCCTAATGAGCGAGTGATGGAGGCCGGCTGTCTGGCCTCCTGATGCTTACTGATGCCTGTCAGGTTTTATTGCATGTTTTGCTTACCCAGCTGCCTACTGCATTTATGGACTCGTTCACTCTGCAAACTCCGCATCATCCTCATTCCCCAGGTCCATACTTCTGTGCAACCACCCCAAAAAAAGGAAACATTCATGGAATTAAATTTTACTTGCACAAGAACTAACTTCATGCCAGTCTCCTCTGTCTCTTTCCTAAATATTTCCAGAATGTTTCCACAAGAAAATCATTTTGCATCTTCTTAGACCGTTTCAAGGACAGATACCTTTAGCTGTATTTAAATTATTACAATAAGAATGCAGATCTATATCCCACAAACACCTTGCAAGACAATTTCTAATTATGTTTCTGTTAATATTCTTTGTTGTTTATTGAATGTATTTAAACTCACCTTTACTTTGCTTTTTATATTCAACATTAGTTTTTACTAGTGAGTTAATAATGCTTCAAGAGAATTCCTTAATTAGTGGGCATTGTGGCATTCAGCTGTGATCAGTCACACTGAATAGATGCCACGTCCGCTATGGTGATTAGCATTGCACTGCAGCATTTCACCATTTCTCCGTCCGCCGTACTGGACAACTGTCAGTTGTGTTCATGGGATCAAATTCTTAAACAGCACAGAACACTTGGATACTTTGTTGATGTGGATTAAAGAACAACGCGGCTGCAAAGTACACTACACTGTGGTCTTTTTTTCCAGTTATTGTAGTAGAAACCATCCCAATATCTCACATCTTTCTAGATTATTTAAAGGACAAAAGCTTTTATCTATATTTTAATTATTAAAGTAAGACTAAATGTGTCGCTAATTAATCCCAAATGACAAAGGAGTTTGAGATGATTGTAATGTTTCAATGGATGAAGTTTGCTTGGCCATCTTTTTATAATTGTGTAAGAAGACTTTATTAATTGGTGAATGTTATTTGCTATTATTATGAGATGGGTCAGTTTCTCAGTAGTTGGCATGTTACCTCACACCTCCAGGGTTTCTAGGGATCTTCCCTCTGTATTGTGTGGTTTGTGTCTTCTTTGTGTCATGTGGCTGTCCGGGGCAATTAGACTAATTGACATCTCTAAATTGCCCATGGTGTGTGAACGTGTGTGTGCCATATGATGGGCTAGCATCCTGTATAGGGTGCAGCCCAGCCTCGTGTCTCATGCTGCCTGGGATATACTTCAGACCCCACAGGGATTGATTGATGCAACAGGTATAATTATTATTTTTGTCTATATGTGTTATGATAATGCAGTATGTGTAAAGTTGTTGTTGCTTTATTTCTTTTTGTGCGTGGGCCGCAGCTGGGATACAAACGGTGCTAATCCAGGTCCTGGGGCCCTGCGCTGCCTCATACCAGTGCGCTTTATTTCTGGCGGCTGGAGTGGCACCGTGGGAGTGGCTCCTACGATAAGGCTGATTGCGCACTTTCAGACAAGTGCTGCTCACAGCCCTGCCCGGGACACCAAATGTCACTGTGTTCCGGATGTCCGGGGAACAGGGGCAGTATCCCCAAGCCCCCGTCGCTGAACCCGCTGCTGCAAACATAAATATTAATGAGCATTATTGGTTTAAAAATAGCAGTATTACACTGTCAGCATGAGCTGTATAATATAGGCGCTCCATTTGTTAAAAATTGTGTCTGATTGAGATTTACGATTCTACAAAAAAAGGTTCACTGCTCATAATCAAAAAGTTGTATCTTAAGACGTTTTTATTTATTTATTCTTTTTTCCTCCCTTGTGGGAGTAAAATTAAAGGATAAAACACTCACATGAGTTTCATATAGGTAAATTAAGCCATTTATTTGTGACTGTCTGAGCACGGTCGCTGATACATAATGCTGGTAAAGTTAATTCTTCACAAGACCTCTGCTGGGAAGTTAAACCACCCATGAAGCAGCATACAGGAAATTAATTGGGCTCCGTTTTAGGTCTCAGAGTCCCAGAGCAGAGCAGTGATCTCAGTTGACACCACAGAACTGTTAGAGCACTTCTATGAGGGGGGGTCAGAGTGGGGGGTGCGCAGGCCTACTTTTTATATTTTACGCCGGTGTGTTTCTTAATGGTTTTTTTTAACAAAGTCTTTTAATTTTTTAAAATTTTTTTTTTGCTTAAGTTAAATTTAAACCCTCCTCATCTTTCTGGATGGTTACATGCTGAATATGATGCTTTTAAGTCTACTGACTTCTTTGGGCACACATGCAGAAATTTGGAATAGTCTTAGTGATGAACATCTCTGTGAATTGCACCTCGTAAGAAAAGACAAAACCCAGCTCACTTCAGAATATTAAATCAGCTGGAAACCAATAGCTGACTTGCTATTTAAATATGTATCTACTGTTAAATTATCAATCAATGAATCAATTAATCTAGGTGTCTATTTATAGCATTAGTTTACAAAGTGGTTACAGATTTTAAAAGCAAACAAAAGAAATTAAAATAAGCACACAATAAGTGCAAAAAATATGAACTGGAATGTATTTAATAAAAATGTAATAATGAAATGCCACCAGAAACACAGGACTTTAAGCGCCACCTTACAGGGGACTTTAGCCCATAATACTCCTGGGACTCTAGCCCCTATCTTACCAGAGACCCAGGCCCCTACCTCACAGGGGACACCAGCCACTGTGCCTCTGCTACTAAGACATAGTTTACACTTCGCTTCACTCTGATCTGATGCCTTCTTGGCCTTTAACCTTTGCTAAATAGCCTCACAGAATTGTGTCAGTGACAGGAGTATCTGCCCTCTTCTCAGGGAGGTTTACACTCTATGGCCAAAGGTACAGGGACACCAGCCTGTCCAGCACCTCATTGCGAAACCATGGGTGTTCATATGAATTTGTTCAGTTACTTTTCTATCCAAGCTGTCCATTAGATGCTGGAACATTGCTGGATTTGCTGCTGTTCAGGTTGGATATTGATGTTGGCCGGTACATCTGTGTCGGCAGTGGGTATGGATTAAATAGGAAAGTCCTGTGAGTAACTGGGGTGTCAGCATGCTTTTGGCCATATGGTATACTGTATGTCTATCAGTCCGTGCCCCCCCCCCCCCCCCCCCCCCCCCCCCCCCCCCCCCCCCCCCCCCCCCCCCGCCCACCCCCCGCCCCCCCCC